>OY288278.1:90734537-91184537 GCA_958450335.1 Hibiscus tridactylites | reverse complement strand
CCTAAACCCTAACCTTTAAACCCTAAAATCTAACCTTAAACCCCAAAGCTAAGGCGCTTATAGAAATTTTTTGTTTCAACCGCCAGTGTAAAGAATTATTATCCATTTTTTAAAGACACATCTTGAAATATATCAACGCTCAGATATACCATTTATGACTAAACATATGATCTCAGTCAGAAAAGTTAGAAATTGTACAACAATATCACATTAATCCATCGAGTTTTGCCCTAGCTTTTTTTTTTCTCTAGTGTCGCCGCTCTTTCATTCTTCTTTAAAGACAGGCTGACAACGGCAACAGCTTTAGGGTTGTTTGTCGACCGTCAGTCACCCTCTTTTATTTATTTATTTCGTTCTTTTGATTTTCTATCCTTTTAATTCGATAAATATGTCTTTATGACACGCTTTCCTCTACCGTTTAGTACGTTTTTTCTGTTTTTTAGCACGTTTTTTTGCCTCTTGACACGCTTTTCTGTTGTTTGTTTTCTATCAGGGTTGTATTTGACGTCGCCACGACTGATCAAGATGGCGCTCTTTTGACTATCATGTTGATCTCCCTGTTCTGGACCCTCAAACTGGATCTTGATGCAAGTTTAGTCACTGATCTTGTTCGCGATTAAGTTTGTGGTAATAAACGTGTTGTCAACGTACTCCAATTCTGCAATATGCATTTTTTAATGTTGTTTGTTGATGTTTTTTACCTTCATCGTCGAACTTTGGTGATGCCATGTATCTGCTTTGTTTCGAGTCTTTGAATTAAGTTTTTATCTTTTCTTTATTTGGACATGGTTATGATCTAGAGACGTTAGTTTTGTATTTTTAGGATTATGTCCAGGTCTTGTTTGTCTACTTGTATTCTAAACTTTCATATTGGATTTTCATTTATTAATAAAACTGACGTACTTATTTTCAAAAAAAAAGTGAGAAATTATATCATGAGCTCTCCTCATAGGCCATTTATGATCCCAACCAATAAAAATCATTAAATTCATTAATTTTTTCCACGTCATCTTCTTACCAAGTGAATCTTCACTTGGTAAAAGTTGTTTTTTAAATTTGGTTTATGGTAAGTATGAGTGAAGATTCACTTGTTAAAAAGATGACATGGAAAAATTAATAAATTCGGTGATTTATATTGGTTCAGACCATAAATAACATGAGGTGAAATAAGGAATAAAAATTATCTTATTGATTGTTGGCAAAATGGGATTGAGAACTATTAGCAAATGGGTTACTTTAAAACTCTAACTATAACTACACATATACCATATGGGTTGATTTGAACAGATTCTCTGGATTCCCAATCTCCATACTTCATCATTCAATGCAGGTGGGTAGTGCTTCTTATACACTGTCAAGCATATCAATTAATAAATTTCAAGAAATACACCAATGAAAATAAATAATAGTACAAATGTATGAACTCACATTCGCCTCTGTGATCCTTGACAGTAAAAGCCTCTGTCTTTGCTTCCCGCATGTGTATACCCTCACAATACCCAGAAGCAACCTTCAACCCAAGCCTAAATTTCATGCTTCTTATCCAACTTGAATTGTCAGTAAAAGTGAGATCACCTAGTGTCCCTACCCCCTCTTTGAGGGTCACTTGCAAGTCACCCGTCAACAGTGGTCTTTTTCGTTCACGCTCTTTTACCACATGGCTCTCAAATTCTTCTGGTGTCCAGTCTTCATCATCCTCATTGTTGAAATCGCCTTAAGTACAACCACATCTAGCTTTACAGAGCTTCAGGTCCAGCTGTTACAACATGTCCAGTGCTAGAGTCAACTAAAACAATATGGATGGCAGCACCCTGCTCCCCTTCCACCCTTCCTCCTGTGAAAAGTGGAAGAGACAACCTGGACCTGAAGCGGAGCTATAAGGTCCGTCCATCTGGACCTTCAAGTCGTTTTGGAGAAGAGCTGAAAACCAAAAGTATTATAACATTCCTTATATACATAACAAAAGATGCAGCATAAAAAATGAGGAACTAGAAAAGTAATACGAAGCTTAATGATGAAGAAAGGAGGGTTTTGCAATAAAAAAAGCATAAAAAGGAAAAAAACTAAACCTAATTCTACTAAGGTTCCTGTAAAGTTGTCAGGTTTATTCCAAGAAAGTAGAATACGAATCAACCAACCAAAAACAAACAAAAGTTTATCATGAAACCAAGCTTATTGTATGCTTTCATGAGAATCATATCCATGCATGAATAAGGCTCAAGTACATCCAAAAGCTATAAATTAATAGTCTACTTAAGAAAGGGGACAAGAAAAGAATTACGACAGAGACATTTGGAAGTTCCTTCAGAATTCATAGCAGTCCTTTAATTCTTATGCACAATGAGTCAAATAAACCAGCTATGTTGCACTGATACGGATGCGGGGACGGATACGGGGACGAAAAACGGAAATTTCTAAAATTATAGGGAACGGGTACGGTAAGGGTACGACAAATATAAAATAATAATAATCTATTCAAAATAATAATAAAATAATAATAATATCTAAATAAAACAGTAAAAACAAAATGTTAATATAAATTAAAGTAAAAAATTATCGTGTTTTTATAAATTATTCATAATTGAATAAAGTGTTAATAATAATAATAATAATAATAATAATAATAATAAAGCACGTTAATGAATGGTATGATTTTCTCACGTGAAAATAGAGAAGCAAAAACAATGTAATTAAGTGTTTATATATATATATATATATATATATATATATAAACAATTTATTGGGTCCCACAAGATAAATAGTCTTAAAAAGACAAATTTTCACGTGTTTCTTTTTCTTCTTCAACCTTTCACTCCAAATCTGTCAGTGAGACTGCCGTCAGAATCCATGTCGAAGTTCGTGAGTCTCTCAGCTGCAAAATGACCTAGGGGACGCTCGTGAAGGTCACCTGCCGTCCCTGAAATGTCCTAAAAAATATCTCAATCGTCCCCAATCGCTTTCAGCTGTACCCTATTAACGTGGGACATCCCCAGTACGTACCTTAACCGTATCCGTCCCTCTAATTAATTACTTATTCAACAAAATACCTATGAATCCCAAAGTTAATGCAAGACACATATGTAGTACCAAAAACGGTAAAAAAAACAATTGACTAAGTCAAAAACCTGTGATTCTGACATCCTTTATTCCGTTTTCAACTTTGGTTTTTCTCTCGGACTAATAGTTGGTAGAGGAAAACATAATTTGGAAAGAGGACTGGTAGTACCCAACTCCTATCATTCTTGTACTTGACAAGGACCTTTAATTTAGGGGCATTATAAATAACTAATTGCTTTTGCAGTCATAAATGAACAAATAACAATAGTTTACCTCCTATTAATTCTAGAAGGGCCTAACTTTGCCAAGTGTCACAGACTTATTTCTTCAAGCTCAATCCATACGGCGCTAACACTCTCGGTACGATGTTAGCAAGCCTTAATCTCGCAACGCTATGGCAAACACAAAGAGCAAGAGAGATTTACAAGGAAAGTGACTTGTATTAAACAACGGAAGCTTTACAAAGATGCTTTGAGTATACAACTTTTGGGTGTGTTACAAATGAGAGGGGTGGTCCTATTTATAGGCATCCACCTCCTCAATAGACGGTTAGGATCGATTTGATCCAACGGTTACAATGTTGCCTCCCAAAATATCTAAGACTCTTAGATATTTCTAGATAAGTCCATACTTATCTATATACATCCCTAGTATTCTAGACTACTCTTATAGTTCTACATATGTCTATAGGTTTCTAGAATGTTCCGGAGATGTCTGAAGTTGTCCCGAGCCTTCTCGATCACTCTCGGGTCTTCTAGGTTCCTCCGAGTGAGCCTAGATGAGTGTGGAACCTTCTGAAACCCCTCGGATTTGTGTGGAAACGTTTGGAGCTCACTGGGCCGTTCTAGATCCTTCCTTGAATCATCCTTGGCCTTAAAATGCTCAAGGCTTCTCATTTTGCCTTCGTTGGTTGAATGAGATTGATGTTCTTGTATGGTTGATGTAAACGTGTTTAAATGAGATTGGTATAAACTAGTATTTACCACTTGGATCGGCTTGAAGTTGTGTTTGAATTGGTTGAACCAGTTGACCTGAGTTGGCATCCCAATATATACAGCTTCAAAAGCCTGGTTGAAGTCGCTTATTTGGATGGAAACAAGGTTCTCGATTCCGGTTCCGGTTCCGATTCCAATCCTGCCGTTTGAAATTGAAAGGCTGCAAAAAAACGTCATTGTATTCAAATTAGCAGGCATTTCCACACATCTGTATTTTGCATACTGATGACTGATCATGGTAGCTATTGGCAAAGGATCTGTTGGTCGCACAGGTTGCGGTACAAGTAGGTCTATGAGATTTCCTACATAAATCTCAAGCATATGTGTATATATATTTCATAAAGAAGCTCCACATGGCGTGTTCTCATTGGTTATAATTTTTTTTTAAAAAAAAGTTTTGGTGAAAAACCTATGATAGAGGAAGTAGGAAAAAAATGTTAAAAGTGCAAAGTAGAAAAAAATGGTATACTTCAAGGAGTAAACCGTGTATTAAACCAAAATAAATTATTCATTCCAATAACGACTTTAGTCCTCTTATTATATGGAATTTTATAATTTAATTTCTTTATTTTAATTTGATATTAATCTAATATTCTATTTTAAAAGAATTGATCTATATCATTTTAAAAGGTACTTGATGAAAATGAAAGCTTGGTAATTGGTGAACTTTAAACCAAAATAAATTATTCATTCCAATAATGGCTTTAGTCCTCTTATTATATGAAATTTTATAATTTAATTTTTTATTTTAATTTGATATAATCTAATATTCTATTTTTACAGTGTTATTAGTAGGTCAAAATTGATAATATTATTAGTTATTGGGCTTAAGGGGGTGAGTTTGCATCTAAAGTAAACCCAAATCAATATTTTTTTGTTATACTTTTTAATTGCATCAAATTTACTCTTGAAGTTATTTAATTGAATCAATTTTTTCATTAAAGCCATTTAATTTTGGTGATTTTAGTTTACTCTGGGGACAAAATTGATGCATTTAAATTACTTCAAATTTACAATTGATGCAATTAAAAAGTAGAGATAATATTATTGATTTGAGTTTACTTCTAAGTAAACTTATCCCTTAAGCCTAATTATTGTGGTTAAAATGATCATGTGTATTTAATAATAATAATAATAATAATAATAATAATAATAATAATAATCCAATTAACCATATTCAGACCATAATAAATTTGCATATCAACATAATGCTATACTTGCTCTTAAAAGAAGTTATTCTTAATAATAAAAACAAATATTATTATAAATGTGAAATTGTTAATAACATTATCAAATGAGAGGACCAAATCAAGGTAAAAAGAAAATAAAATATTAAATATAAATTTTCAGTGTAGTAAAGGACCTAAATAGTAATTATTTATTTCGTATTATAAAAATCGGCTTAAATGCACTATTGGTGATCCCTAAAGTATTTTGGCGACATTTACCCCTTAACTTTAAAACTTGACTCAAATTACCCCATTTTTGTAACGTTCGTTAGAAAAGAAAATGTGGCCAATCAGATCGTGTCACGTGGCAATTTTCTGGAAAAAAATGGCTGACTTTAATAAGAAAGGGTAAATGGCATGCTTGGTCTATTAAGTTTTATATTTATTCAATCTAGTCCTTAATTTTTTTATTTAATTCAGAAATGAGCCTATTTATTTCTATTTTTATATTTTAATCAAATATCATTTTATAATATTTATTTAATATATTAATACTATCAAATTAGACAACAATACGTGTCATCATCTTATTGGTGAAAAATGTGAAGAATTAAATTTTGACATCAATGGGATTTGAACTATGGTCTTTGGTATAAAAACAAAGCTTTGCCACTAAACCAAATAAAGACTTGATTAGTAACTTCTTTTGTTATTTAAAATATTCATCGGCAAACAAAATTGTTTAATTCGGCAAAACATCCCCAAAAATATTTTAAGGGTTAATTCGGTAGAAATAATATACTTTAGGGGGCAATGGTGTATTTAACCCTATAAAAATTATTCAAAGAGTTATGTTTTTTCTTCTAATCGTGCCGAACCCAATAATCTCAATCGTTTCCCCAAGCGGAAAACCGATTAGAAATTCGATAAAACAAAATCGATCCAACAGGAGAACTGAACACTAAAATTTTTAGTTCATTTAAAACTGTTTTCAGACATAGGAATTAGGAACAACAAGAGAAAAGAAACCAACAAAGCAATCGACTTACTAAGACAAAGAGAAACCAGACACAGACAGAACAGATACATTTAAAAGTCTGGGTTTTGACTAACATTCGTGGTTCCCCAGGTGAATAAATCTTCTTCTTTTTTCTGGGTTTGTGTTTGTTTTGTTTTATGAATTTGTTTTTTTATGTTTTAAAAAAAGCTCATTTGTCTCTCGGTGTTAGTGAATTTCCTGTGAATATCTGTCCTTTTATGTCTCTTCTTACATTTCTGTCGGTGGTTTTATGTTAATTGTTTTTTTTTCTTGAAATCATTAAAAGGGAAAATATGAAAAAAGTAATTCTTTGATTGACGGCTGGAAAACTTAGTAGTGGTGGCTTAATGTTTCAGGGTTTCAAGGATTGTGTGAAAAAAGGTTATAATGGGGAGTTATTTAGAAGAAGAAGATCAACTCTTTGATACCAGGGAAGAGATTTCTTCTGCATCTGAGAAATTTGGTTCTAGTCCTGATTTAGACCAAGTTGATGGTTTTGTGGATAGTTTTGATCAGTACAAGTTCTGGTCTATGTTCCCGGAAAGCGTTGATATGCGTCGGCATAATTTCAGAAAGCGGATGGGTCTAAGTTTCAATGGGAATTCGATTACCGGAGAGAATCCTGGTGGTTTCGGTAGGGATGAACTTGAATTGGGAATCTCTAGAATCTCAGAAGATAGTGGGGCTGTGTTGAGGACTTCAGGTCTTGAAGAGGGGGATTCATCCAACCAGCCAGTCGTATCTTTTCGGTTCAATGATGCTCAAGAACCTGCTGAAATTTGTTCAAAAGAGGACCATTTAGCACATCAAGGAAAGAATTTGGATGGTCAAATAGAATTGGTAATGTCTGACCTAAGTCAGAATGGAATCAGCAGCCGCTCGGAAAATACAGGTTCTAGTAAATCTGTTAGTTCTGAATTGTACGAGCGAATTAGTATGCCGTCTCCTTCGGTTGATCTGCAGTTGGATGGGGAGGTCGAGGTAGATGTGAAAACGAAAGTGAAAAAGAGTTGGCTTAGGAAATTAGGTGCCATGGCTCATATTGTTGATAGACACGTTGAAGTTCCATCGAAGCACATTAATCATGAATCGGCATCTGGGGAAAAGATGAAAAGAGTAAGACCTATTCCAAGTAGCAAGCATTCCAAGGAGTTGTCTTCCCTTTATTGTGGGCAAGAGTTTGTAGCACATGAAGGGTCCATCTTGACTATGAAGTTCAGTTTGGATGGGGAATTTCTAGCGACTGCAGGTGAAGATTGTATTGTGCGTGTATGGAAAATTGTCGAGGATGACAGTTTAGACAAATTCGACTGCCAAGACCTTGATCCTTCATGTTTATACTTCAGAATGAATAATCTCTCCCAGCTGATTCCTCTCAATGTGGATAAAGAACGTATAGATAAAATTAAAAGGGTAAGGAGATCATCTGATTCAACTTGCGTCATTTTCCCACCCAAAGTCTTCCGAGTTTCGGAGAAGCCCGTGCATGTGTTTCAGGGGCACAATGCAGAAATTTTGGCTCTTTCGTGGTCTAAAAAAGGGGTAAACTTCCTGGATTTCATCTTCCTTGTTAGATTGTTATTTTATTTCTTGTAAGAATTTGAATCTGTCTGATCTCTATTGACGAATAAAGATATACTATATGTCCTTTCTTGTAGTTTTTACTGTCCTCCTCGGTTGACAAGACTGTTCGTCTATGGCAAGTGGGATGCGATAGATGCTTAAGGGTATTTTCTCATAACAATTACGGTAGGCCTTTCTTAACCCTGATCCGAGCTATGCAAAAATAATATTTGATTGAATGTTGTGTTTTGATAGCTAATTTATCGTCTTCCAAGTTACGTGATGTTAATATGTATATCTCTGTAGTGACTTCTGTTGCCTTCAACCCTGTGGATGATAATTATTTCATCAGTGGTTCAATTGATGGCAAAGTTCGCTTTTGGGAAGTGCTTCACTGTCGAGTCATTGATTATACTGATGTAAGGGATATAGTGACTGCTGTTTGTTATCGGCCTGATGGGAAGGTTTGTCAAATCTTTATCTTTTAACTTGTTGGAAAATTTGGGTTCTCGCCCGAATCTAATCTTTCTTAAAAAATCTCTTGTAGGGAGGAATTGTTGGCTCAATGACCGGCAGCTGCCGCTTCTTTGATATAATAGGTATGTTAAGTTCTGTTGCACATTAATGGGTTGAATATTCTGATGATACGAGTATATAATATGTATGTTAAGTCTAAGATTGAAACCGACGTCCGTATACATCTGTATTACCTGTTGGATGAACTTGCTAAGGTGGTCTGTTTTGCAAGGAACATACCTTATTCTGCACTGATATGCTGGTATTTTCTGGTTGAACTTGTTTGTATAGGTACTCGACTTCAACTTGATGAACCGATATATTTACAAGGCAAAAAGAAGTTACCCGGAAAAAGGGTAACTGGCTTCGAGGTGGTTAAATTGATTCCTTACGTCTCTTTATTAAATTTTTTTTATCCCAAGTGAAGGCTTACAGATTTCTGTTTCACTTTGTAGTTCTCTCCTAGTGATCCAAGCAAAGTGATGATTACATCTGCGGATTCACTTGTCCGTGTCTTGTCTGGAAGAGATGTTGTATGCAAAGTAAAGGGTTAGTATTCGCATTACTGTTTGTATAATATGTTCACGATCCCATCCTGATGATCTTGGAAGTATTTCTGCATTTTTGTGATCTTAGCTTCTTTTCATCTTCCAGCGTCAGGCTTTCGAGTTGCAATGAGTCAGATATCAGCAACTTTTAGCCAAGATGGTAAACAGATCATTTCAGCTAGCGAGGATTCTAATATCTACATCTGGAATTATGCTAATCAGGAGAAGAGTTGTTCCAAGGTGAAAAGCATTTCATCTTGCGAGAGTTTCTTGTCCCACAATGCATCGGTTGCTATACCTTGGCGTGGAATCGAAACCATTCCTGCAACATTTACATCCCTAGAACATGGTGGGGATGTGAGGAGAAACAGCCTACTGAATGGGCACAGACACCAAAGTGTGGAACCGGAACAACCAATGCCTCATTCTTCACCGGATTGTTTCTCTGTTTTATTGGAGTCTTTAACAAAGGGGTCTCCAACTTGGCCTGAAGAGACACTCCCCAATGCAAGTGTGGGCACGGTTGCATCTGACGTTTGCAGGTTCGAGTTAAAGGTATTGAAGAGTGCCTATCAAAGCATGTTGAGTTCCCACAAGTGGGGTCTTGTGATTGTTACTGCAAGCTGGGATGGACGCATTCGAACCTACCTCAATTATGGTTTACCTATTAGATTATAAGATTTTGAAGGCTAGGCTAGTCTCTTAGATTTGGAAAGTGGTTGATTTGTATATGTTATTGAGTCTAGGCACACAACAATTTTCCAACTTCAATTATAGAATTTAATAAATTTCATGAAACATGTTTGAGCATGCAAATCCCAATTGAAGAATTGCATTCCTATTCTGTAGTTTTGGAACCATATACCTAGCTCAGTTGCAGCCGATGTCTGTGTGCTTAGGCCATCCGAACTCCTCCAAGAATGCCAATACAACTCCATTTGACCAACCAAAACCAGTCTGGGGTATGTATTCGCCGCCACCACCATAATCACCACATTTTTCGACATTATATTTCTCGTGCATCGCTCCCGTCTTCTTGTACGCAACATAGTTGGTTCTCAGCCACCTCTCAGCAATGTCTTTAGCTACTCTTCTTGCTTCTGTTGATGCAGATCTTGACAAGCCTTCAACAATCATATGCTGAAGGGGTGCCCAACCATTTGGGAAGTCCCTGTTGCCATTTTATTCTTCGTCAATATAAAAAGGGTAATATGGTTTGCTAATATTATTAGAGGGACTAAAATGAAAAATCAGAATTAAACAGTTCCAAGTTGAGTGAAAAGATTTACTAACCACTGTTGTCCTGAATTTATTAAAGAGGTTGCAACTCCAGCAGCACAAAGCAGGCCTGAGGTTTGAAGACTTTTTGTAACCTTTTCCACCAAATGAACATCTTCACATAAAATGCATCAAATTTTTTTTAAGCTTTCTTCCATTTCAAGTTTCAACATGTAAGGAGCTTTGAAATCAAGAGTTGCAAACCTGAGTTGAACACATCAATCCACAAGGGAACAAAGTTTGAAGCAAACACCTTCTGGTTTTGATTCTCAGCTTTCCAAGGTTGAGGTTCCTGTTGGATCATCAAAATCACCAAACTTTAAAATTTAAAGCATTTTGTTAACTGTTTTGTTAAAAGATATGGCACTTAGAGACAACCTCAGAGTCAGCACCATTATTGAGCCAATAATCCAGCCATTGTCCCATGTTTTCATTCCAAAAAATAGAGCTGAATGCCTTCTGTCTTTTCTGTGAAGCTCTTAGGAAATCCTCAGACACAGTATTCTCCCCAATAGTTTTTGCCAAGAAGGCAATGTCAAGTTCCATCTATATCAAGAAATGAATAGCATTACCCATGGGAGAACCAATCTCAACATTTCTTAAGATAAGTATTAACCTACCCTTAGTATGAACATATTTAAATCAACAGGCAAGATTGTTGTTGTGGCCAAAGTTGTAAGATCAGAAGAGTTCCTGCAACATTAGAATTAACCACAACGTTTCATTAGAACGGTTCTTCGATTAATCAATAGTATCTTCTACCTTTGTAATGTTATTACCTCATCCATCTTGAGCTGAAATCCCATCCAGATTCAGCAGTTGAGGCAAGCTCGCGGTAAAATTGTTGCTTCTCAGAAACATTCTTAAACTTGGAGGCAAGTTTTTCATCCTGGTAGATAAAACAAGAAAGTCAAAAAAATAAACGAAAATCGAAAAACATTAGCTAGATAAGCAACTTGAAGGGAAGAACACACTATCGTTGACGATTCAGGCCTTGGCTTGTTCCACATTGCGTAATACCGATTTAAAGAGTGATCACTTTGCTCGGCATCACGGATAATCAACTCATGTATTTCTATGCAGAATCACAGAATGCAAGAAGGAAGTTAAAAAGACATAAACAAAGAAGAAACTGTTCAACCAAGTTGTCCAAGTATATCCCCATAGTTTTACCTGAGTTCCAAAACTGATATTCTTTAATCAACGACGGGAGAGATTTCCGAACAAATTCGACATCACCTGTCCGATTGTATATCTCATAAACCATTGCACTCAAAAGGGGAGGCTGGCTGCAACAAAATTATAATGTAACATATAGGCAACAAAATTATATAGTTAAAAGAGAACTCAAACTTTCATTACATTACCTTCTGTTGGTGTAATAAACTCTTGCACCATTAAGAACATGACCGTATGTGTCTAGCAAGAAGATGAGATTAGTCACTATTGATTTTGCAGTCTCGTACATTTTACTTGCCAACAGACCTCTGCACAAACATAATAACATCAATCTCCATTACGAACCAAGACATCGATTTCGAATACAAGATAAAAACTTTGAAAATATGGGAGATGAAAGAAATCAAAACTAACCTGATAACCCAATAAGAATCCCAATAATAAACCTCTCTGAAACGTGAACCAGGAATTATTACAGGCTCTGACAAAGGAAGCAGAGTATGTAAATCAGGGTGATCATGAACCAAGCTCGAAACTTTCCTACTTAAATTCTTCCACAAAGCATGAACTTCCAATGCCCAACTTCTCACTTCTGGATTCTCCACTTTGGGCAAAAAATTATGAGGCTCTGGTACAAAATCTATTGGCTCAGAATAAACAAGATCATCCCCTGCATCCTGAAAGTACTTTTCAATAAAGTATTCTAAATTGTCAACAGAAACAGACCCATTTTCCATTCTGGGAAGTTTATCAAATGCATCTAGAGTGGCGGAAAGATTAGACTTCAAAGATAAGTCCACATAGTTTTTAGGATCAAAATTTGATCCCCCATAAGTCTGCAAAGCAGTTTTTTGGACACGTTCGAGGAAACTAACTAATGGTGTTGTGGGAATTACAGGACCCGAAACAGCTGACTGTGAGTGAGCCACGGCCATCGGAGGCAGAGATTGTAAGAGAAAGATTACATAAATGAGAAAAAGGAACTGTTTTTCACGTTTGGCGTTGTAAAGAAGCGTGTCCATGATGCCTGAAAGTGAAGAAGATTGAACGAGGCATGGATTAACGAGTGTTGAATTTGAATGATCTGGAAAACTAGGAAAACGACGGCCTTTTTTCAATGCTTTTTTAATTGCAAAACGATGGGAATCGGGATTTTCTGTTGGATTGACGTTAAGGGCGATGAAATGAATCCATGAGTGTTGAATTTGAAGGGTCTGAACAACTGGGACGGCCGTTTTCAATGCTATTTTAATCGGAAAAGATGGAAATCGGGATTTTTTTATTGGGTTGGACGATGATGACAAGTGCGTGAACAACAAGTGGAGGCTAGAAAGCTGAAAGCCTACAAAATGTAAAGAGTTTTTAGGTTGACCACGATTCTGTTTTAGCGAATGATGAGTGCGGATTGAATTCCAATAACTCGAATTTTTAAAAAAAAAATTGTAAAATAAAAATTTAAATAATTTAAAATTTTTAGTAATTAGTTTATCAGTTTTAAGTTCAAATTGAGTCTATTTATTATGACTAATATATTATGTATATCACATGTGAAAATATTAAGAAATATATATATATATATATGGATATAAAAAGTTGTTTAAATTAGAATCAATATGTATAATAATATTATATAAATAGTTACAATTAAATATGTACATAAACTTGAAAATTCGACTCAAATTTTATAATCTCGATTCAATTTTTTTTAATAAAATTTAAATCATAAAATAACTTGTAAACTTGAATAACTCAAAAAAAAATTACTTGACTTCATTAGTTACGTGTCAAGTTCGGCCTCACGAGCTTATTAACAATGTTTGCTGCATCTCCTTCGATTACAATGGTGTCCAAGCCTTGCCGGTAGCTGGTTTGATCCCTTCGTTGAACGTAGGGGCGAAACTAAAAATTTGTATAGGAGGGGACCAAAATGAGACTAAAAATTTTGAGGGGATAAATTAAAATTTTATAAAAATTGAAGGATTATCACACTGATTTTACCTTTTTTTCTTAAAAAAATTAGTAAATTAGCGGGGTCACATCCCCGTAGGCCCCTGTGGTGTTCCGCCACTGGTTGAATGCACGTGCTTCGGTAATTCCGGAATTGTGGTGGCAGTGTTACAAGTATAGGTTAGTTGCTTGTTATGGTTAAGAGTCTGTTAGGATTGTTACCGTGCTTAGCTGGAAACGGTTAAGGATTTGTTAGATTACGTTTTTAGCCTTAACACAGTCAACACTCAACACAAAATGTATTAAATGTCTCGGTCTCAGTTCTCTGAGATATTACGAGATATTACTTAGTTTCTAATAGGCAGCGTGCATGCCCAGCCACAAACCATCCCGGCACGGTTCTTAGCAACGGCACCAACAACAGCTGCTTGGGTTTTTTTATAATGAAAGCGCAAGCACCCTCAACATTATTCTTGATACAACCAGGACGAACGTAAAAATTTATGTATAAAAATACGAACAGTTATAAATTTATATTAGAAATGTATGGATCTTGAATTATAAAATATTAAGAGTACAAAATTAGATTATCATTAGAAAATATAAAATAAATATCAAAATTATAAGAGAATTTAAAATTTCTCGAGGATGCATGTCTCCTCCTTATTTATCCCAGACTCCAACCACTTTTTACATATACGAACATGGCGTATTTTTCTATATATCTATCCACACATAAATAAAAGGTTAAAAGGCCAAAAGTAGTGATAATGATCATGTTTGGTAAAGAGCGGTTTGGGCTCATCGGTGCTCGTCGAGTGTGACAGACTCATTCAATATATTATGTATATCACATAGTGGAAATATTGATAAATATATATATATGTATGTATATCGTTTATGAATATAGAAAGATGTTTAAATTGAAATCAATGTGCATTATAATATTATAAATAATTATAATTATATATATATATATATATATATATATATATAAACTCTAAAATTTTATATTCTCGACTCATATTTCATAAATTCTATCCGGTTTAAAATATATTAAATAAAATTTAAATCATAAAATAAGAGTTATAAACTTAAATAACTCGCGCTTTATTCAACCTTGACTTATATAGGGTAGACCTACACTTCCTACCCTACAACATCTCAAATGGTGCCTTTTGAATACCCGTATGAAAGTTATTGTTGTAGACAAACCCTGCCAACAAGAAGTAATGCTTTCAATTGTCACTTGATAACATAACTACAAAATATACCCTTCAAATTTTTGAATCATTCTTTTTCGGCTATAAAGGTGACTATAGTCTATAAATTAACCCATGCCATTAGAATAGAAATGCTTTATCTCTTTTAGTATTTCTATTTATGTTTTTACATTAAAAGTTTAGTTTTAAAATTAATGTTTAATGCTAGAGTTTAGAGAATTAAAGGTAGGGTATATTTTTAAAGTTTAAGGTTTATAGTTTAAGATTTAAAATTTAAAATTTAAAATTTAAAATTAAACTTAAATTTTGATTTTTTTTATTGTTAAAGCATAAAAATGAACACCGAAATGAAATAAAATATTTTTGTCCGTTCCATTAACTCCATAAGCTCCATTCAGAAAAGATTAAATATTTGACTAATATAAGATTAAAGTCATAAAATTAAAATAATCAAATTCAAACTTGGAAAAACGTTTAGATCAGAGGAGGTCAATTGAAATAATCAATCACTTGTTAATACGTTTTCCTCATCACTTATTCCGGTCTAATCTTTTGACATGCATCTATTCCAAATTGTGTTCATTCTTAAACTAAAATAATAGTTTATTATTATTTTAGTATCAATTACATGTGTCTCCGTTTATCTGTTTAAAGAGAAACTAATAACATTAAAGAAAAATTTATTACGCTTGACGAATATCGCTGAACACCACTAACGTTGAATATCGCTAAATGTCATTAAACTAATTGATATAGATTAAAAATTTCAAAGACTCGTCATATAATTATAAGTTATTTAAAATAAAATTGTAATTAAATTATTTTTTATATATTATATATTTTAATTTTTTTAAAATAATTAAATCAAATATCAACCTTGATCAATTTAAAAAAAAAAAAACTCAAAACTCAAAATCCTAAACACAAAACTCAAAACCTAAAACTCTAAATTCAAACATTAAGTTTAGACTTCAGGTTTACGATGTATAGACTAACACGAAACCTTTAGTTTCTGAAACTCAAACTTTTGTTTATTCTTGCTAGAACTTGTATAATTTCTCAACTCCATTCAGAAAAGATTTAAATATTTGACTCGAATATAAGATTAAAGCCATAAAATTGAAATAATCAAATTCAAACTTGGAAAAACGTTTAGATCAGAGGAGGACAATTGAAATAAGGGTAAACTACATAAGCAGTCATCAAACTTTTAAGTCACTTTTATTTTGGTCACCAAACTTTTAAAATTTATAATATAATCATTAAACTTTTAATTCGCTTTCAATAAAATCACAGCCGAAGGCGGGTGGCTGTAAACTTTCTTTCTTCCTCTTCTCTCTCTTCCTCTGTTAATCTCTGCAAACCTCCATGAACAGTGACTTTCCTCTCAAATATAAGTAATACAAGAAACTATTATCCCAGCATCAGAATTAAGTAGCAAAATGAACAAGGAAGAGTTCAATCATAGCATTTTCTCAAACCAGTACATGTTTCAAGTCTCTCTCTCTATATATGTATATATATCTCCACCCCACGGTTCAAATATCGATACAGGTGGAGACTAGACAACACAACTTATTTCCCTTAAATTATGGACATCACAATATGTGTTGTAAGAAAGAAACCAACTTACTTCTTATCAACTGGTATCATCACTAAGTTCCCTTCCCTTGGTATCGTATGGGAAGAGTTGGATGCAAACCACCGAAACAACGATGGCGACCAAAAACAGAGAGACGGCGGCCGTTTGATGGCATGCATTCACCAATCCGACCGCAACAAGAGGACATATCATGCCACCGATTCTTCCTACTGCACTTGCAACACCGGCCCCCGTTGTCCGTACCGAGGTTGGATATAACTAGAGAAAACAACAGCTTTAGTGATGTGAAAAAGAAATTGGCAATCAGCTAATCAGTCACTGAAATGGCTTACCTCAGGGGAATATATGGATGCAACCGTGAAGGTTCCCATTGCATTCATGCGAGCTCCAAAGAGTAAGCAAGTGGTTAAAACGGAAGGCTGATGGGTTAGTAGTGGAAGAAGGAAAATGAATGCTAAGCCAAACATAAATGCCATAGACTGCTTGCGGCCGACCCTATCGACTAATATCGCTGACAAGAAAAGCCCGGGAAGCTCTGCAACATAAACAAAAGGTCAAATTTTGTTTCGAAAAAGAGTGTAAAGAAGCAAGTGAGGATGAGACATAATACCTGCCATACTGGTGATGAATGCATTTGCATAGAGGTCAGCACCCTGGAGATTTCTAGTGCTTTGAAGAGATTGGAAACATCCGCTTTGATTGCTACTTAGCTTTGAAGTAAGCAGTATGATACCATAATATGAAAATGAGTCTCCGAAGAATAATACCCACAGGAGCAGCGTTGTTTTAATTAGTTTCGATGAGAAGAGCATAAAAAACGATGAGAAGCCGGACATCGATTGCTTGGAATTTTCACTCAGTGAGGGAAGTAATGGGGTCGTCTCCGATGGAGCTGGAGCAGACTCTTCATCCTTGTCTCTTGATTTACCGGAAACTAGGACACCAGGAGGAAGCTTTGCCTGGTTCACTGAAGCTACCTTCTCCAGAATTCGAAGTGCATCACTTGTTTTACCCTTCATGCATAGGTATCTCGGAGACTCCGGTGCAACACCGAACAAAATGAGCAGAGCAAAAGATGGCACGGATGAAAACGCAAGTACCCACCTCCAGCCTAATCTGGGCATGACAATCTGCAATAGAAAGGACATGAAATCATTCTGACACTTGAAGATAAAATTTGTGTCAAACAATTCTTCTCATTCCATGAATATGAAATCCACATTTTTTTTCAAATGTCCATAGCTCCTTGAACATAAACTCAAACTTAACAGGTGAAGTTTGAGCGGCTAGACAGCTACACTTAAATTCAATATTCAAGAATTTTTTTCAATTCTCAGATAAGTTAAATCCATATATTTCAAACGTCCATAACTCCTTGAACATAAACTCAAACTTAACAGGTGAAGTTTGAGCAGCTAGCTACACTTAAATTCAATATTCAAGAAAATGTTCAATTCTCAGATAAGTTCCATATTCGAAATCCATATATTTCAACATCCCATAGACTTCCAATTTAAAGTTTGAGCGGCTAGCCAGCAATACTTAAGTTCAATATCCAAGAAATTTCTAATTCTCGGTTATGTTTCTATGTTTATGGAGCTTATGAGGTATTTTAATAGCGAATAACACTCTAGCATCAAAAGTACTGCACCAAGTTACAAAGAGGAGAGGAATTTACCAAATTAATCATATTGATGGTGCCTCTTACTTTCAGTTAAGAAGCCTTTGTCTGCAAAATCTAAAGAGATGACAAGGTAAAGAATGTAATCTTTGCCAAGACACAACCCTTTTAATGACAAAGAACTTATTTCATTATGACAAGAGAATCCATTTTAAGAGCTCTCTTACACAGAGACAAGCTCATTTGCCTTGGACATCATCCGGTTATACCCGTACTCTGTTTTCGTCATTAAACGACAATGGCTATAGGTGGCACATGCCACCGCAATCTCAACTTAGTAGTTAGGTATGCTCTTACAAAAGGTTTGCTTCATTGTACTGCCAAATGCATCCCGAAAACTATAATTTAGCATGATATCATCAAACAAAGTCCAACTTACCTTCAATCTCTTCAACAAAGAAGTTGTTAATGGACTGTGTAATTTTTCTGGTTATGGACAGGACACAAACAAGTCAAAAACTAAAGAACCAAAAGGGTAGCTTATGTTAAGAACTTAACATCCGAGGCCTATGTTTTCCATGTCCATTTTCTTGTTCTTGTTTCAGTTCATAAATATGTGAGATTCAAGCTCTAAGCCATCAGTTTATAAATATGACAAAGATAGACATAAATGGGGTTAGAGGGAATATACATACCCATGCCAGAGTAGCCTCAAAAATGGATCCAAATGTCCAGAAAGTCGAAAACACAACCAACCACATGCCTCTATTAGAAGCTGGAACAAACTCCAGAAACCAGGATAAGAAAACAGATGAACCACCAAGGCCAAAACCAACCAAACCCCGAAGAGCAACAAGTGAATAATAGTTTGGAGAGAAGGTGCTCAAGAATCCAGCTCCAAATGTCACCATAGATATAACAAGAAAACCTTTCCTGATAGAACCAAAAACAAACCCAAAATCAAAAGTCAAACAACCAAGGACGGAAGCAGAATTTTATGTCCGCGAAACTACAAAATTTGAAGAGTGCGAAATCAAATTATCAAAAGAATATTTTAAATATATGAAAATTTGAAATTTTTAGAGATGCCACTGCCCCACAGCACCTCTTCGGTCCATATTGATAGGAAACGGGGATCAACTCAGGATTTTATGTTAGGGTCTGTATTAATTAAAATAGAAATACAAAGGGTGTGAAATTAAATCATCCTAGAAAATACAAAGAAAATATCTAAACTATATCGGAATTTTCAGGGATGCGACAGCCCTCCGCAGCAACTCCTCAGCCCATCGCTAATCGGAACAGACTAATTAATTATACTAAAAATGAAAGGGAAGTAAGGAGCATACCTCCGGCCGTAGTTATCCGACAAAATACCCCAAGTATAGGCTCCGACGAGCATTCCGGCGAACACGATGGTGCTTAATAAACTCTCCTGAGTAGAGGAAAGTTGCCACTCGGACTTAACAGCTTGTCCTATGAAGGAAAGAATCATAATCTCCATTGCTTCAGCAAACCATCCTAGCCCAGCGTATCCGAGCACAAAGGCTTGGAATCTGCCGAACCCCACACTTTCGAGGGCTTCATCCAGAGTATATACACCAGCCGTTTCATAATCCATCTGAAGAAATCAAGTGGTTATAAAATGGTAGCAAAAAAATTGAACATAAATCGAAATGAAAAGATGATGGAAGAAGATCTAACTTGTCCGTCGAATTCTCGTTTGCCAGTTCTGATATATGTAAAGTAAGCCTTCTTCTTCTTCTTCTTCTTCCTTAGTTGAGACGAAGATACACGCCACCACCACCACTGTTTGTTCTACTTTTCTACTCCAACATCAGGGGTATTTATCATTGTGCGTCCTCTGTTGACAACGTAATAAAATGCAAAAAGAAAGAAAAATAGGGTAAATTACATCACAAGTCACTTTGTTATAGATTTAGTAACAAAGACGATCTTATTCTAAAATTAACAATTCAATCATTCAATATTTCAATTATAGTTTTAGGAACAAACAAATTACTCAATCAAAATTTTGTGACAAGCGTCATTATGTCATTAAATTGAAATAATAGTTTGGTATAATATCGATTATAGTCCCTAATACTTATACATTTTATTAATTTAGTCCTAATTCAAAATAATTCAATAAACTTAACCCTTCGTATTTAAAATTTTGGACATTTCACCATCCTGACACATCTTCCGACCACCTACCATACTTCATGATATTGTCCACTTGTCTAATAATCAACATATGTGATAGTTCGACAAACATAGTCGCTTCACTATTAGACATTTGACATACTAGTGGAATAGACTAATTATAACCTTAATGCCGTCTGCTAGTAGACACAATCACTTCACTAATGGAATTTTTAAATACGAAGGGTTATGTTCATTGAATTTTTTTGAATTAGGAATGAATTAATAGAATGCATAAGTTTCAAGACTAAAATTGTTATTATACTAAATCCTTGTTTTAATTTTATTGATAAGAATGTTTTATTTGTCATAAAATTTTAATTGAGTGTGTTGTTTGTTCCTGAACCTATAATTCAGCGACTGAACTGTTACTTTTAAAAGAAAAAACAACACAATTGTTCATAAACATATAGTTGAGCAATTGAATTGTTACTTTTAAAAGAAGATTGAGATATTTGTTACCAAACCAATAATTCAATGACTTGAGAGGTAATTTAACCTTAGAAAAATAAAATAATTAGGGTTAAGAGGACAGGTGGACGGCTGCGTCACATGAGGGTTTTGTCAGTTACGAAAAGGTTTGGTCTTGAAATCATTTAACGTGCCACGAAAGGGCGCGTGAGAAACGTTGGGCAATCATGAACATATGAAAAATTGAAAAGCAGAAAACCAAACGTAAAAAAATATGTTTGGCCATTGCTACGTGGCGCGGATCGGGTGGACGGTACTGTTTAGAGGTTGTAAATGACTGATAGGATTTTTTTTATTTCAATTTGGATGTTCATAAAGTCATTTTCATTTTGCATTTTCTTTTTTTTTCTTCAGAGGTTATCAAGTCTTTTTCTTAGCAACACAATTTTATGACTTTTCTTTTCTCCACGTATTCTGGATTTTTTTATATAATTATTCGCATTCAATCAATTGATCAATAATAGTTATGTTTTATAATGTTTTTTAAAATGTTTTTGGTTTTAAATATATTTTATGATAAAAAAGTAATCAGAACAAGTAATTTTTAAGATCAAAAGTATTTTTTAACAGATTTAAATTATGTTTTTTTTTTAAGTTAGAATTTTTATCTTTTCATCAATAAGTCTTTGATGTATTAGTAAGATATATTATACTCCCGAAAAAAAAACATAAATTGAAATCTTGAAGACGGTATTATTGGAAGAGACAACTTCGTACACTGAACATGGACCATAAGACAAATGCATATTACAAAAACAAAAAAAATTTACATTTCCCAAAAATATTTTAGTACAAATTAATCATTTGTGCCCGGATTTAAACACCCCTAGCCTTAAGTTGTTAGGGATAAAGGATGACTTTTCTTTTATATTATATGAAGTCGGAAAGAATACATGATGATTTTACTTTTTTTTGTTCATGTCGAAAGAATACATGACGACTTCACTTGTTACTGTAGTAAGTGCAACGGATCATGAAATAAACATAGAAGCATAATAGATCATAAAATATTTTTCAACAACAATTTCAATAAAATTTAGTCAATTATGTCATCAATTCTTTTATATTTTAAAATATAATATCTAAATAAGGGGTGGGTAAAAAAAACTGATTACTCGGTCGCGGACTCGGTCGGACCCAGTAGATTTTTACCCGGTATTGGTTTCGGTGGGATCGGGACTGGATCTAAAATTTAGGTCCCGCTTGCAACCGGGACCAGTACTGGATCCTGCTTTTTTGGACCCGGTACCCGGTGAGTACCTAATGGGACCGGGTCCAGTACCAGGTACCCGATACTGGTATGGTACCGAATGGCGTTGAAGAGGTTAAAAGCAACTGAAGGCGCTCCTTTATTTCTCTTTGTGTATGAATATTATGAGTATGACTCGTTTTAAGACTTCAACCTTCAAGCCTACAATATTTTGACTTTAGTATTTAATAATATTATTGATGGTTAGAATTTTTCCCCTGTTGCTCAAATTTTATTAATAATAGACTAATTGACTGGGTACCCGGTATTGGTACCGGTTCCCACTAGTACTGGGACTGGTTCCTGAAATCTTAGACCCGGTCTAACCAGGACCGGGACTGATTCTAATTTTTAAGAACCGGTACTTACCGGGACCGAGACCAATTCTAGACAAATTGGTCAGGTACCTGATCTTGCCCACCCCTAATCTAAATAGATTATTATTTAAAAACACTTTTAACACCAACCTTAACCTTCCAATTTGTAGTCAATAATCTAAAAATACTTTTTTCACAATATATTCTAAAAAAATAATGTTAAATTATCCTTAATTTAGATCAAATATTACAATATTCATCATAAAACAACTTTTTTAATCCCATTCATTTCGTTTAAAAAATAAAATTAAAATTTAAGCTTTTGACCTTAAAAAGTCTTAAGAATCATCTCATTAGACCCACCAATAATAAGTGATAATATTTTTATTGGTAGGGATTTAAATGATAATCAAGTCAATACTCATTTTTTATTTTAATTTTTTTCCTTGAAGAAGTCATTTTCCATTTTCCAACCAACGAAAGTTAGGACTTTTCTTTTCTCTATCACATGCATTTTGGGTTTTCATTATTAAATATCTAGTTTACTTTCTGGTCAGATGCATGTGATTTTCATATTAAAGGGTAAACTACACTGGTAGTCACTGAACTTTTAGGGCGCTTTCAATAAGGTCACCGAAATTTTAAAATTTTCATTACAATCACCAAACTTTTAATTCGCTTTCAATAAGGTCACTGTCGTCAACCACCGTTAAAAAAGCTGACGTGGCATGTTAAATGTAAGGGTAAAATACACTATTAGTCACTGAACTTTTAAGAGGCTTTCAATATGGTCACCGAACTTTTAAAAATTTCATTACTATCACTCAACTTTTAATTCGCTTTCATTACCGTTAAAAAAAGTTGATGTGACATGTTAAGTTTAAAAATAAACGTTTTCCCATCATATTTTCTCTCCTCTCTTATTTTCTTCCATCTAAATATGTCTCTTTCTTCCATATGAATCAAATTGTAATTTTTGGTGAAGGTCGTTACTTCTCTAGTAACACATCAAGGAAGATATTAATGTATCTAGACATGCATACGACATGTGTGAGAACAAAAAAAACATTGGGAGACATCCGATGATGGAATGATAAAGAAATAACTAAAATTTTGCTCATAAAAATCCTCTTTATGCTTCAGGCCCGACATTTACTAAGTCATGCATTGGATAATGAGGAGTTCAAAGGAAAATATTAATGTATCTAAAAGATAGACATGTTTAGATGGAAAAAATAAGTCATGGAGATAAAATAGGGTGGGAAAAAGTTTATTTTTAAACTTAACGTGTCACATAAGCTTTTTTTAACGGTAATGAAAACGAATTAAAAGTTGAGTGATGGTAATGAAAGTTTTAAAAGTTCGGTGACCATATTGAAAGCCTCTTAAAAGTTCAGTGACTAATAATGTATTTTACCCTTACATTTAACATGCCACGTCAGGTTTTTTAACGGTGGTTGACGATAGTGACCTTATTGAAAGCGAATTAAAAGTTGGGTGACTGTAATGAAAATTTTAAAAGTTCGGTGACCTTATTGAAAGCGTCCTAAAAGTTCGATGACTACCAGTGTAGTTTACCCTAAATTAAATTATGCCTTTGTGTGCTAATTAGCGGATAGCGGATTATATTAGCTGATAGCTAATTGCATTAGCTGATTTGACTAGCAGATTGTATTAGTTGATTGTATAGAAGTGTTTGGTAAAATTAACTGATATCTGATAGTTGTTAGATTAATTAAACAAGCAAAATGACATATAAGGACATGATTATATTCAATACTTGTTTGAATAGTTTATTAGTTATCAATATTTTGTATCTAATTAATATTAATTAGATCTATACAATTATTTTTAATATAACTTTTCTAAACATATTCGGATGATTTATATATTAATTTATTATTTATATAATTATTTTAATATAATTTAAATACACGTATAAATATGTGATAATAAAAAGAAAAAAAGTAAATAGGATTAACTTATAAATAGAGTGAGAAAATATTTAATTTAGGTTATTTTGAGATTTTTGGTAAGTGGTAAGGGTAAAAGAGTCTTTACAACTCCAATATCAAACATCTAATCTCAAAATTAGCGGTTTCACTCCAATTCGCTATTCACCAAACAATAATATTAGCAGATTTGATTGGTCAAACCTCTAATTATGCCTCAAAACTCTATTTTTTGACCAAACCTCTCTTTACCAAACATGTTCTATATAAAATCATTTTTATGTTTATATTCAAAAATATTAAAAGTAAAACATACGACATGATAATTTTGTTTATAAAATCATATATACGTATATATAATTATTGGATAATATATATAAAAACGGTTGTTCAATTTCAATCTTAAAATTTAATTATTTAAAAGGATAATTTTAAATATTAAAAATTTGTGTGATAATAACTCTTTCACAACATAATGTTGGTTTTATAATATATATTAAAATTTATTATTCGGATGCTATTATTGTTTTTATGGTTATTTTGATGGAAACATTAAAATTAAATTAATAGACAAATTATTTACCTTTTCAAATCAAATATTAAAAAGTAAATATAATAAGAGTGTTCATTTTTGTTATAAATAAAATAAAACGGTATATTATATTCAGTTTTATTCTTCTGATAAAATTATTAAATATTTTAATTATTTTTGAAGATTAGGTGTTTAAAATTGGGTGCCCGTAATTTCGAGTATATAAAGTTTTAGATATCGAGATTTCGAGTATTAAAAAAACGACTCGTGACACAATCCATAAATATAGAGTACCCATAGTAATCGGGTACCCGGATTAAATGTGTGTGTCTTCTTAGAATCATATAATTTAGAGTAATTCAAAAGGATAAACGTTAGTTGGTTTTTAAATTATAGCATAATATATTACCGAGTACACCGTGTTTGGTACAACGGGTGTAAAAGAGTTGTGTCGTATCAAATAATATCTGTGTAACTATATCAAAGTATTTGGTTAGTGAAATTTATAATGAAGTTAAAAAACAATTGCTATGAATAAATGTAACATTTTACCTTTAAAACTCTAACTTCATATTTTCGTATTGTTTTGACATTAAATATTATATTATTTATTAGTCACACGATGTATATACATACAAAAATAGTGAACATATTGACAATGATGAAAATATGTGAAAAAAAACGAACATATCTTCAACAGTTTTAATATGTGAATAAATAATGAACATATTTATACCGATGTAAATACGTGTAAATAATTAACATATTCACAACGATATAAATACGTGAAAAAATAGCGAACGCATTTACAACAATGTAAATATGTGAAAAAATAATTAACATGTTTACAACGGTGTAAATACGTGAAATATAATATGAGAATATAGTTAAAAATTAATTTAGAATCATCACAAAACTAACGTGTTAAATAAACATTATATCTACCTCAATAATAAATATCACACAATTTATATATTAAATAATACAGCATATTAAATATCGCCCAACTAAATTATATCATCAGTAACCAAATTATTACCTTTTTTTTTACTTTAGTCACTAATATTAACTTTTTTAGTCACTAATCATTAAAAAAATAACGATGACCCTTTTCTTTCACTCCGCATCAACACATCCACATGTTTATTTCTTTAATAAATTAATGTTTCCTAAAAAGAGTACATGTGTCACTATTATAATGGAGAGTAAAATATGTCAAAATATTGTGTTGGGGGTTCAAAGTTCAAATCTATGATTCTTCCTGTAGGAGTCTAAACACTCGTTATAATTAACCAAAAAAATAAATGGCCCTATTTGGTAATTGACTAACAGCTGATTTAATTAGCGGATTATATTAGTTGATTGTATAAAAATGTTCAGTAAAATTAGTTGAGTTGTTTAATTATTTAAATAAGTAAAATGACATACAAGGACATGATTATATTAACACTTGTTTGAATAGTTTATTAGTTATCGATATTTTGTATCTATTAATATTAATTAGGTTATGAAAAATAATTTTTTAATAGAACATTACTCAGTATATTAGAAGGATTTATATATTGATTTATTATTTATATAATTATTTTTAATACAAATTGATTAATTATAAATTTAAATAAAAATAAAAAATATTAAATTTAGGACAAAAAAACAATGACAAAATATAATCATACTAATAATTGAAATATATTTATATTAAATACACATGATTTTAACCAAAATAAAATAATAATAAAATAAAGAAAAGGCAGGGATATAGATTAGTTAGGACAAAAAGAACGAGGAGGGAAGAGAGAGAAAACGAGGGAAAGAAAATAGATTACGTAAATCGAGTTTGGAATTTAATAGTAAACAAATAATTTTGGCTGTACGTGTCTACTTTTTTTTAGTTTGATTTTTTGTTGCTAATAAAAAAGTTTGGTTTCTTTGTTTGAATAAGTAATCTACATCCCTACTTTTTATTTTAAGTAAGTCTTTTAACTATTGGATAAAGTTTACAAACGGTTATTATATTATCTTAAAATAATAATTTTTGTCATTCAATTTTTTAAAAATATTAAAGTGATTACATGTAGTATATGTTCTGAATATATTCTCATCTATTTGATAACGCATACTCAATCACCCTGCTATAGCTATTACTGCTCGAACTTGTGACCTCTAGGAAGTAGGAACAACAATCGTTTCTTTAACCACTAAGGTAAGTTGGTTCGTGCTTTATCATTCAAATTTTAAGTGTTATAAAATAGACATTAAATTTTAGTTTTTATTTAAAAATGGTCATTAAGTCTTTAAGTGTTGTTAGAGGGTGATGTGATGGTTAATTTTGTATATATAATAATATATTTAATTCTCTATATTTACAAATTCAATTGATTTAGTTCTGATTAAAAAATAATGAGAAATGAATATAGTCTCATTATTTATGCATCATATCAATTTGGTCATATTTTTAATTAGAAATAATTTAATTTTTTTTTCAATTAAATAATGTTAAATCATATTTGGTCCAATGGTTAGTTGGGAGAAGAAATATCAAATTATTTCAATTAAAAATATAACCAAATTGATAGAATGTGTAATGTTGCAAGTTAAATTCATTTAATTTTTTAAATTGAGACTAAATTAATTGAATGTATAAATATGGAGGAAGAAATTGATAAAATGTGTAAATAATGAGGGTTAAATTTATTGAATGTATAAATGTGTATAAATACGTTTCAATGACAATTTTATAACAAAAAAGTTTAATGAATATTTTGTAACATTTGAAAGTTGGATGGACAATATAAACATTTTAAAATAGTTTAGTGACCATTTACCCCCTTAATTATTTCACTTTGTTTAAATATTATGTGTGATTTTCGATTTCAATTTTATTTTGATTGAAAATATGTGTACACTTAATTTAGGATGGATACTAACACAATGTGAAATTTAAGGGTTTTATATGTTTTTTTTATTGTTGGATTAACTGAATTTAATGATTTTGATTAAAAGTTTTAAATTAAGGATACTCCACTTATATTTTTTCCTGTAAAAAACTCCTCACATCCTACTATTAATCTCACTCATATAGTCTACTCATCCAATGACAAAAAAAAACATGTAAATCTTTTAAGTTTTACATTGTGTTAATAGATCCTACCTTAATTTAGATATATTCTGAATATTAGTATGTTTATATTTTACAATTATTATTTTCTTTTAGGCTTAAGAGGTCTTTTTACCCTGAGTTCGTACCAAATAATTAATTTAGCCCCTTCGCGAAAAATGTACTAATTAAGTTCTTGAATTCACGAATTGCATCAATTTAACCCTTTGACTAACGTTGACTGTTAATGTATTTATAGTACCTCGTGTTTGGTTAAGGCTACAATTTATTCGAGCACTCTTGTTTAGATTATTATTTTTTTGGTAGTGAAAGGCTTTCTATGGGTTGCATAGATAAACACATATGTCCTCAAAAAGAGCTAACTCTTGGCACGTGAGGGTGTAAAACTAATGTTAGCTTAAGCTTGAAGAAGTTACTTAAGTTGAGAGATGAATAAAAAAATAATTAGTAATTCATCTTGAATATTTTAAGTATAAAACACTTACTTTCTACATTATAAACTAATTAAAATTAAATAAAAAAAAATCAAATTTCGGTTTAATTTAGATAACCACAACGGTTTTACAAACTTGTGACTATAAACCATCCAACATTGATTAGGATTTGGGTGATATCCAGGGGCGGCACTCAAATGGAGACCTGTGGGGGCCACTATCTCTCCGTAAATTTAAAAAATTAAAAATATTTTAAGTTGAAGTAATTATAAAATTATTTTTTTAATCTCTTAAAAAACATAATTTATAAAATTAACCCTTTTAAAATTAGATATTTTTAAATAATCCCCTCAATAAATAAAGTTGAATTCCGGACTGATATCAATCACAGTAACCAGTGGCGATGGGATTTGGATGCATATTCTGTAACAAAAGCAATCAAACAAAACAAAGAAATTGATATTGTTATGTCTCCATTTTTCTTGAAAATAGCTATTATGCATCCATTTAATTTGAGTGGGGAAGATAAAATGTGGGAGCACGTGAAACGTGAGGCTAACCGAGTGGCAGACAGATTAGCCCACTTTGTGTGGACAACAATACATGCAGCCCACACAGGACATGAAGCTGCTGCTTTCCATGGAT
The DNA here is from genome assembly GCA_958450335.1 of Hibiscus tridactylites. Classification (NCBI taxonomy): domain Eukaryota; kingdom Viridiplantae; phylum Streptophyta; class Magnoliopsida; order Malvales; family Malvaceae; genus Hibiscus; species Hibiscus tridactylites. The sequence continues at coordinate 91,155,876 of OY288278.1, read as the reverse complement.
GCAAATCAGATATTATTTTCACTCCAGAAATTATATCGTAGGTCCTGCTCACCCTATTGTATATGGTCTCAATTAATAAAAGTTATTGAATTTTTATTGTATTTAGGTTATAAGTAATTTTTCATTGGGCAAAAATTATTTTTTAAATTTGATTTATAGTAAATATGAATGAAGATTCACTTGATAAAAAAATGACATAAAAAAATTAATGAAATGTGTAGTTTTTATTGATTGAGATCATGAATGACATAATAAGCTGAGCCTATGATGTAATTTCTCATTGCTTAGACCTATATGCATTGCGATATAAAGATTTAGATCTTGTATAATTTATTAAAATAAAGTTTAAATTTATGAAATTATATGTTTGTTGATTGAAAGTGTACGCTGTATACTGACTTTTGAATAAAAAATATGAAAGTAACTTAAAATATATTAAGTAGAACAACATTTTATTTTCTCCATACTTTTTACCACTAGTTTATAATTTTTTTTTTAAGTTAAAGTGATTACAAGTAGTATTTATTCTGAATATTACTCTCAACCATTTGATAATGCATGCTCAATCACCCTGTTGTAGTTGCTGGTTTAACTTATTTTAGACTTAAAATCGTTCTTAATACACATGTCGAGAATCACTCTGACTGTATGCATGTGCCCGATGTGTCAATTATATCCTTTATGGAAATGACAAACCGACTCAAAGCAAAACTCTTGTATTTTTTACTTTTCTTTTCCCTTCCTTCATTGAATATGTGTATGACGAGGAATACATACAAATGAATGAAATCCACTTGTATGGTACCATGCTGGATTTCTTTATTTCTGGTCTAAATAAATTGCACATGCATGGTCCCGTAATTGACATGCTCATACACGACATGCAGCCTTTACATAAAAACATCCAAACCCAGCAAACCAAGAAACTGAGCAAGCACCATAGTCGACGTATCGCCCCAACAGTTGACGGTGCCTGTTAACATCTCATTTACCAGGCATGCAAATGCATGCATGATAAGGGGAAAATCCATGAATATGAGAATCTAATGTTGCAAAAAAAAAAAGATACTGCTTTTGATAAATAAGAACACAATCTCATATAGGAGTATGTCCTCAGCAGTTAATAGTAATCCGACTCAACGCGATTACATAACTCCTAGCCTAGTAAACAAAGAAGCTCGGTTAGCTGCCCTGATATCATACAAAAAGGATACACAACAAGCATTCTCGGTTCGAGTTCCGCATAACAGCAGCATCCACTGTGATTAAAACATCCTTATAATATATAATAATAACACTGGAAAAAGGAAAGGGAAAGTGTGACCTCAAATATCTCATTACCAGCTCAAGCAGTATGCTACAGGCTTTGTATTTTGCTTGATATTTCTTTCACTTTTACACCTTCCTTTACCTGCCATAAAAAATAAATTTAAATGTTCAAGTCTATCATAAGCATCCAGTCGTGGTAGTGAAAATGAAAAGTAAATTTAACACGGTGAAACAACTATATTTGTGCAACACCATAGGATTGGAACTGTTATTTCCATGGTGTGAGTCTTTAAGATAACTAAAAAACTTCCTCAAAATAAGATAAAATACATAAACCATAGATCAGATTCGGATTTTTGTACATTATCCCAGAAAAAAATGTGGATACTGCAAAACAAACCTAGGGATTTATACATACAAAGCGTATGCTCCTTTTTCCCATCTTTACCAGGCAGTTCCAAACAAAAAGGTCAAAGCCTATAAAAGTTAAAAGCTTAACTGAAGCAGCTCTAAAAGTTATAGATGCTCACTTCACATTAGGTGTGTAAACGAGCCAACTTGAGCCCGAGTAGTGCTGAGCTCGACTCAGCTTGTTAAAATTCGAGCTCGAGTCGAGCCCAGTAGCACCAGGCTCAACTAAGCTCGTTAAGAACTCGAGCCGAGTCCAATCAAGTCAAGTATTGACCGAGTCGAATTCGAATAGCTCGCGATTTGTCTCGCCTCATTTACAACCCAATTCATAATAATAATAATTGTTGAGTGGATTTATTCAACAACAACAACAATAATAATAATAATAATATTCAACAGGCAATAACATACATTTTAGTTCACTTTAATTTTAAAAAATTAAAAAATTTAGTATATTATATTTTCGAGTAGCTCGTGAGATCTGACAGATAATGACAACAAGCTCCTCATTGTTCCGGACTATGTTACTATGAAGGTATGTATTTGACTCGAGTATGCTCAGTTTTTTCTCCCTTAGATTTTACATATATTTGGAGGATCGTACCTTCTATACATGTGTCAAACATAAGAGTCAGTTTTGGAAAGAAAGAAAAAAAAACAAGCGTGGCGAATAACCTTGATGATACGGTCTACGTGACTTTTAAACTAAAGTGGTTAAGAACTTCAACAAAAGGCTATACATCTTGGGGTTAGCTCACGATTACCTTCCAGGCAATGATTGGAAGGGAGAATTAGAGACTTTGCCCAAGGTGTCGAGTAAAAAATGAAGTGAAGACAGAAATACAGTCGGAACATAAAAATCCTACAGGCACACGATACAGAAGCTCAATACATCCAACTCAAAGAAGGAAAAAATCAGAATGGGTATTTTCCTTTGTCCAATGGCGTGTAATCCCTGGCATTCACAAAAATTCATGCACCAATGCTAGCCTTCCTAAAGTAATTCCAGTTGCATGACTTTAACTACTGCATCATGTACTAAGTCTCCCTTACAAGTTAAATAAAAACTATAAAGGGTTCTCGATGCATGTTATTAAATTTTAACTCAACAAATAAACTGACTAGATTTTTAAATCTACGCTGCATTTGTGGAGTATCATGGCATGTCTAAAAGCTTTCATTTTATTTATATTCTAGTGTTTCAAAACTAATCACTAACGACTACAACCATAGAGGTGAGAAATCAAGTTTTATTCTTTAGTTGAAAGAATGACAGAACTAAAACTATGACCCCAAAAGTTCGGCATACAAAACTAATTGGAAGATTTTAGATGCATAAGATGTGCATTTGACATCAGTACTTCCTGGTTCCAATCCATATAGAACAATGCACCCATTTACCACATCAAAACTCCATATAAAATCAGTCCTATGAAACATCTAAAGATGTCAAAGGTTTATTCATTTCCGAAATGCTAAAAGCCACAGGCAATCTCATACATGTGATATAATCCAAGAGAGGAATCAAAATAGGACACGAAGCGCCCTTAACTAAGATCAAAGAAACAACTTTAGACGATATTTAGAGACAACGCGAGAATTGAAGCATAAAAGAGACCAAATTTTTATCCATTGTTTACCAAAAAAAGAAGTAATTGCTTATAACCTACTTCGCAAGTAACTTCAGCAATACTTTGTTTTCACCAAATCCAGCCATAATACCAAACTAAAGGAGCAAACAGTGTTTAATTTCCCCTTGGAAGTGTACCATTTAAAGCAATTTATTTACACTTACCAATCCCTTGTTCTCATAATAATCGTCCAGTGCCCACTGATACTTGGACTGATTTAAGCCAAACCAGCGAGCTAAATGGTCATCCAAGCTTGAATGAGCTGCAAAACATCAACAAAAACAGATGCTAATACTAATGCTTTTTTCCTGCTTATCATCAACAAAACTAAAAAAAAGTATGAAAATAATAATTAAATTGTAGCTAATTCGCCATGCTAACGGAAAGCTTAGATAGATTAAGAAAACCCCATTTCATTTTTGGACCAAAAAAACGCAAGCATTGTGAATAACCCCAAAACTTGAAGAAAATAAAAAGGTGGAGAGGAAAAGGAGATACCATTTTGGACCTTAAATGCGGCATTTTTAAAGAAACCCAGAATGGAGCCATCAGAATCGGAAGCAACGGGAGTATCAAGGTACTGTTGGGGCGGCGGCTGGACCGGAGGAGGCGCCACGGCCTTGTTGGGAGAGTGAAAAGGAGGTGGGTCAGTAGGGGTAGAAGGTGGGGTAACGAAGACGGTGTAGGGGCCGATCTTGCCGATCACGGGTGGCGGAGTAGAATGGTCTCTGTTGATTGGCATTTTAAAAGGAATGAAGATGGAAAAAACAGAGAGAGAGAGATGAGAGTGATATCAGGCAATGGCTGGTGTGTGTGTGAGAGAAAAGGAGTGGAAGAAGGGGACAGATGAGAGAAACAGTGATAGCACTTAGTAGTCCAAGTGAAGATTAGATTTGTGCAATGTTAAGTTTAGATTTTAGATGTTTTTTATTATAAATCTATATTTAATACACTGAAGGTAATAATTAATTTTTTTTTACAAGCAGCTCATCCCTGTGTTCTGGTGGTAAAAATAGATGTTCATCATTTTTAGGATCCGAGTTTAAGCACCAGTAATATATATTGTGTATGCCGTATGAGTTTAGATGTAAAGATTTAGAATTTAGGGATGAAAATTAGAATTTAAAGATTAGGGATAGAATTTAGAGTTTAAAAGTTAGAAATTGGTTTGTAGGGTAATATGGTGAAAATTGAAGTTTTAAGATATAAATTTTAAATTCTAACCTTAAACCTTAAAATTTGTTTGTGGAATAATTATTTTTTTTTGGAAAACTATGGAAAAAATGTTTTTTATGATTACATTATTTAGCATCTCAAATGGTGAAGATTAAGATTTTCGTAAGGTTAAGTTTAAATTTAAATACTTTTTATTCAGGTAAAATTGTGAAAGAAATTTAAATTAATATTTGTTGATGTATATTTTTAATTTTTCGATGATAGAGTCATATTTTGTAGACATGTTCAGACTTTAAATGTTTTTTATTCAAGTTAAATTATGGCAAAAATATTTTTAAGTGATTATTATCACTTTGTAGGCTTGTAGCCCAAGTGACGAAGATTAAGATTCGTGTAATGTAAGTTTAGACTTTAGACGCTTTCGATTCAGGTAAATTATATAGAAACTCAAAAACTATACTCGAATCGAAAAAATTTTAAATAAGATTTGAGTAGTAAAAGAGGACTTCCAAACTCGACTAACACAATTTATTTTACTCGACTTGATCGGACGTTCACTCTTAAACCTATATATTACTTTATAATCGGATTAGAATTCTCACAAAAAAACACTTTGAATCTTTAATATATTATTCACCCAAAAATCTCAATAAAACCCAATCATCATATTTTTTTTCTATTTTTTTCCATCCACAATATTTCTTTAAAATGTAACACTACATGACATAAATACAAAAAATATCAAACATGTCAATATTAGTATAAAGCAATTTTATTAATGTATGCATATTTAGCATGTTGGTCAAGCTATTCATCTTTGTTCTTTTGTATTCTTTTAGGCCATGAATTCTCGACTCACTAGAGATAGTCTTTTCCTCTTTCTAGAGTCTCCTTTCCGTTTTCTCTAGGTAGGATTATAATTATAATTTAAAAAAAAACTTATTAATTTATAAAGAATTTTATATGAACTTATAATACTTTAAAAACCTATGATCAGTTGATCTAGTGGGTTGATACACTAAATCCTGTAAACAAGGTTAGGGGTTAGAATATTGACATTATGAATGGAGCAGATTGGGTTGAGAAGATCGCCCTATAATAAGCTTCTACAATACTTGATCCAGATTAATCACTTAATGTTTTGGATATTGACAGTTAAATAAAAAAATTTACATCAAAATAAAAGTAGAAGTAACATCAACATAATATGAATAGATGATTTTTTTTTCTAAAATGAATTTGTATGGCACATGTTATAATATAAAATTGGATAAAATGTATAAGTAAACATTCTACATTAAAACAATTGTTATAGTTAAACCAATTATAAGTTGGTCTAATGCTCACCCCCTTGTGTCCTGGTGGCAAAGGTAGATGTTTATCATCCCTTGGGACCCGGGTTCGAGCACCAAAAATGTCATGCTGTGTGTGCCGTCTTTGAAAAGACCTAGAAAGTTGAACAGATGCTACCCTTGCATCGCACTAGCATATTCAAAAAAAAAAAATTATAAGTTGGTCTAATAAGATAAAACACAAAATTACTTAAGTAATGTCAGGAGTTCGGATTCTGATATTATGAATGAAAAAAATTAATTATTATTTTTTAATTATAAAATTATAATTAAACTTTTGATTCCATTACCAAACTATCATTATTTTTTACATAATGTCAATTATAACCGACGTCGTTTCTTTACCATAAGCCTCTTCCCTCCGGCGGAAAACGATTTCTGTAATTTCTATTATCCTCTTCCTGTCCAAACCCTAAACCGTCGAATCCCAATCATAAATTTTCAGGTTCTGCTAATTCTCGACCCCCTTTCTTTTCCTTTAATTATCTTTACTGCTAATTTCGATTTCTTTAGTTAGTTTTTTTTGTTTATTTCGACATTTACGTTCTGATTTAACAAATTCCTCTTTTGGTATTTTTAGTGTAAAATCTGATGCGATGAAGAGGGCAGTGCCATGGGATGACAACGAGGCAAACGATTCGTCATCTTCTGATGAATCTTCGTCTTCAAATTCGAACTCTGAAGCTGAAGATGGACCTCCCAACACCAAGCTTAAGAAATTATCCCATGGTATTACATTCTTTTTCAGTCTTCGTATTTTATGCTTTTCCTTCTTTTTTTTGCATCTTATAATCATTTTATTGAATTGATTGGATTGGATATCTTCCTTGAGTTTGATTCTTTTGTATGTAAATTAGGATATGAAGAAGAACGCTTGTGTTTATTAGTAGTGGCATCATGATGTTGAAGAATGATTTCATTATATATATATATATATATATATAGGGTTAGGATTAACTTACACTGAAAGTTTTACACGTTTTTTAGATCGTTGGATGGAGAAATGGATGGTTGAGATTAACTCCGTGATTTTAATTCTCAAGTGATAATCTTCACATATTTTACTGTTAATCTCATCCATCCGTTTCACTCATTCAACGATCCATAAAACGTGTAAAACTTAGAGAGTTTTACATTGTAATTTGATCCTATCCCATATATATATATATATATATATATATATATATATTAGGATCCATTTACACAGTGTGTGAGATTAAGATCTGTTGACACGGTGTAAAACTTAGAGTTTTAATAGGTATAGTAAGATAAAATAAGTGGATTATACTTAATTTAAAAGTTTTAATCTCAGCCGTTAAAATCAGTTAATCCGAGAATTCAAAAAAGTGTAAGTCGATCATAACCTCTCTCTATATATGTGCATACATTCCTACATGAATAAGTTTGCGTGTGTATGAATGTATGTATGTATATATATATGACTGAATCCATGTACCTTGCTAGTATTGAAACTATGGTTTTTGTTAATAGCAGAATCGTAGTTTATCTTTCTAGGTGTGTGATACTGCCGTTTGTGTAGTTTGTGCAAACAAAGGACGAAGCAATGACAATGTCTAACCTTATTTATCATCTTTATAAGTATGATAATGAAATTTGAAGGCTTTGCAAGTTTATTTGACATTCTCTCTGGTGCTTTACAAAATATCAAATAAAGAATCTCACCGAAAAAACTGAATGTTCCAATAGGCATCCACACCCAAGCGTTATAACGTTTTCTTTTTCTAAATATTGGTATGAACATTGTACTGATGAGGTTTGAGTTATATCAACTGAAAGTTGGTTAGAGATTTTGCAGAATTTTCGTTACTATTCTCTCCTTTGCTGTTAAAATATGTTTCTTTGAATATCTGGCTAAAAGAAAAAGGAGTACCTGGTTTACCTTCTTTAGCTGCATATGTGCAGCAAAGTCCGGGAAACAAAAAGGAACTGCATTGGATTTTGAAGCTTTGAAGCGACATGGCTATAAGGGAGGATTATCTGTCCTGAATGTGCCTCCTCCAAAAGAGAAACCAAACTGGTCTTGGTCAACTGGCAGAGAAAGCAGTGAAACCAAGGAGGTTAAAGAATCTTTCGAGGACCGACAGAAAACAAGAGCCGCAATACTGGATGCAGAGGAACTGGCTAATGTACAAACTCGGAAGGAGAAGCAGAATGTTTCTTTTTCACAGAAGGAGAAGCGAAAAAGAGAACTTGGTCAGGCTAGCAGGGGGAAGAATTATGTCGAAGAAGAGAAGAGGTTGCTCCGAGATAGTGGCGTCTATTCTGGTTTCGATACTTGAGTTATGAGGGTAGGAATGACTAAGATATTTGGTTACAACACCTATTTGGTAGTTTTGAGAAAAACAGGTTCCACATTTGTTGTGTTACAAAGATGCTCAGGTATCTTACAGGACATTTGCAAAAAACAGTGAAATTAATGGCACTTGTGGCTGGTATTTGGAATGAATGGCTTAGCTCAAATTTGTAAACAAGTCTGCATTAATGTTCTAATCTTCAAAAGGATGACGAACTACACATTTAACTGTTCGTTTATTAAGCGGAACAAACGAGTACGAACCAAAATATTGTGTTTATTTATTAAATGTATTCATAAACAAACTCATTATCAGCAATGGAACTATTTTTATGACCATATAAAATGGAGCTAATTTAATATAAAACTCAAATATTAGTAGCCTGCGGTCTAACACATCAGTTCCATCAGTTGTATAACAAATAAAGGTCAAAGAGGCGACAAATTGTGGTGTACTTCGACAATTCGAACAGTTTTGGTCCAAAAATAAAAAGGACAATTCCAACAGTTTACTCTAATTCCGCTTCAAATAATTATGGGTATTTATATGTCCCGGCTAGGGGTGATAATGAGCTTGACCGGCTTGTGAGCTATTCGGGCTCGGTTCGGTCAAAGCTCGGCTCGAGTGAGCTTGATTTGGGCTCAAGATCGGCTTGAAACCTTAACAAGTCGAATCGAGTCTACTCAGATTCGGCTCGAAAAGTTCGTGAACAGATTCGGAATCTACATATGCACTAAAAGTAATATGTTTAGCAAAAGAAAAACAATAAAATAAATTAAGAAAATTTTACTAAAATAAATTGGGCATTTTCTTTAGTTGGTTGTTGTTTGATTTTGTATTTTCTTTAATTATGTGTTTGTATTATAAGAATATTTATTGGTTATTTAGATTAATCTAATTTTTGGCACCTTTTTTTTTTCTTTTCGATCATTGAATTTCGTTTTAGTGTTAGTTATGAAAGGAACTTTTAATGAATCTTTTATAAATAGGCTATAACAAAATTTTTCATTTTGAGCCGAGCTAAGCCTGACAAGTTTCGAGCCTGAGCTAAGCCCAATAATAATGTTTTCGAGCCGAGCTCGAGCCTAAAATTCCGAGCTCAGCGAGCCTCAAGCCCGAGCCGAGCCCAATAGTATGTCAAAATTTAGTCCCGGCGGTGGAAACAAAAAGTTTCCACAAACGCCTTGGTTTTAGGATTTATATATCAAAATCTAAATCTCTGACCATATTATCCTAAACCCTAAACTCTAACCTTTATATTCTAAATTATAACCATAAATTCTAAAATCATAATCCAAAACCTTTAAACCTTAAACTCCAAATAAAATCCCTAAAACCAAAACACTTATAAAAACAGTTTATTTTCAATATTTTCGCTAACTCTATTACTTTAAAAATCGTAACGATTTTGTAAATTGCTATACATGTAATACTAAATTTTAATTTCTATAACATAAAGTTCTTGAACTAATTTACACATACACCAGCATTCAATAAGTAAGCGTTTAGGCGTTCACAAGTAGGTTTGATTCCAGTTGTTTATTTCTTTTAACAATGCATTGTTGGTCTTGATTAGCTTACGAAAGAGGAACCACAATTGGAGCAGGTGGAACCCATTGTTGAGTCGGGAAACAGTCCCACCCACCATCTTTGGTGTGAGTCACCCTGAAATGTTGGGGAACCCAACTTTCTCCCTTGGACCCTCTTTCCCTCAACAGCTCCCTCTGTTTCTCCTCCACCGCGTTCTTCGCTTCTTTCGCTTTCTCCCATTCGTGGCTCATTATCGCCTCGCTTAACTCGCTCCACACTGCGGCCGATTCAGTCGGCCGTACTCCCTGAAAGCGCAAAGAGGGAAAGATCGAGATTGAACTTACTCAGGCGAATGCACATGCACATGCACATGCACATGAACGTTATTGTGCATGAAATATGAATGACAGGTGATTCAAATGCATGCACAATAACGTTCATGTTCTGCACGAAAGCATAAACAATTACCTGCAAATCATGAACAATGGGAGTCTTCAACCCGGAATAAACTTCTTCTGCATTGTATATAACAGTCTGCTTTCCACTAGCATTGTCCTTCATCGTAACAGTTCTGCACGAAAGCATAAACGTTCACATCGCTACGAACTACATAAAAAGATTTTCAGATTTTGAGCATGAAAATTGAATACCTGTCCCAATTGCCATTGATTTGGAAAAGAGTCTTCTTAGTTGATGTTTGGTAGATCTTTCCCTTGACTGATCTATGACTTCCTCTAAGGCCAAGGAAAGACTTGTGTCCAAAGCGTAACTCGGCTTCAAGGCCATTCTCGGGGCACTTGATCCTAACATCTCCATCCCAATCGATACCAGGCATCGGGAGAAATCTTATCAAGAGGTCTGGAGAGTTCATTTCGTATGTCTCGCCTCGATTCAGGAGCTTGAGTTGCCTCTTCCCTCGCACCTCGTTCACCACCGCGACACCTGAAGCATTTGTGTTTCAATTAAGAGTGTAAGAGTAAGCAAGTACCGAACATTACTGATGACTTCAGTGTTAGACAATGCTGCCATAGGCTTTAATTCAGCTTGAAAATGAGGTACGAACCATTGAACTTAGGAACACTTTGCTGACACCAGATGAGTTCAATATTTTGTTTCTCATCAGTTGCATGGAGAGCAGAAACTGGTGGGTGGTGAGAAATCTGCACGAATATTAACGCAATGAGTATAAAAAGTTAGTAATTTGAAGCAATAAATGAAAAGAAAAGAAAAGACAATACCTGCTCGAGTAGGACATTGAGAGATGCCCTTGAGACATGATGAGTCTCACCAAGGACAGGGTTGTAAGGGGCTAACCCAAATAGTGGAGGCCGCAACGTCGAAATGCTCCAACTCACAACCGATGCGAACCGGTCGACAGGGCTGTCTGCCTGGTTGCATCTGCTTAGCATGTCTGTGCCAATGCAATACACTGTTTCCCCATAGCATTGAAGATGAGACTTGGGAAAGTTGAATAGAGGTGGCAGCTGAACAAACAAAATCACCCAATCCGATATCTCTATTAATTCAGGTGAGAATACGGAGAGTATAAAGAACGACAGCCAAAAAAAAAATAACTCAAAAATACGCAACTGAAAATGTTATCAAAACTAGGGCTGTAAATGAGACGAAACAGATCACGAGCTACTCGAGCTTAACTCGGTCAAAGCTCGACTCGAGTTCTTGACGAGCCGAACTACTTGATACACGACTCGAAAAGCTCACGAGTTACTCGAAAGTATAATATAGTAAAATTTTTTATTTTTTATAATTTAAAATCTAAATTCTTAAACTTAAAACCAACATAAGTATTAAACCCTAAAATCAAAATCCTAAATTCTAAATCCAACAAACTAAACTTCTAAACCCTAAACCTTAAAATTAAAAAGCTTGAGTTTACACAACTTGTGTATCAAAGTATTTTCTTCATAGGACATTAAATGAGACGTGACAGATGAAGAATTACTCGAGTCCAATGCAGTCAAAGATCGATCAATACTTGACTCGATTGGGCTCGAATCAAGCTCGAATTCGACTCGAGTTTTAAACGAGCAGAATCGAGCTCAAATTTTTCAGGCTCATTAGAAATTACTCGACTCAAAATCTTAACAAGCCGAGCTGAGCTTTGCACTACTCGAGCTCGACTCCGCTCGTTTATACCCCTAATCAAAACCATAGGCGGACGGAGCAGGGCAAATGGGTTGTACCCAAAAATTATTAAGAATTTTTTAATGTATATTTTATATAAAAAAATAGGAACTTTTACCATTTTAGAAAGAGATTGACACCAATTTAAAAAATAAATGAGTTCTTTTAATGATGCAAGGGAAAGGCAGAAAGCAAAGTTGCCTTGCCTTGAAGTAGGTGAGATCAAAACCGGGTCCAATGTCCTTGAAGAGGCTTAAAATCCTTTGGATTGGCTTGGGAGCCTTGTAAGTGGAATCCTCCTCTGAATCCCCATATATAGAGAGTGGCCTCGATACTACTACTTTTGTTTCATCCGCACTTCTTGTTACCTGCTCCCATCAACAATTATGAAATCATTTCACTTTCATCATACACAAATAAACAAATTTTATTTCTATTTGACTTGTACCAATTTGCAACAAAAAAATAAATTCTTTTTTAAGAATTAACTAGTTAAGGCAAAGATGTACCACTTGAGATTGATGTAGAGAAAATCGTAATCAAAACTCAAAAAAAAAAAGATCTATCAACCAGTCTATCTATTTTATAAGAAAACTTTGATATGCATGAAACCCTTATTCTTTTAGGGGTAAAAAATTTAATTAGGGTTAAGATTATAGGTTATAATTTAAGATTTATGATATAGAATTAGTGATTTAAATTTTATTTTTAAAGAATAGATATGCATGCTCTAATAATTTTTTCACATTGGCTGTATATAAAAAATAATTCATTTTCATGTCCCAAAAATCCAAAATATCAAACTTAAAAAAAATAAAAAAAAGCTAGCTACTTTATTCTTACCGAAATGATTGTATTAACTTTTTTTCCTTCAATTTTTTAATATTACTTAAATTTGGGTAAATTATAACGGAGGTCACTTAATTATGAGTAAGGTTATATTTAGGTCACTCAATTATTAAAAATTACATTTGAGTTACTTAATTATGGGTAAGGTTACATTTGGGTCACCCAATTGTTAAAGGTTACACTTGGATCACTCAATTATGAGCAAGGTTACATTTTGGTTATCCTTCATATTAAAAAATACATCAACTTAATCATTTTCTCTTCTAAATCACTTGTATACCCTCATTAACACTAGAGTACTTTATTTGAAACCATCAATTAATCTAATACACAAATTGATATATGTATTTTTAAATATAAAGGGTGACCCAAATGTAACCTTATCCATAATTGAGTGACCCAAGTGTAACCTTTAATAATTGAGTGACCCAAATGTAACTTTTAATAATTGAGTGACCCAAGTGTAACATTACCTATAATTGAGTGGCCCAAATGTAACTTTTAATAATTGAGTAACCCAAATGTAATTTTACCCATAATCGAGTGACTTCTGTTATAGTTTACCACTTAAATTTTTGTGATGACGTAGTAGAAAAGGACAAAATAATCAGACTCCGAACTATCAATAAGTAAAAATAATGTTATTCATGCATTATGATCATGTTAATTTGATATAAAAAATAAAAATTTAAAATAAGATGAATTAATTTTTTTGATAAATTTTAAATCTAATCTTAAGCAGCTTAATCAACCGATCAAATGTAACTCTAACTAAAAAACAAATCCAAATATAATCGGAATTCAAGATAATGAATCCAAATGTAATGGTATTTGTCCAATTTTACCAACTCTCCAAATATAAGAAATACTAAAAAAAGCATATTCAAAAAAAGAAATACTAAAAAAGAAATAAAGTAAATGGAAAGTTGACAAACGTCGATTGTGGATTCCAATGCAAACGGTTTATGGATTCCCACCAAAACAACGAGCCATTTGGAAACCATTCACAAACCGGATCAAACACCAAACCAAAAAGAAAAAAACAAAAGAAATCCCACACCTTTTATTTTTCTAATCAATTCCTTTCCACATGTTAATACTTTCTTCAAACTGAAGCAAAGAACTTAATAATTATATCAAATAGATTAATCGTGTCGAGGATCGCCGGAAAACAACTTCCGGCATCCAAAGCCCGATTTCAGGCAAGGAAAACAGGGGCGGCGAACCATGCATAATCAATGATCAGATAATAAAACAGGGCTTTCAGAAATGGTGATGGTTTAAGAACATTTAGAGTTTTGCAAATGAATAAGAGTGGAAGGCAAGAGTTCGTACCATTTGAGGAACGGAGAGAAGCGATGGAAAGAGCAGAGAAAGTCGTGATCTGCTGCAGAGGCGGAGATGTTTTCAGCGCGAAGATGGAAACGAGGAAAAGGGCTTTGATTTCGATGAAATAGAACAATGCTTTTTTGGAGTTTTATACAGAAAGCGCGAAAGCAAACCAAAACAAATTTGGCAGCATTTGTTTTGAGAATCCCTAACTTAATATATATATAGAGAGGGAGACACCCTAGCATTTCATAAATGGAAAAAACCTCTTACTCAATTAACTTCCTTCAACGTTTTTCATTTTCAATGTATTCATCATCCCGAGTCCAATCATTGATCTTCCATGTTGTATGTGTTGGGGCTGGAAATATCCGAAAATCGTAAAATTTAACGGATGAAATGGGAAATAACCGAAATACTCACTCAAGGAGAAGAAAATTTTATCATTGAAGCTTAATTGGATGAGAAGGTCGATTGTTATTTCCGAACTGTAGGATAATCAAATTATAACCGTATAAAATAATATTTTTTATTTTAACATAAATTTTATTTTATTTATATTATATAAAAATATTATTCTCCTTGCATATGGGTGTTGTGTTCGAGTCCGGTTAGATATTATTTTCCTTCAATTTACTCTAAATGGTGTTAGAGTTTAACTTAAATAAGGTTCTAATTAAAATTTGACATGCATTAAACCTGGCTTGTTGGTTATGCATTGGACCTCAATGCTAGTGGTCTTGGGATTTATTCCTGCTGGAGTCAAGGGAAGCACATTTTTTCTTCCTTTTATTCCTCCTAATAAAAATTTATAAAATTACTATTTACGAGGAGAGAAAAGATGACATGTTCTTAAACCCTAAAATTAAAGTGCTTATAAAAGCTTTTTCGTTTCCATCGACTAGTACACGGAATATTTTCCATTGATGTATTAAGTTTTCTTTTATTTGTACAGAGATTATCTTGTTAAAAACAATTTGATTTAATAATTGATAGGAGCATGGTATCACTATAATGAAAGATTAGAGTTTGATTTTATTTTAGGCAAAATGACAAAAGATGCCTCAATTTTTGTATATTTTGTCATTTGGTCTAAATATGCCCTCAATGTTTTAATTTGGTCTAAATATGCCCTCAACGTTTCAATTTAGTTCAAATATGTTCCCGTTAGATAAAAACTGTCAATCAACTGACGGTCAATAGCTAATGCTGACTGGACTTATCACGTG
This sequence comes from Hibiscus tridactylites, assembly GCA_958450335.1. Lineage (NCBI taxonomy): Eukaryota > Viridiplantae > Streptophyta > Magnoliopsida > Malvales > Malvaceae > Hibiscus > Hibiscus tridactylites. The sequence continues at coordinate 91,140,640 of OY288278.1, read as the reverse complement.
TTAAGATCTGCTGATGTGTCACCATAAAGGGTATAACTAGATAGGGTTTCCTTTAATAAGGCAGGCCAATTAGCTTTAAATTTAAAAATAGCCGATTCACGTGATAGGCCAGCCGAGTAACTTATATTAACATTGAAGATATTGTATTTGTAGTATTGAACTCAACAAAACCTCTCAACACAATCAACATGCATAAAACTACAACACCACAACTCCAGCTCTATTTCCTGTGTGTTACATTTGACATTACAATTATGTTTATTAGCATTCGAAAACTGAACTCGAGCAACTAAAACCATCGAGTTCAAGCAAGCCTATCCAAGGGCGTGATCGTTGCAACTCCGCTCAGGTCCTTACTCGTGTACTTTTCGAATGTGACCCTCAATTGCCCCGATTTGGCAGCTCTTTGGAATCTTAAAATCATTTCCGCACAGTCCCTGCTCACGATCAGACAATAAATAAAGATCCACTAATAACAAGACGAAGAAGAAGAAGATTTTAAAAGAGATTTGCCTGATTTCTGAAACATCATAGCGCGTGTGTCTGCGAAGCAACGGGGTCCAAGATGGAGACATTTGCAGGGTGCACCGAGCAAGATAGATAGCTGATGCGCATAGCAAGGAGGGCTTGAACTTCAAAGCTTCATATTCCACCAAGCACAGCTCTATGAGGTAGAAGGCTAGATGTTCAAGCTGAAACCAATATCCATCACAAATAACAAATGTTTACCAAACTTTCTGAACATTATGTCTATCCAATTTAATTCAGTAAACCTAGTCAACTATCCCAAAACATCAAACCTACTTTTCTTCTCCATATTTTAACTGAGAAAGCAGATCCTATAAAATAGCTGATTCATTAGTGATATTCAAAAAGCTACCACATACCTTGGTGTCTGATTGAGCAGCCTTGATAAACCTTAACATGAAGACATAGGGAGTAGGCGCATTTAGGCGAAACTTCAAGTTTTTAAGGACGAGCTTCTCCTGAAAATTCAATTATTTTGTATGGTTAAGAGAGAGCAATAAGGGCAAGTGAAGATTCCAACGTAAGGTTTAAAAAAATACACAAAGCAAATAGACTCCAAATTCAAACGGAGATTTATCCACATGTCTATTTTATATTTTACGAAATACCTATGTGGTTTAGTTTCAATGCAACTTTCACTATTGAATGATTGAGGTTTCAGAATATGTGAGTTGTGAGTTACTTGTCCTACACCAAGTTTCCCCCTTACACAAGATTTCCTCATAAGTTCAAACTGCATTCTATCCATCAGAAGAAAATGCATACCGTCTTGAGCATTTGTTCACTAGTGTAAGCCTCAGCAGATATACTGATTAAATCTTTCACCTGTGAAAGATTACAATAAATCAGCAATGGTTTTGCAAGTTTAGAAATTGAAAAAGAATTATACAAGATACCATGCAAATTTCACAGTTGAAATATTTACCCTAGGATGCCAAAAATCCTCATATTTCGATGCCAGCAAAAGAGTAGTAAGACCAACCAGCTGCATCTCATTCTTCTTTATTTGGACCTCGGAGAGATATCGATCCAACAAATTGACCATGAGATAAAGTGTTTCTTGCATTAAATCAAATTTGAGGTGCACCTGTTATGAGAGTGATGAAGTACAGAGCAACTAAAATAAGCAAGGTATAACTCTGATAATTTACAAACGAAAAACCCCATAATGAACAAAAAGGTGAATTAAAACCATATGGAAAGTTATACCTCAATCAGCCAGTTGATCAATATTCCTCTCATATGAGGAGTAATATCTGTCTGCTTTGACATGTAATTTTCCAAAGATGGATTCATTGCCTGCAGTTTTATAAGTTCAGTATAAGTAGAATTACCAAACTAGTTACCCAACATTGCAGCTAAAACTTGGGTAAACAATTGACCATTGAGGTAGCAGACTATTTATTAACATTGGTGTTTGATGTTCACAGATACAATACAGAACCATGTCAACATCTGGGGCCAAAGCAAAACTATAACATGAGAAACAGATTGACACTACAGTCATTACAACTAAAAACATCTCTGCTTTTGTTCATTCAATTGAAAGTAGGCATTCTGTTTCTAATGAAGAATATATCTCTGTTTTTCAAAAGCTCCAATACATACAACAAAATATTATCCTTAAAATTTGTTATAATTTGCAGCTCTTTAACTGCCATTTTGATCAGGAACCAACTAGTTGAGAAAAAATACTTTTATTATTTCAACATGTTATTATTTAGTCTACTAAACTAGTTACTTATAAGAGGGTTTCATGTTATCAGTCAATCTCCAATGCTACTCATCAATAAATGAAGCCTCGTTGGGCTTCTCTATGTTCAAGAAGGATCACAATCGCACTAAATTAAGCCTAGTACACAGACCATAGTAAGCTACAAACTTTTCTAGAAGAAGAGCCTAATGAACAAATACCTCACTTATCCAATAGTAATGATAAATTTCATCTATGTATGGAACAACTTCCAACGGATTGTCATCATTATCAATGTCAGGTAGCTTTTCTTCTTCTTTGACACCACTATTCCCCTCTAATAGCTGCAAAATATTTCCAACAGTCATTCAACTTCTCAAGGAAAAAGCTGAGACAGTATATTAGATTGCAGTGGGGCCAAACCTTTGATCTTGCCATTAGTAAGGATGTATAAGATCTCCTACGTTTGGCTTTCTCCCTAGCAAGGACATCAGGCATGTTGATGCTAGCATCACTATTGCCATTAGAAGTAAGATCCTTTTGGCTAGCTTCAGCTTCACTAGAAATTGTTGCTACATTATTTGCCGGAAGAGGACATCCTATGTCTTTCTTGGATGTGATTGCAGCAGCAGATACTGGTTTTTCCAAACCTGAAGAACACTTCGATTTTGACACTCTTTGAGCATTAGAAGGCCTGAGTGCAGTCTTAACAGATGGCTGAGCAATGAATGACATAAAAACAACTTATATAAGTAAAATTGGGTAAACGAACACACAAATACAACTTTGGTTACCGGTAAGCGTAAAGCAAATTCAGAAATTATAACTCAATATTACTAAAATAAGGAGCAAAGATTGAAAGATTGAAGATGGATATAATATGCCATATACCTTAAACGATCTTGGCAAGTTATGAGCAGCTGAATTTGATCGACTCTTAGTAGCCCTGATTCCAAAATGCAAACTAAACATCAGAGTACTCACTTGCAATAAAAATATTTTACTATTAGAAAGATCGTGCCATATAAATCAGCAAAACCTCAATATGGATCTATAATATATGCTAGTAAGCTTTCAAGCAGATCTATCAATTTTTGTTTTCATATCAGAATATTCAAGACAATATATTTCATGAGCCATGACATAGAAGTATAAGCATGTAGAGAGAAAATATTGACATAGAAGTATAAGCATGTAGAGAGAAAATATTGACATAGAAGTATACGCATGTAGATAATGTTAAAGACTTCCTAGAATTAGTTTACAGGCTTCATAAAAGACAGGCCATAGATAGAAAAAAATGATAGAGCAGATAAAACAATGACAATTTAATTGACAGGCACAAACAGCCTGTTGATAATCCCCAGCATCAAGCAGTCACCATTAAAATTGACTCAAACAAGCAACAACACAACAAAGTAATTTTCAATAAATTGCAAACTTTACAGTGGCAGGTCTATTATTTGTAATTTTAAGACTTCAAATTTTTTGTCAGAAATTCAGTTTAAAGTAGGTGACTATAGAAGGACTTCACTTCTGTTCCTGATTGAGACTTTACAACAATGTTCAGAAAAAGGGCCAGAGGTAAAACCAGTTAGACTTGCGATTTATTAGACTACCTGGTTCAACTAAAAATAATTATCTCATTAAACTCTTTTGCTTGACTTGACTGTCTATGTAAATGAGGACTTCCTTATGTTTCTAATTCTGACATAGAAGTTATCCCAGAATTAAGCAGGGTAAGAACCAGAATGAAAACAGAAACTCCTGCTTACATTATTACAAAGCTATCACTCTCTCTATTCCTTGAAAGATGGTTCCTTGCATTGCTTTCTTGCTTTGAAGCAGTCTCACAAACTTTAGCCTTACCTGAAGCCCCAAAAATGTGGGGGAGAATAGACAGGACAAGAACACCGTCTTAGTGAATGCATCTCTGGGTCATGCACTTTTGGAGATATAAGAAAAATGGATCATGCATCTTACTCGTAATCTTGCTAGCTTCTGTAGCTTTCTCCTACATGGAGAAGGGGAAATTTAATGGGCAAAAAATAATAAATAGAAAAGATAAAAACAACCAGCAATATAACATAATGAGAAAAAGGAGTAGCAGTATCATTTTTTCTTTTCCTTTTTTAGAAAGAAAGTGAAATAAAATTGTTCAAAGTTGCATCACTTGCAAGGGCTGGGTTCACCTTCTTCAACACCGGTAATGACTTCCTTCAAGATGAAAATAGAAAATAGAGCATGCATCAGTGAGAGATATTACATGCATTGTTTTAATCAATTATTTCAATGTTGTTTAGATTCACAAACCTTGTGGGTGGAAGTGGATTCCTGGTTGTCCTGAAGAATTAAAGAAAACAAAATGCAATATTAATAATCGAAGTGAGGAAAACTTGATCAGATAATTTTAAAACAGTAGTCACACTAGCTGGTTGCCACCTGCACTCCAAACAGAATTTGAAGTGAGGAAACTCTATTTAACAGTGTACCTGCCGGTAGTAACAACAGATTTACGATGTGAATTCTGGGTTGTAACACTTTGGACGCTCAAGGAAGTCTTCAGATCTCTAGTACTCTCTGTTCTCAAAAAGAAATTGTTTTACCAGTGAAAGTTATCAAAACAACTTTATAAATAATAGAAGGCTACCTGTCTTTGAAGTATGAACACCGATAGCACCTCGATTTAGATGGTCCCTCTCTTTTCCCTATTTTAAAAGATATTCTGAAATAGATCAATTCCTTTGTAACTCCAAGATAAGGCAAACAAAAGGCGGTGTCATCGATAGAACAAAATTGGAGGATTGGTTAAAACCTAGTAATACTTTAAAAGGCTATCCCTTGCTTGTAGTGGAAAATTAAATGAATATGTCTAAAGTACCACATGAATTTTCTTTCATTGATTTGGTCCGGATTATCAAGTGGAATTTAGGTACCAAATAAATGAAATAAAACACTCAAATAACATTAAATTTAGCCCTCATACCTTGGAAGATCTCCCAAATGAGACATTAATAGTTTTAGCAGCTGAAGCCACTGAAACCCTGCAAATAAATTACTTCACATATGTTAACTATAGTCTAATAAATAGTAAACAAATTAACATACAAATATCCTTATTCCTTATAGTGCTTCAATAGAATTTTACAAATTCGGTCCATATTCATTTTGGATAAGTGGAACTTTTCCCTCATTCAATAACAATGCAGACATCAGAGTGTAGGGAATGGGAAGCAAATGTATACCATCAAAATGCAACTAATGAAAATCTTCATAGAGAAACAAAATCACACACAAAACAAACACACTGCGGCAAAAAGTATACTAGTTGAAAAGAGTTGAAACATATGCATAGACCACTGAAAAAAAGGATAGACACTGAAACAAACTTCCATAAATTTATTAATTAAAAAACCCCAAATCAATGGACTAAATGGATGAGGGTCTATTGTGTCCTGAAATCTTGGAATACATCAGATCCACACCCAAATTCAGAACAATAACAACAATCAGGTTTCATACCGCTCCGTCAAGGCACTTCTCCGATTCTTCCTGTGTTGCAAAAACTAGTTAATTCATTTGCAGAAAGAGATAACAATTCAAAAGTGTTACAAAAAAGTCACTCACGTTGATTTAGAACCGTCACAAACATTCGTGGAAGAAACAAAAGATGCAAGATTGCTAAGATCCGACAGCGCTTTTCTTTGAACAACTTTATTTTCTGAAAAGTGGACATGCAAAGAACTGTAAACAAAGTTCCCATGCCATAGAATTGAGAAAATAATTGCCACAAATTTACCAGAGCTATCGCGCTTGCCTTTAATCTTGATCATATTCTTCAAAGACCCCTTTAAATTACATTGGGAAGTTAAACATGAATATAATAAAAAGAAAGCTCTCTAAATGTTACATGCTTTATTAAGAGAATCAATAAAAATGATAAAAAAAAAAAAAACCTTTGAATCATTTGCAGTAGTTAGAACGGCTTCTTTGCTACCCACAATTGATTTCGTCCTAGAAAAAAAAGAACAATCAAACTACTCTTTATTTAAAAAGAAAATAATCAGATAATGATATAATTAAGCAAAAGAAAAAGAAAACTTACATGGTAGACGCTTTATTTTTGGGGTTTTCATTTTGGGAATAAATTTTGAGACCTTTGTACACAAATAAGAACAGGAAATAAAGATTTTAACAGGGAAAAAATAAAATAAAATTATTGAGTATAAGAAAAGATAGGGCTACCACGACTGAAGCTCTGTTGATCTCCTGGTTTTGCCTGGAAATGAGAGAACATAGCGATGAAAAACGAAACCCTTACTCAAATTTAAAGAGGGGAAAGGATTTCAAAAAGAAATTGAGAAATTTCAACATGAATTAAGCATTACTAGTTAGTAATATTCTTGATTAAAAGGAAAATTTAAGAGATTTAGAAAACCTTGAGCTTGAGAGATGTCATTTTGATGGATCTTTCTTGACTAGTTCTTGCTTTCCTCCTCAAGAGAGATTTAAGAGAAAATTGAACCGTTTGCTTATGTAGAATTAGCCCGCCTCTTTTCTCCAATTTTTGTTTTTAAAATTGTTTCAAATTTCAGGTCATTTCAGCAGCGGACCGGGCTCAAGTTCAATTGACTTTTTCTTATTTGGGCTTTATTTACTAACATATTTTAAAGGCTAAACTATGTATTCAGTCACTCAACTTTCACTTTATTTTTGTGAATTGTGATCACTTAAACTTTCAAAAAATTTATTTTATGACCCAATTTTTGATTTTTTTTCATTCAATCGTTAATTGTGTAGTGAAATTATCAAAATGTTGCGCTTTGGATAATTTTATTTATATTTTAATCTAATATTTATCTTTTTTTTCCGCATGGCTGACATCTTTCTTCACTATTGTTTGACCGTCATCAATCGTTGTTGCGACATAAATGTTATCATAATGCTCTTTTTCCCCTCTTTCTTCTTTCTTAGTTTGTTTTTCTTCGAAATCAATAAAAACTCGATTTAAATCATTTTGGTTTAATCTGTAGTCTTCGTCGTTCAATCATCGTGGAATCGAGATATATAGTTCTTCACCTCTCTTTAACCTCTCCCTCGTCCTGATTTGGAAGGAGATGAAAGTTTCTAGGGTAATTTTGCATAAATTTGGGTTTGAGAGGAAAGATTCCATGGGAATTTTGCAAAAATTTACCCAAAAAAATTTGAATGTAGTTAGAATAGTGACCAACAAAAATGAAATTCAAAAGTTAGATGACCAAAACTGAAACACGGTAAAAAGTTGAATGGCTAAATGTATAGTTCACCCTATTTTAAATTGCATAATCAATTAACTATATTGTTTATACTACTCAGGCCCCTCTCACCATAAATTAGATTGAGCGCTTAAGCATGATCGATCTTACATTTCATGTATATTGTGTCAAGAACAATGTCAATTAAGTTATACTCGATTGAAAGAAGAAAAAAATACCCACTTTTGCAAGGAGCACCAAATCTATCACATTTTGAGTATTGAGCAGTAGGTTAGCCATGGTTTTAAATTGAGGATGATAACACAAATTAACACAGAACAGGCTGCATCCTACCATGCTATAGACACACAACATATTACAAGTGAAAGCAAGTTCCACCATCAACCACGCACAAGGTCCCCCTCCTTTATTCTAACTCATCACATAACACACAGTCAAGTACATAGTTTCAATACATATAGTATATGCAGCATTTGCTTGCGGTGATGAGAGATCACTCCACGTCGTCGTCGTTGTTAATCCCGTCAAGGATCGCTATGAGAGCCACCACGAACGCGTAGTCCACGTTGGGATACACTGTCACCATGAACTTATCCTTTCCCAGCAACACGCTTTCAACACTGTGCTTCTTGTGCATCTGTACATGAATATACATCTCAATAATCAAGCCTTTACATATGTACATGAATATACATCTAAAAAATCAAGCCTTTATATATATATATATATATATATATATATATATATATATATATACAAAGATTTAAATAACGGTATGCAACTGCAATAACAACTGTTATAATTCGATTTTGGCACCGTCCACAATTAGGGTTGTAAATGAGACGAGACAGATCGCGAGCTACTCAAGCTCGACTCGATCAAAGTTCGGTTAAAACTCGACTCGATTAGACTCAACTCAAACTCGAACTCGGCTCGAGTTCTTAATGAGCCGAGCTACTAGAAAATATAATATACTAATTTTTTTATAATTTAAAATCTAAATTCTTAAACTTAAAACCCTAAATATAAACCCTAAACATAAGTATTAAATCCTAAATTCTAAATCCAACAACCTAAAACTCTAAATCCTAAACTAACACCCTAAACTCTAAAATTAACAAGCTTGAGTTTACACAACTTGTGTATCAATTTTTTTTTTCTTCATAAGACTTTAAATGAGATGTGACAGATGAAGTGTTACCCGAGTCCAATGTAGTCAAAGATCAGTCAATACTTGACTCGATTGAGCTCGAATTAAGCTCGAACTCGACTCGAATTCTAAAGGAGCCTAGTCAAGCTCAGATTTCTCAGGCTCGTTAGAAATTACTCGAGCTCAACTCGGCTCGTTTACACTCCTATCCACAATAGGATATGTTATGTCCGCAACTGCAATAAACAAGGCTAAAATCGGAACTATGTAATTAGATCTTGAACTTGGTTAATTACCTGAGCCAGAATGGCGTTAGACTCTCCAGAATAAATGGTGCATGATCTTTCAAGCCAGCTTCCTTCCACTCGGAAATCGCAAACATCCTCTTTTGGGTTGCTCCCCAAGAACACATGCAATTTGGTCTTGAATTGGATCATCGACGATCGCTTCACCGTGAAGATCAGATCTTTCTCAGCCGTGCTTTCTCCCCTGAATACTTGCCATCGATCATGGACAGTCATCATCTGTAAAAATAAACCAAATCAAGCTAGATTCATTACATCTTTCTATGAACATGACAAATTCAGAACAAACGAGAAAAGCAGAACCTTGGGTCGAAGAGTGCAGACGGGGTTTCCGGCGGCATCGGTCAAGAGTCGACGGTCGTGGATGCTGAAGAATTTGCCTTTGATTTTGAACAAGATGTTGCCGTTGATGTCGGTGACAGCAAAGTTGCCCTCGGTTATGGTCAAGACCTTTCGGACGACGGCCAGATCTACTGGGTGAGGAAAGCAGTATTGAGGGCCGATCACCGAGACCGGATGAGCCATCGGAAAGTAAGCACTCGGTGCTGCAGGTGGCGGAGGAGCTCCTTGAACGTGTTCCATGTCGATGTATCGACGGAGAAGAAATCTGTAGCTCTGTAAATGATAATCTTCGCTAGAAAAACTTTCTCCCCCCTTTCTTCACTCTCTCCACTCTTAGAATTCCGATTTCCAAGATGCTTCTTTTGTCATTATTAGTGATTTTTCCAAGATGCTTCTTTTTGTCATTATTAGTTACAAATAGAGTAAAGTTAAATAAGTTCCAAGTATTTATTTTAGTTATTTAGCTTTTAAGAGAGATCATCTAAACTTTTTATATACTAAGTTTATGATTTAATGTTTAAGTTTAAAAAATTTAAGATAAGGTATATTCTTTTAGGTCGAAAGGTTAGAGGTTAAAATTTAATTCTTTTAATATTAGGACATAAGAAAAGTCAGAAAATTTTTGTCCAACTCAACTTGCTGAAATTAATTAATGTGACATATCTCATTTGATCTCTCAACTATAACTAAAATTTTATTTTTAGTATTTTTAAAGGCATAATGCTAAAAAAATATCCTAATGTTTGACTGAATTGTCATTTTAGCCCTTATACTTTTTTGAAGCAATTTAGCCCTGAGCGTTTCATTTTGGGTCAAATGACCCCTCTACGAATGAAAATTATTAGTCAAATGACGATAAAATAACTCAAAATGACTTGGTAGAATGACACGTCAGAAGAAAAAAATATTTTATATTTTATATAATTTTATAAAATTATTTTTTGATTGATGTGTCATTTTATAAAGTCAGCATATTTGCTTATATGACACTCATATCGCAACGTGCACTATCACGTAGGTTTGTTATAATATTTTGAGTCGTTTATCGTTGGTTGACTAACATTTTTCATCCGCAGAAGGGCAATTTTGAAATGAAACGTTGAAGGTCAAATTACTTTAAAAAATAAAGACCAAAATGACAATTCAGTCAAATGTTAGGGCCATTTTTAACATTATGCCTTTTTTTAAATATTTATGAGCAATAATTTAAAAAAATATATAATAAAATACTTTTTTTAGAAATATAAAAATTCATAATTTATTTTTAAAGTTATAAAAACACTTTAAGATTATAATTTTGTGAAATCTTTTAAAGCAACATTAACCATGAAATTTCATATTTAGGTGATACTTTGTTATATGCTTATATGTGCTCCTGTGCTAGTATTTTTAAAATCACCAAAATTTTAAAATTTCTCATCCAAAGGAAAAAAGACACTACAAAACAGGATTTACTTACTAATCATAATTTTTTTAGAAAATAATTATACTAGCGGTATTTAAATCATACAAACAACAGAAGAAAATTTGCAGTAACAATTCCACAGATAAAATAGAGTAGGAAAGTCTGATAATTGAATGCTCCATGCAATTGAGGGCTAAATCCTAGATATCACCTAATAACAATGGCACATTCTGAGTATCAATCCTGTTTCTTGTTAAACATGCTTGAACTGAAAACAGTCACCTGAAAAATCCGAAACGAGCTTTGAACATGAGCAGTACATAATTAGAGAATAGCGGCGGCAAGATACTAATACGACTAAGCATTCTTAGGAATATCACATTAATAGATTTGAACATAGCAAGCAGATAATTAAGGTTTGGAAACAGCAGCAGTCAATTGCACATACGATAATGTGTGTAACATTGAAGTGAATAAAAGAAAAATATGAATTCACTTTCCAAATTTGAGTGTTTCGTGCTGTGGGAGTAATGTGATAAGAGATTAAACAGATAAGAGCAAACGAAAAGCTCCGGCGGGTGCCATAGATTGGCCATGCAAAGTGATGTGATGCAGGAAAGAGAGACTCAACAACAAGGAAAAACCAAAATAGACAAAGAAAATGAGAGGGGCCTTCTGATTTCAGGCCTTTTTCCCTTCTCTTTTTTGGTATAACAACCGGTATCCGACACATTGGTTGACTAATCCGGATAGGGTACTGCAGATGCCCCTTTAAGGGTACTTCTAAATTATGAGTAAACACCAAAAATACACAGTTTCTATTGCTTTTAACTTCTTTTTGTCGAAAATGCAGGGAATCGTGCAAAATAAGAAGCAGCTCCTTACATGCCTAAATAAGATAGAGAGCAAGGAAGAACAGTGTTTATTCTTCTTCATTTCTGTTTAATTACGATTATTAAGTTAGCGATTGAATGGAAAATATAATGCATGATTACTCATACCAAAATGGGATGTCAAGTACTTGTGTACTAGAATGGAATATAGGTCGAGTCCCCATCTTTGATTTTAGCGAAACGATACTATCAAACAACAGAATATTATTTATATGGAGTTTCTAAAAGGCATCTGCTTTGTCCTTTCTGATGACATAACTTCTAGTTCAACACTATAATTCTATGAATGGAAAAAAAACTACCTGCTTACCCACTTGGACAACTCTTGAAATCTTCCTAATCTGAATACGGTGTGAGATCAATGTTGAAGCGTTGCTTCCCTTTGCTTACCCTCTGGAAAACATCAATTGAAGAAATGATAAATATCACCCTTTTATTGTATTGTAACTCAAACCTCAATGCAAAGGTTGAAAGGAGAAGAAAAGAAAAAAATGGCAGGCCGCAGGCCTCACACTACGGTTGGTAGAAAGGAAAATGGAGGGAAGGGGAAAAGGTCGGGAAAGAAAACAAGTGGAAGGAAAGTAATTTTTCCTCATTGTGTTCGGTACAAGGATGGAAAATGGAGTGAAATCATGAGGTTAGGGGTAAAGTTGTAAATAAAATTGTTAATTAAGATGATGAGTGTTTTTCTCTCACATTTGAGATGATTGGATTAGGAGGGAAAGTTCCTATTAACCAGTGCGGGAAAGACATCCCAACCGGAGCTTAAATCCATAGCTGTTCTACCTTAATCTCAGTTTCTTCAAGTGAAAAATTTACCATGCAAATGTTGGGAACACTATGACATAACCATTCACATCAATGATAGGAAAAGAACTTACAGCTATTGCAATTAGCTCTTCCAGCAGTTCCTCCAAATGGCGCAGTGGCTATCTCCGGTAACAAGCAAAACATATTCTAGTTAGATGTCAGCTTGATAATAAGGTCTGATAATATAACTTCCCTACATGAATTAACCTAAAGGCGGCTAGTATTTGAGAAAGTGCAAATTATAAATTTAACTCACCCATTGAGTTGGACCATCAACCGGTGCATTCAAAGGATTATCATGCACCTACATATCGGAGAGAAACTTTTAGATGCCAAAACAAAAATCAATCTTCATGAAACTAAATGAGAAGGTATTTTTTGCAGATGAAATTTCAAGAATCAAAATAAAAGGCAATGCCTTGCAAATTGTAATTTGATTAAAAGCCAACCCCAAATTCCAGCTATAACCTCTCAATTACTTCATATTACAGCTTTCCACAAGGTAGTCAAGGAAAACATACCTCCATGAAAATTCCATCCACTCCAACAGCAACTGCGGTCCTTGCAATGCATGGTATGAGTTCACGGAGACCTCCACTGGCTACACCTCCTCCATCCAACTATATAAGAAAGCAAAAATTTAACCATGGTAAAAAATGAAACTCAGAAGCCATATGAATTGATAAACTAAAAGGGAGACAAATGAGGATCAAGAAACCTATATCATAAAGAACACCAACTATAGCAAGAAAACGTATTTAGCAGAACACAAGACAAAGAAAGAAAAGTTGCCATAAAATATCAATCCTCAGCCAAATATATTACAAATATTTCTCAGTGCTTTGGCCACACAATATTAAATGACAGAGTTGCAACAAAAAAATGCAAAATATATAGGAAGATTTAATGCAATTTTTGGAGCTTTCTTCACTGACACAATTTAGTGGGTTTGAATTAGCACTGGCCATCCTTTTGGTAAAGTAAAAGGGCAAAAGAATAATAACCATAAAGGAAATGGCAGGTAAGGAAGCTTATCATCAACATTATCCATTTCATAGTAAATTAATTGATCCTATGAAATATGCTGAACCTTGACAGCTCTAGGCGTATCAATATTCAAAAGCGAGTAGTTCCAACTATAACCATCATCCCCCCACCAGAAAATAAAGATGAAATGAATATGAGACAAGCATATTTAATATCAAAAACCATTTTGGTTAAAATTATATCTCGCTTATCCTATCCCGTAATGATTATACTTACAGTAAAAGCTAACAAGAAAAATAAATAATGGTCAACTATCCCAATTCAAAATCAGTAACACGTTCTGACGAATTTCTTGAACAAACCAGATTAAAGAACATATACAACATCAAAATATAAGTTAACAAGTAACATCATCCATAGCCATACCAACAGATTCTAGTTTTGGAAACAAAAAGTCATACGCATAATTATCCCAACCTTTCTTCCAGCTGGCTGTTGCAATGAATGTGTGATATCTGCAACCTGGAGTGAAATATATGAATAAGATTATGAAGTCTAACAGTTAACGGCATGAGATAACTACTTTACATTTGCAATATATCTTCAACACAAACATAGGAAGTGACATGCTGCAAATAAGCGCATATGAAATATATATATATATATATATATATATATATTAGCAAATATTTGTTCCCTTTATGGAAATATCTTGGAAGACACCAAACAAAAATTGAAGCAATCATAGACTATAGTTGATCGGGCCTCCCCCTGAGAATCTGAATGCATGATTTAAATATTTTCAGGAGGAAACTATATGCTTACAACAGGACAATTCGCTTCCCTCATCCACTCCAAATTGCGTGGATCAACAATCAAATCATCTGTAAATGAAAATAAATGCAGTAAGATCAATAAAAAAGGGTAAACAAGAATAAAAATGCATCGAAAAAGTTTGATTTGAATATTCAGTAAAGGTGACGTAATGCTTGAATTACAGTAGAATTTCGCTACATTGAAAGAAGGGTTGATTAATGATATTTGTAAAGCCCCAAATGGGTGTTACAATATTAGAACACAAAAGAAGGAAAAAATAAAAACTAAAAAAATATTTTAAGCATTAATATTGAAAAATAGATGAGTACTTTATTGTTGAAGAAATATAAATCCAGGAGTACCTATACATTACAAGTTCCAAAATTTAACATGCTGGAGACAAGGCAGGGGAGATTGCACCTTTCCCATAATGTTCCCCAAATCATGTTGCTTTATAATATTAAGGGTTGATATCATTAATAGCTCCTGAATCAATGAGGTAATTCTACATTTTTTTCAAGTTACAATCACAAGTGATACATATCATTAGAGTTAATCCATATCATTAGAGTCAATCAATACAATGCACAAAAAGAATTACAAATACAACAAATACATCCGTGCCACTATGATTGGAATTAATAATTACAAAGCAAAAACGGACCATCGGAATATACCCAAACCTAAATCAAAATAATTCTAGACAGGGCCTACACAATGTGGTACTTCTACTTTTAAAAGGTTCAATATTGTGTCTATACTATTAAACATTTATCGTTATGGTGCCCAGTTTTAACACCATTAAATATTAGTTATGATATGGCCTTTGACCTATCATATGTTAACACATAGCAGCACCTGACTTATTTAGAAATTAACATAAGACTTTCTTTTAAAAAAACATGGGAAGACCATGAAGATTTCTCCTAAAGTATAATTCCACAGGACAATGTAGAACACATAACCCACCATACCCCACCTAAGGTCTATGCATGGGAATGCGAATAAAGAACCTAAAATAAGCATTCATAAATTGTATTTCTGAGCTAAGATTATATACAGCCTCTCAAAAGTAGAAAGCTCTGAAAACCAACAGCCTCTCAAAGGATCTGCGAACTATTGTTTCCTAAATAAGTTCTTGAAGAATGTCAACAAAAATTAATAGAAAGCTCTGAAAACCAACAGCCATTACCATTATGTACTATTACCATATTACCGCTTACTTCATGAGTGCGTACACAACACAAAAGTCACTCAATTGATCTATATATGAAGTTATGAACCAATAATACCTTCCTAAAGAACCCAAATATAGATCCAAAATGATTTCTTTCTTTTATGCCAGAAAGTCCAGAAAAACTTACTATAGCCAAACATGGTGCCTCTTTCACAAACCATCACATTCGGATTCCCAGCCAATCTAATCTTCTCAGCAGAATTTACCATAACCTACAAATATGCATAATTACAAATAACATCCATGTATGACGACAAAAAAGAGCAGAGTTTTAAAAATTTTGGAAATAGGAAAAGCAGAACACTCACAGTAGGAGCACAGAACTGGCCTTTTTTTATATTGATAATTCTTCCAGTCTTAGCTGCAGCAACTAGAAGATCCGTCTGTCAAACAAACATTGACAAAATTTTGTCTTAACTTTTTCCCCTTAAACATGGAAGGGTGTTGTTAATAATAAATATCAGCTTAACCTGACGACAAAGAAATGCAGGAATCTGAATCACATCAGCAACTTTTCCAACTGCTTCACACTGAAAGGAAACAGGTATTTGATAGTTATGCAAGCAATATATTAAACGGAAGGAATAAAATAAATAACTTCTGCCCAGCAAAAGGTGTGCAGGTGCATGATATGCTGACTTCCAATTTGACGTGTCATATTTTGTTCATGCCTAGACTAACAATATGAAAAAGCATTTGCCAAAAGCATTAAAAAGCCTTGTTAGTAATGAAATCCGATATGGAAATATTGATTTCACCAAACAATTATTTTAAACAATATATGATTCATATAAGTGCTAGTTCGTTAAGTCTGAAACTATGATTTCCTATTAAGAGAGTACGATAGTACATTGGCCGCATCACTTCTCATCATCTGAACAAGCAATGCATGGTAATATAATCGGTACATTGGAAAAGGTATAGATGATTTCCGAAACAGAATATATTTTGAAATCACAATCCAAAGAAATCACACTTTCTATGAATCCAAAATGAAGCTATGAACATATATTGAAAATAAATGATAAAGTTTGTATATAGATAGATGACCTCCAAGGTTTCCTCATACCTGAATAGTCTCATGGACATCAGTTACAATGGGAATGTCGTATGCTACTTTAACTTTCTCAAGGATCTGTAACCCAAAAAGAAACAGATTTTCATGTAAGCAGATGTATCTAAGATAAAGTTACACAAATTTTAAACTCACTTCAGACATTGTACTTGCAGTTCCAGAATTCTAACACAGAATAGAAGGAAAACCCAAACTCTACCGTATGTAGAAATACACCCTAAGTGCAGTAACAAACTTAAAAAAACAAAGAAAGCAACCATCTATCATGCAATGTAAGGAAAACAGCCATGGCATAGTAAGAAAGCAAATAACAAAAAGAAAAGAACCTTCAAGCCTTCAGCCATTCCGGGACCCCGAAATGATTTGGAGGATGTTCGATTAGCTTTATCAAAGCTTGATTTGAAAACCAAAGGCAACCCAAGTCTACAAAAATCACAAAAAGCGCAGATTTAACTCAGACATCAAAAAAGATCATAGCTTTGCATATGTTCTAAAATAATCAATCTCAAGCATTTTTACACAATGATTCAAAAAATTAAAAAAGGAACAGAAAAGAATGGAAATTCATGCTTGGTAGTGATGGTCTTGATTTGGCCAGCCATCCTTAGAATGTGATCTTCAGATTCAATCACATTGGGACCCGCTAACAAGAAAAATGGCTCAGCACCCTGAGATTCAACATTTCTTCATATAATTATTGAACAGAAACAACTAGCTCGGGAAATAAAAGAAAATTTGTATATAAAGTGGGAACCTTCACCTTGAGCGTGTTTAGCAGCGATGCCGACGAATCCATCCTTAAGTTCAGCAACTGCAGTTATCAGACCCGAGTGTTAAAATATTAAGAGAAAACAATAAGAGATCTAAAAGATTGCAAAATTAGGGAAACAATAATAATTAAGTTAGAAAAGGGCCGAGTGTTAAATTATAGATGGGAGAGAGAATTACCAGAAAAAAAAATGAACAGAGAAAACAAAATCTCAGATGAATCGCAAAAATACTGAAAAGGACGGGGAGTAAGAGACTAAGAAGAAAGAAAACTCTGATCGCCGGATAATTTTTTGTGGGTAAATTCACAGATATCACTCAACAATCTTCTTCTTCCTATTTTGGTCACTCAACTTTAAAATATTTTAATTTAATAACTGAACTTTATTAATTGAAAATTTTGTCACTATGGATTATTTTATTACCATTTTCGATTTTTTAATATTATTAAATATAAATATAGTTTTAAAAATAATAATATCATATTTTATTATTATTATTAAATTTAAAAATATAAAAAAGAAGCGTCGCCCTTTGTCGTCACCATTAACCATCGTCAACCATCGAAATCGGCAGTTGTTTGATCTAAATTGCACTGGAAGACTCATTTTGAGACATTGAGTCCGAATCTGGTAGTTGTTTCACCAGAAAATATCTCAAAACCTGCGAATTTCGACTGAAACGTTTCATTATAGTTTTGAGAGTCATTTTAATAAAGTAATGTCCTCCAAAGAAATTATGGTGTGGTAATTTTGATGACGTGACATTATAAATGACGTAGTTGTTTTAAAAATATAAGTAATGTTAAAATAAATAATGAGTTTTAAAAATCTTCCATTCGTACTACCATATCACCCAAAGTAATATGTCATCATCGGAATGACAAGATAGTTGACAATAACAGTTGATGTAGAAGCAAATATCGATCACATGTACAAAGTTAACAGCTCTATTAGTTAAAGGGTGAGATTAATTTAATTCAAAAGTTGAAGTGCTAAAATGATAAGATTAAAAATGCGAGGTAACATTATTGATTTTAAAATATTTATATTGATGAAATTTAAAAGAAGGAACAAAATTATTGGTTTGGAATTACTATAAGGGTAAAATAGTACTAGGTTTAGGTCCAATCATAAGAGGGGCTCATCGGATTCATGGAAATTGGATTGTGTTTCGATTGGACAAATATTAAATTTATGTTCAGGATAGGAAAATGGATGGTGAACAAGTTTGTAATCCATTGATTATTGTCGGTGGACAGTCGGTGGTGGTCAGTATACTAAATGATCGTGACGAGTAGTGACCGAAATTAGATAATTTAAGAAAAAATGAAAATTAAAAGAAGAAAAAGTAAAGGAAGGAGAAAAGAGAAAAGAAAAATAGTTTATAGGGATTCAAAACAATATTGTTTTGGTGTCAATTGGATTTTTCTAAAACCACGTCAATTTGGTGTTCTATGTATCATCTATAATTATTTAATGATTTAAAAGTTAAATAATTAAATTAAAAATTATTAAACTTTAATTATCAAACTATGAGTAAGAAAAAAGTCGAGTGATGAAAAATCTACCCACTCTTCCAATTCAAAGATGGCACGATTGGACCAACTATCCATTGATCTAATAAAATGAGACTCGATCTTTTAAACAATGTTAGAGGTTCGAAAATAAACGTTATAACTGGAGAACACTCGATTGTAAAGGTCTCTCATAATAAACCCTTATAATAACAATTTAGATTAATTGAATAAATAAGATATGAGAAATTATAAAAAAAAATAATGTCATCAGAGTAAAACGAGACATTGTGATATGAATAATAGTGAAATGGGCGACGAACGGGAAACCAATGATAATTATTTTGTCAAAGCTATTAATTTATGACATAAATAATTTATATATTTGATCTGCTTAATCTCGATTATTTATAATAACATGTTATAAGATCTGGTGGGGCATGTGGGGATAATGTAGAGCAGGTAGGGATGATGCAAGGTGGGTGGGAATAGGGCAAGTACAAAAGCATATTCACGCCTTCTCTACTGCCTACGAATTTACGACAAATTTATTTTTTATGTTCATTCCCACCTCAAAGCTCATAAGATTTGTAATCATCTATGTTCAATTGAATGCGAAATGGGACAAATCCCTTTAAAATCCACCCCACCAACATCCCTATATATGTATGGTCCCCAAGAACATATTCAAATTGAAAATTCTTTTAATTTACAGCATGCCAATATGCTTTTATTTGTTTTTGGCGTGTGATGTGGAATTTCTTTCAATCCGCGATTTGTGGTGGGAACTTCCATTGGATTTTTGTGGACCGGTGTTTTTTCATAGCAATTGCCTATTTTTATTTTTATTTATTTGATAATTTTCATAATTTTTTATTACTTTTATATTTGTATATGAACTTTTATATTTATATGACTTTCAATGATTTTTATTGTTTGGTGCTATAATAATTTTGGAGTGTGTCACATATCACTGCCTTATTAGTTTAATTGTTAATTAATAGCCAAAATCAATGAAAACCGTTGACCGAAGAGGTTAACTATTTTTTTGCTAACAAAATGATTCGATTGAAAGCATTTTTTAAGAACTTGATTTATTTTTTTAATAAAAAAAAACTCGAGTAAGGATATGCGGAAACGAGAACCATAATACAAGAATATTCCGCTAAACCTTTAACAACAACAACAATACTCTCGGACGCTTGAATTGCAAACAAACTCGTAATAACACAATAAATGAAATTCTCTTCTACTTTACGACATATTAATTATAGGAAAAAACTTTCATACACAGGTATTGTGAACTTTAGTTTCAAGTTTACACGTGCCTTTTAGTTTTAGGTGTAAGTTTAAATTTAATAGTTTAGGTTGTAGGGTTTAGAACTTAAGATCAATGTTTATAATTTAGGGTATAAGGTTTAAGCTTTAGGGTTTAAGTTTTATAGTATAAATATGCATGCATGTGTAAAAATAGTTTTACACAAATATATCAGACAAACTGAGGTTATTAAAAATAATTTGATAATTGTGGTTAAGGGTTCGATTTTTGTCCTGAGTGTGAAAGAATTAATCACCAAATAACTTTAAAACTTGCAGTAAACTGCTATCTTTATATGAACTAATATAATGCGAAAAAATTAATCACTAAAATTATTCTAGTAGACACCTTAAAAAAATAATTTGGTAACACATTTAAATCCATGAACAATAAATGTTATCATCACATGACTAGCCACAATTGCAATTCCATAGTTTCAAATCATGACTACTCATGATTAACTATTTTGTAAGAAACGCTGGAAAATTGTTTTTCCCGTTTTGTATTCTCACGTCGAAGTTTTCAATAAAAAAATAAATGTTTTATTATTTGTGTACAATATTGTAAAAATAATAATCACGCAAAATTTTTGTTAAGACAATAAATTTATTAGTTAATTAATCTAAATAAAATAGTACAGGGAGTCATTGTAAAGTGTGGGGTCGCACTATTTTAATGGAATTGATTGGAATCAATAATTATTTGGGACTAATGTTTAGACAACAAAAATAAAATAATTAGGAAATCTAACCTTAAATTAAATCTTAAAGTTTCTTTATTTAAATAAAAATATATTATATTCTCTTGTCAAACTTTTTAGACTTTGATAAAAAATTTATTTTAAATACTTAAGTTTTATAGAAAAATATACTTAATATTTTCAAGAAGTTTTTAAATGTATTTTTATCAATAATAATTTTTTAAATAATAAAAAAATAAAGTAAAAACCTTTTGATAAAAAAATTAACAAGATAATTTTTTGAATAGTCTAAACGTGATTACAAGATAGTATTTGTTCATATATATTTTTAACCCTTTGATAATGGACATACACATTGTAGACAAAGTAATTCGAACACATGTCTATTAGGGTGAATATCATTCGCTTTTCCACTAGGACACTGAGTTTCAAGAAATATTTTTTTGACACATAATAAGAAATAATTTGAATTAGACAAAATCATTTTGGTAATGATAAAATGTCACATTAAATATATATTGTATAATTTAAAAAGCATATTCTCTCGCATTAACTTGCTTACTCTTCGAATATTCTAAACAAAAATGTAATAAAAGCTATTTTTAATAGAAAATTAATATAACTAAATTGCCAACAATAGTTAAATTAAAACTGAGAAGCTGGATTCGACTGTCGGCGGGCAAAGGAAACCAACAAAGAAAAACAGAGAAGGTAAAGTATGGAATTTAATTGGACAGAATTACACTAAATAATTTAGGGTAAACTACAACAGAGGTCACTCAATTATGAGTAAGGTTATATTTAGGTCACTCAATTATGAGTAAGATTACATTTGGGTCATTCAATTATTAAAAGTAACATTTGGGGTCACTTAATTATGGGTAAGGTTACATTTGGGTCACCCAATTATTAAAGGTTACATTTGGATCACTCACCTATGGGTAAGATTACATTTGGGCCACCCTTCATATTTTTAAAAAAAGTATATCAATATATGTATTAAATTGATTAATGATTTCAAATGAAGTATTCTAATGTTAACGAGGGTATACACGTGATTTGGAAGAAAAAAATGACTAAATTGATGTACTTTTTAAATACGAAGGGTGACCCAAACGTAACCTTACTCATAATTGAGTGGCCTAAATGTAACCTTATCCATAATTAAGTGACCCAAATGTAACTTTTAATAATTGAGTGACCTAAATGTAGCCATATCCATAATTGAGTGATCTCTGTTGTAGTTTACCCAATAATTTAAAATACAAAAAAATGATTTTGTTGTAAATCAACTTGTAGAACAAGTTGGGTTCGTATGAATGAATTGTGAAATTTAGATGATATATACACACGCACACATACGTGTACTTTGAAGATTAAATTCAATTTAAGTTTTACTTTTTCGTACTTCAAAATTTTTATATTCATATTTTTTTTTGTCGTCCTTTCGGTTCTTCAAGACTTTGTTTTAATTAATTTATACTAATTTATTTTGTAGATCTAATTTTGGTAGGTGGATTTTTCTGCGATAATTTTTTATAGTATTCGATCTAATTAATTAATTAATAGTTTAAATACGAATAATTATACCAATAAAAATAAATTAAATATTATAAATGGAAAAGGACAGGTAAACTTATAGTATCCAGTAATTAAATTAATACTTAATATGGTTTAATGGGGGATTTTCGTTTTGTTTTTGTGTTTGCTAACAACGTAGAAAAGTAGTAGAAACGAACTTGTTATTCGCTTGTTTCTCAATTATTCTTTTCCCCTTTTGTTGTTCAATGGAAAGAGAAAAACAAAAGGAAAATAGAGGTTGAAAGTTTGGTAGAAAGATAACAACTCCATACTTCTCTCTTTCGCTTGCTTCTGGCAATAATTTTTTGGGTCTCCCAAATCGATTCCCCAAACGTAACTCTTTCTTTTTGTTTTAATCGTTTTGGGTATTTTTTATTAGATTGTTTGCTTTCAAGGAACAGAAAAAGAAAAGTCTTTTTTGAAGTCTTGTATTTGGGAAATTTGGGTTTCTTGCAAAATCAAAAATGAGTGAAGAAATTGTAAAGGAAGAAGCGCCGCCGTTGACCTGTGTCGTTTCGGCGGAGAATTGTAGCATCGGTGCTCTGAGAAGCGTCCGATGGCGTGTTAATCTGGGTGTTTTACCTCCCTCTCTTTCAGTTGATGATCTTCGCCGGGAAACGGCTGATTCTCGCCGAAGGTAATGATTTCGTCTCCTTCAGTTCTAATATTTGATGTATAACACTGCAGCTGATTCTAGGTTAAAACTGTGTGTTTGGGTTTTCAGAATTATATAAAGCTTTGGTTTTTATTGTCCAGTTCTGAAATTTTTTTCGTTAAATTGCAATTGATTGTTTCTTCCTCTTTCTTCATGTTTTCTGGAACTAAAAACTAATAGTTATGGGTTCAAATCTCTGGTTTTATTGTAATCTAGATATGCTGGGTTGAGGCGGCTGCTGCTAGTGGATCCGCATGTTCCCAAGGATGGAGGAAGTAATTCCCCTGATCTTGTCATGGACAATCCACTCTCACAAAACCCAGGTAATTCCCAATGTTTCTTATTGGTTGAATACTTGCAATGTTTATTCATCTGATTTTGTTTCAATTAGTACTACTCTATTTAACTTGCTATCTTATCATGATTCGTGTTGAATTCGTGTCGAGGCAAATCTCTTTGCCTTCTTTTCCACCCCATCCTGGTTGGTTGGTTTTGATGCCAAGACTTGTAACCATATTTTATGGCACTTTCTTTTTGTAATCTTTTTTTTGAAACTTTATCTCATTCTTCATGCAGACAGCACCTGGGGTCGATTCTTTCGGAATGCTGAACTGGAAAAAATGGTTGACCAGGATTTATCACGATTATATCCGGAACATGGAAGCTACTTCCAGGCTCTTGGATGCCAGGGAATGTTGAGACGGATATTGTTGCTGTGGTGCCTTAGACATCCAGAGTGCGGTTATAGACAAGGTTTTATTCTTAATCACTATTCATGCTTATTTATTAGTTTCTGTTCTTTCATGTTGTAGATTTTGGAAAATCAAATCAGCAATGTTTTGCAGCTCTAATTATTGAATGTTGTCAGCATTAGGTGAAAGCTAGTTGCACCTGATAATGTAAATTTCATTCTGTAGTATGCAATGAAAAAGCGGTTGGAAATTGGCTCACAATATCTCTAGTCAACTAACTAGTAATTCTTGCTATTTTATTGTGCGAGGCATCGAGCTGGCTCTTTATCTGTTTCTTTTTTCTTCCTGTTTATTTGTAGGAATGCATGAACTCCTGGCACCTTTGCTGTATGTTCTTCATGTTGATGTTGAGCGTCTTTCAGAAGTGCGAAAGATACACGAAGACCATTTCATTGACAAATTTGATGGATTGTCATTTGAAGAAAATGATGTCGCATACAGTTTTGATTTTAAGAAGTTTTTAGATTCCGTGGAAGACGAGGTTGGATCTCAAGGTAATTCAAAGAAAGTTAGGAGTCTGGATGAGCTTGATCCCGAGATACAGACCATCAAATTGCTAACCGATGCTTATGGAGCTGAAGGTGAACTTGGTATTGTCTTGTCTGAGAAATTTATGGAACATGATGCGTACTGTATGTTTGAGGCTCTGATGAGTGGGTCACGTGGATCAGTTGCTATGGCAGATTTTTTTGCTCCCTTTCCTGCTGCCGAGTCTCACAGTGGCTTGCCCCCTGTCATTGAAGCCTCAGCTGCATTATACCATTTACTGTCCATAGTTGATTCTTCTCTTCATAGCCATCTCGTTGAGCTTGGTGTTGAACCCCAGTATTTTGCACTTCGCTGGTTGCGGGTTTTATTTGGACGGGAGTTTTCTCTTCATGATCTCTTAGTTGTATGGGATGAGATCTTAACAGCAGATAATAGCTCACTCGATAAAGTTTCTGGAAATGAAGAGATTTCCGATTTTAAAATACTCAATTCACATCGAGGAGCATTAATTGCTTCCATGGCAGTATCTATGATACTTTATGTGAGATCTTCCCTGCTTGCCACTGAAAATGCGACAACTTGTCTTCAGAGACTCTTGAATTTTCCAGAGAATATAAATCTGAAAAAACTTATAGCAAAGGCGAAGTCACTGCAAATTCTTGCACTGGATTCTAAAATCTCATCCTCATTATCTACATTTGATGTGGCTTATAACCGTAGCAAATCTGCAGGGAGTGGCCGCAATCTTTCATCTGGTCCAGTTTCTCCAAAAACCCCTCTATCTCTGGTGCCTGACAGCTACTGGGAAGAAAAGTGGAGAGTACTGCATAAGGCAGAGGAAATACCGCAAGATAGTTTAGACAAACTAGCTCCAAGCGGGAAACGGAGATGGTCTGAAAAAGTAAAGCTGGTGCTATCTAGAACTGAATCTGACCCATCACCGGCAAGAGCAGAAAAATACAAAAAGGGCCATAGGTCATCCGTTAGGCGTAGTTTGCTTGAAGATTTGTCTCAGCAACTTGGCTTGGAGGAAGATGCTAAAACGGGAGACTGTTTTGATGCTTCCAACTTAGAGGATCGTCATTCTGTAGACGGTCGGGTGGAGGGGCAAAATGATACCAGCATAGACTCTATTTGCTCAGCTGAGGAAAGATGTGAGAGTGGAAGTGGAACTTCTGTCAGTGAAGAAAACTCCTCTATTTTTTCTGACCCTGCAAGTTCTGGTAGTAGCACCAATGACCATGAAAATGACACAGAAAAAAGTAGTGTTGCATCGAATTTATCTTCAGATGATAATGATGATCGCCACCAAAGTAACCTAGAAGATTCGCCCCTGCCGGTTTCCTCTCCTCCTGAAGATGGTCTTTTAAGTTATCCGCAAGATGATGAATCTTCAGGGAAGATGGACTCGGCCTCGAATGAAAGAAGGCATCTCTCAGGTAGATTTCAATGGCTTTTGAAGTTTGGATGGAACAACGCCCGTCAGGAGGCATCTGATAAAGGAGTTATCGATGAGACTGCAAAGTCTGCAAACCGTGATAGCAAGAGCAATACAGCAGACTCCTCTACTGCCGGTACTTCTCGTAATTCATCTCCCACCAGCCAAAGAGATGTAGTGGACCAGAACGTAATGGGGTCGCTGAAGAATCTGGGGCAGTCGATGCTCGAACACATTCAGGTAATATTTTTGGTTTCTCTAACTGTGCAAAGCTTTGAACTGATGAATGCAACACTTTTGTTGTTGAAGTGATTGTCGATCTACTTCGTCGGACATCTTTAAATCACCTTGTTTTCGTTTGCAGGTTCTCGAGTCTGTTTTCCAGCAGGATCGTGTTCAGGTGGGATCGTTGGAAAACTTGTCTAAAAACAATATAGTTGGCAAAGGACAAGTTACAGCCATGACAGCTCTCAAAGAGCTTAGAAAGATCAGCAACCTTTTATCAGAGATGTGAGATTTGTTCTACTTATGAAATCTGTATACACTTTTTGTAGTTACATTGGTTTATTAATGTGAAATAAATTTGATTTGTTTAGACCTGTAACTTTGATCCGATTAACACGAAACTGATCCGATTTGATCATGAAAAATCAACAACCTGAACCTGCCTAACTCGAAGCTGAAGTGACTCGAATAAGTAACTCGAAATGACTCAAATGGTGTGGTTGTTTATGAGTCGAGTTGAGTTTTTGGTTAAAGGAACTAAGTATATGAACATTAGGATTTAATGTTACAGGTTTAATCAAATTAACCAAACATTGGAACTGAGATAATCAAAATGATTTTGATCGGATTATTTCAATTCATTTGGTTAATCTTAAACCAATTCTAATTGATTTTTCACTATTATATTGTACTGAGATTGATGATTTCGTGTAAAACATTTATTTACACGTTAAATTATACAAATTCACGTATAAAAATGATTTGATTGTAATAAAATTTAATGATCAAATCGAAAATATACGATAAAAACTACAAAAACTTTGAATTTAATAATATCCGACTAGAAATAATTCATTCGTTAAATTAATTTTTAATAACCACATGAAATTCTATAATTTGAACCCTCAAATTTAAATAACTAGACATAAAATGTCCATAATTTGAACCCAAATCTGAACCTATCTGACTCGAACAACAAAAAGAAAATCTTAATCTTGTATTGATCTTAAATTTACTCGACATGAATCTAGTTTAACTTAAACATTTTATTTTGGCATAAAGCTAAAAATACTCTTGATGTTTAACTGAATAATCACTTTGGCTCCTATCTTTTAGGGCAATTCAACTCCAATGTATTATTTTAGGTCAAAATGACCCCTCTGAAGATAAATAATGTTAGTCAACTGACGATAAATGGCTCGAAATGACATGACAAACTTATATGGTAGTGCATGCTGGCATGACGATATTATATAGACGAATGTGTTAACTTGAAAAATTTTACATCAGTCAAAAAATAATTTTATAAAATTATATAAAATATAAAATAATTTTTTGTGCTGGCTTAGCATTCTGACAAGTCATTTCAAACTGTTTACTATCAATTTTAACAACTTTCATCCGCAGAGGGGCCATTTGGACCTAAAATAAAACGTCGAAGGTTGAATTATTCCCAAGAAAGGGGCCAAATTGACTATTCAGTCAAACGTTAAATGTATTTTTAACTTTATGCATTTCATATTTGAGTAAAAAAAACTCTTTGTCAATTAATAATTTTGTTGATTACACATATAAATATTAATTATATGATAATATAACATATCTATGTGACAGTTAGTGATGTCACATTCAGTGGCGGAGTCACATGGTTCATAAGGGAAGCATTTGCACCTTCTTCATGGTCTCAAACTCTCCGACATTTGTGGCCACCATTTTGATTTTACGCGTCGGTGGAGTTCGGCTAAGTGCTAACCATATATGAGTAAATGTTGGTAGTTTCCACTCAACTATGAACTGGATCCAGATATTAAGGGGGCATAATTTCTGAACTGTGATATTCAGAGATTGAACATATGGTTTTATGTAAAGAAGTGCGAACCAGGGACGGAGCCAAAATTATATATTGAAAGAGATCAAAATTATTAAAATTTAAAAATATAAGAGTTTATTAAATATTTTGACTAAGGGTGAAAATTGGATAAAAAATATTTGAAAATGGTGGGGATTCAAATTAACATATTTGAAGAATAACCAAAATTTTTAACTACGGGGACAGAATTTATTTATCACTTCGACCTTTGAATGTGACGTCTTCTACTCGAGTAACCTTAAGGTCGGGTAGTGGTATTACAAAAAAATTGATTTTCTTTCTTCTATACCATCTTTCAAACAAGATTTTACCCTGTTTTCATATAAATTTAACAAAATTTCAACAAAAAAATCCCTATCTTTTATGAATTTTGAAATACTTGATAAATCTTAAGATTTATTAATGTTGCAAAATGTTCCTTGGAAAGAGGGGAAAACTCAAGAAATGAGGGGGCCTTTGAAGCTCCAAAGAGCTTCCATGAAGAAGAGAGGGTTCGGTAGTAGAGGGGAAAATGTGGAAGAGAATAAGGGTTCAACACTTATTATTATTAGGGGCGTGCATTTGATCGGGTCGAGTCAAATTTTTTTGAATTTGTCGAGTTGACGAGTCTTATTGTATAGCTCAAACTTTATTTGAATTTTTTCTACCCGAGTTTATAAAATTCAAGTCAAATCAAGTAGAGATGAGTTGTTCAAGTTTTCGTTCAAATTTAATTGTAAACATTTATAATATTACCTAACTAGTTGGTTCCAATTTAAACAACTTTCTATAACCATATACAATATACACATATTTTTCTTTATATTTTATTCATATGTGATAGACATATATTACACAAAGTTGAAGGACTCAACGCAAACTTAAAAATCGACCCATTAATTACTAAAAATTTCGAGTTGTTCGAAGTACCATTTTATAACTCAAACTTTATTTATTTTTTCGAGTCAAGTTGAAAAATTCGAATTTTTCTAGTCGAATTTTGCTTACTCATTATTATCACACAGCACCCACTTAAACTGATCTAACAGTCTATATTGATTTTCAACTTCAAATTTTACTCAAAGAACGACCAGAATTGCATCCTCCTAAAAGATATCAATACTTATCACTAAGTATTGATACTCTAGGTCAAATATCGATATTTCAGGCCTGACTTCACATTTTGATCCATTCAAACTTATTTGGTGGTATAAATTATTTCAAATATCATTCATTAATGGTCCAAACCAAGTTAACTTTCTAGATTAACAAAACATACACATGATTACATTAACAACAACACTTAATGTAACATATGTTTTTGTTGTGGTGATATTGAATTTGGTGGGATGTTGTAAGAAGGATCTCCAAATGGATTAAAATAATTCGTATGTTGAATCTGTAACTGTTGAGGGTGTTGATAAGGCACCATCATCATCAACAACATCGATTGCTGTTGTTGTTGTAATATTATATGTTGTTGTTGTAACATCATTTGTTGTTGCAATGGATTTTGAACAATAGCCATCCCTTCATAACCATATCCTGCATTTGTTACTTCTTTCTGCTTTCTAATAGATTCATCTTCATATAAACTATCTAATAATAGCTTGTCAAATGCCTGGCAAAAAATAATTCACCACAATTAGCACTAAACAGAAAATAATCAGGGATGGACTGAGGGTACTAGTGGAACAATCGTCCCCCCTAAAATTTTAAAAATCATATATGATTTAGAAAAAAAATTAGAATTTTTCTATGTATTTTCTATTAAAAATTTATTTTCGCCCCCCTAAATTTTTATGAGTTCGCTCCCCCTAGAAATTTATAGGTTCGCCCCCTTAACCTAAAGTCCCAGGTCCGTCCCTGAAAATAATAATATAATATCGATTATTATCTCATACACATGAGATAGAAATTTTTTGTTTTCTACAAGCGTTTGTGTATGAAATAATTACCCATATAATATAATATTACGGTAGGGTGCAAACTATTAACATGTTATATTAAAAATTTAGGGGGTGAGAAATTAAACTTTTTAGGAGTTTAAACTTATATCATCGATAAAAGATATAAAGAGAATACATAAACTGTACGAGAATTTGAAATTTTAGGAAGTGCGATTACCACCTCCAGCGCCCCTCGGTTAATCTTGACAATAAACATTAAATAAAGGAAACTAACCATTGTGCTTTCTACCACATGAGTTGTATTGTTCCTCGGTGTTGTAAAAAGTGCCAATTCCCATTGTTCACTTAAATCCTGAATTGCTGAATTGGTTTCTTCATGAATGCAAAAAAAAATTATATACATGTGTGAATGCATTACAAAATAAACTATTAAATAGTTAGTTGAGAAGACTTAAGAGTGTATGAAGCCCTCAAAATTTTGAATAAAATTAATTAAGTCCTTGAACAGTTTTTGTATCCACTTGAACTCTCAAATCAAGAAATTAGAATAAAGAAATTAAATTAATTAAGCTTTTTGACAAATTTTGACTAATAAATTTAATTTTTTTATAAAAAAATTATTGTCATATAGCACACTGAAGTTCTACCACATGAAAATTACAGTTTTTTTAAAGAAAGATTATAAAAAAAAGTTACTAAAATTATAGAAGAATAATTCTAAAAGAATAAACTCCTTGTTAAGATTATAAAATAGTAATTCATTATGTCAAGCGTTTATTTATATATAAATTAAAGATTTGGAGCTTATTTAGGTATAAGTTAAAGATTAAGAGCTTATTAAGATACAAGTAAGAAAAAAAGATAAGGGTTTATTTGAGTTGTATAAGGAATATTTAAATATAATGATAAAGTTCAAGGTATTTTTTTAGAAAAAAATAATATATATTGGTTTAACTATCGATATTTAATTTATTGACTGATTAATTTAGATAGGGTACTGCGGATACCCGTTAAGGGAGCGACGCTTCAAACCCAATTTGCTACATTCACAAGTTAAAATTTAAATCCCTTATTTTGCTTAAGGTATCTAGTGTATTATCCTACCAGATTAACTGGTTGTCGGTATGTATATATTTAATTACCTGATGGAATTATTGCAAGAGCCGATGCATTGTTTTTCTCTATTTCTACCGCTTCTGTTGATATAAGTTGTTGAGGTTCCTCTAATTTCTTCTTTTCCTGTTGATTAATCAATACTTCATTAACTTCTTGTTTTCTTCTTTCTTCTGCTTCTCCTTGTGGTGCTGGTGATGATGCTTTCTCTCTTTGTCCATATTCCTATGATAAAATTTTAAAAAATACAATCAATTTATTTCAAGAAATTAGAAAAAAACCCTCATAAAATTACTACTTTGAAATTGTTTTGGTTAATATTTATGAAGTTATCCAATATTAAGTAAAAACATTGTTGAAAATCAATCCACGTTTTTTTTAATATTGGGATAAATACGCTATTAAAAGCTTCAGTTGAAGACCGTTGTAATATTTTTCATTAATGGGAGTAAAAGATGGATTTATATCCTATACACTAACGGGGCAAACTTTCAGTTTTCACAATCGCCTTAACTTTAGGGTTTAGGGTCTTAGTCTAAGGTGTAGGGATTTAGAATTTAGGGATAGTGATCAAAATTTAGGGTTTAGAGGTTAGGGTTTTGTTTTTAGGGTAATATGGTTAGGATTTACGTTTGAACTTATAAACCCTAAATTTTAACCCCAAACCCTAAATTCTAACCACTATTCTTAAACTTTAAACCCATACATTTACACCCCTAAACCCTAAACTCTAAAAGTAAGACGTTTGTGAAAACTTTCAGTTTTCACGTAATAATCCTTAAAAAATTATTACAAATGTTTTAAGATAAAGAAAGAAAGAAATAAATAATTGAAACCAGACATAATAATATTCTTTTAATATCCTTTATGTAATCTAAAAGCTTACCGATCGGACAAAACTTGTTTCCGGGGTTCCTTTTACATGTTCTTCCATTGTTGCAATAAAAGACGGCGGTGGCTGCTTAAGATCATTGCATGGGGAAAAATGTAAGACACTATTTGCATCTGAATTAATTAGTTCAAAGAATTCATGTAATGAAATAATTAACCTGTCTTAATCTTGGGAACTGAATGTTCTTAGCAAGTTCTAATCCTTTGCAACATTCACAAAATTCATCAAGATCTTTCACCTGTAAATATTTTAAAAAAAACTAATAAAATAAGATAAAATGAAGGTTGAAATTAGTTTTTTTAATATGGTATTATATAAAAGAGTCATATTTTGATACATAATAGGGGTAAAAAATTATGTTGCACGGATACGAGGACGAAAAATGACAATTTTTAAAATTTCAGGATAGGAGTATAACGAAAGTACGACAAATATAGAATAAAAATCATTAAAATTAAGAGTAATTATTTCATGTACACGGTGGAAACAAAAGGTTTCCACGAGCGCTTTAGCTTTAGAATTTAGGAAATCTGTTTATGGTTTAGTTTTTAGGGGTTTAAGTGTAGGAGTTTTGAATTTATGGGAGGTTAGAATTTAATGTTTGAGGTTAAAATTTAGGGTTTATAGGTTAAAACTTAAAACCCTAACATTATTATCCTAAACATAAACCCTAACCTATAAACCCTAAATTCTAACCATGAACTTTTAAATTATAACCTCTACAGTTAAATCCCTAAACCTTAAATCTAATATGAGTCCATAAACACTAAAATTAAGATACTTGTGCAAACTTTTTGTTTCCACCGCTAGTGCATGAGATATTTTCCCTAAAATTAATAGTAAATTAGAAAACAAAATTCATAAAACATCACAATGTTTAAGTGTTAAATCTCAAACAATAAACTAAGTTTAGAACAACACTAAACAACGAAAATCATTCATTGTTAACATCCTCCGAGATCAACTCGCTCTCCAAATCAAGCTCATCAAGTGAGAGTTCCGCAAACTCTATACACCCCACATCTCCCAAAAAATCAAATGCATCTCCACCAACATTTTCGAAACACACATGAGGCTTAAAAATGACTTTGGGTACACGCATGAAACTCAAAAGCTATCCCTGATACGTCTCATATAATCTCTCAAACGTACCCAATTAATTTCAGTCATACCCCTTAAACATGAGACATTCCCAACGCACACCCAAATCATACTCGTCTCGAGAACGTATCAGGTACGTGGGACGACCTTGAGCTGCTATACATGTGCTTCGTAGGTAAAAAATAATTACACAACCCTTCTTTAAAATTTAAAATCTAAATCTCCAACCCTAAAACTCTAATTCTAAACTCTAAATTTTAAACTAAATCCTTTAACACATAAATTAAAAAAAAAAAGCATGTGTATCAATATTTTTTCTATATTAAAATCAAATTAAAAAAAAATCATCAACCTGTTGGCCTGCTCTTTTGTATATATCAAGAGCTTTGACTGCATCATCTTGTGACATTTCAAAAACCTGTAAGAAAAAAACAATAATTTTACATAAATATATAATGGAATATAACATATAATATTGTTATTTCAATGTCAAAGATGACCTACCACATCCACTAGATTCATAATTCTGTCATTGATGGCACAGCATATTTTGTAACTTTCTTTTATTACCTGCATGGATAATGATATTTTAAAAATAAAATAAAAAAGAATATAAGAGGCGGCATAATAATAATTTTACAAGAATAAAATAAGATTGGTTTTAATTTTTAAAGGTTTATGGAGTACATACCAAAGCTAATGCATACTGGATAAGGAAAATATTACAAACCGCTCCTTTAGGCTGAAACAATTTATAATTTTAAATAAATAAAAATAAAAATGAAATTGTAAATAATATATATATATATTTAAATAAATACCCGACAGCTGATAAGACAAGAAAGAAGTTGTTGTAATGCTGACAATTCATCCATTAATTCTTCACTAGTCATTGTTCTACCCTGCGCCTGTAAGAAATGAGAAAAAAATGAAAATTTTCTAATCATATTATAGTAATTATTTTCTCCAAACTTTAATTATAAAATATAGACTTAAGGGTGTAAGAAGATTTGGAACTTTTAAAAATAATCAATTAAGTCATTGAACTTTTTTTTGTACCCAATTAACCCCTTAAACTAAAAAAACGAATCAATTAAACCTTTGAACCAAGAAATCGAAATCAATCTTAATCATTAAATCTTAACAGTTTTTAAATATGTTGGTTAAGTACAACATCTCACAGTGTTTCTACTTGACTTATTCTGAATTTTTTGATTTATTTAATTTTTTAAAAACTTCTAAAAAACTATAAATACAACATGATAAAACTGCAGTGTTTTAATTTTTTGATTCAAAAACTTAATTAACTGCAAAAATAAATTTTAAAAATTTAATTGATTTTCAATAATTTCTTACACCCTTAAGCCTAAAATATATATAATCTAAAATGAAAACCTTGCTTGGGCTAACGGATGCTGATTTTATCAAGCTTTCTGCTTCAATATCATATTGTAAGACTCTGAAACATTGAAGTCTTTCATCTAAGAAAAGGGCATACGTCCTAACCCATGCAGAACAATCTCGTGCTGTAAAGAAAAATAATTAAAAAATCGTAATTTCATGCATTTACAGTGAAAAAAATATTCTATAAACGGGATTATTTTGTATTGATAATATGTGACAATGAAACGAAATTGTCATTCCGTGCAATTTTATAAGAAATTTTTTGTTTTAATTCAATTTTACACATAGACTTCATATTTTATTCAATAGTATATATTTTAAAAAATAAATTGAGTTGTTTTCATGTTGGATTAATATAATTATTTGCATATACAATAAGCAAACACAAACCGTTACAAGGTCGATAATGGTCAGGGACGGAGTCACTTGGAGGTTGAGAAGGGCAAATGTCTCTCAACTTCAAATGATTTAATTACTTTTAGGCCATTAGTAGTTTTAAAATTATTGCAGTCATTGTCTTTCCTAAATTTTTTGATTTATTATTTTTAAGACTCAGCCAGTTAAAATTAATGAAATCAAGCCGCGACTCTTCATTTCTCTGGTTTAATTACCTTTTAAGACCTTTCAATTTTAAAATTAGTGAAATATTAAACCTTATTTCCTTAATTTTTATGATTAATTACTTTTTAGAAGTCTATTTATTTTAAAATTATTCGACTTGCCTCCCTCATAGGTTAATCTTGACTCTGTCCCTCATTTATCGTGTATAGTTTTGAGATTTATCCCTCGTTAAAAATGTAAACGTACCGACACGGCTCGAACCATATCTGAAGTGAGATAACTGGAGAAAACTTCTTCTGTGAGTGTAGTTTAGAAGCTCATCTCTGAAGGCAGAATCTCCTTCTCTTAATGTTCTATGAATCAGTATCAATATCTTTGTAGCAACCTGCTTGCATTTGATAAAGTGTATGAAAACCAAACCAAAAGACTGCAGTTAAGATTTAAGAACATAAGAGAGAGAAAATTAAGGAATAATATGTTACAATCCAGCTTCGAGTTTTGGACAATCTCTTTGTTAAAGCTCGAATGCAATATGATGTATCTGCTTGTGGTCGTGATGCTGATGTTGCTGCAAATATTTCTGAAAACATTCGAAATGATAAACAAAAACATGAACATGCATACAAATATATAAGAAGAACATAAATTTAAGACAGCAACATGAACTCTTATAATTAGGCAAAATGACAAAAGATGCCCCCCAACGTTTGCATGTTTTGTCATTTGACCATCTATTTTTGTCCAAATATGCTCCCAACGTTTGCTTGTTTTGTCATTTGCCCCTTATTCTTTCTTTTGGTTCAAATATGCCCCAACGTTTTATTCATAGTCCAAATATGTCCTTGTTGGATGTAAACTGTCAATCAACTGGCGGTCAACGGCTTATAAAAAAATTTGACGTGGCATCAGCAGATCTTAATACGTGGCAAGTCCAGTCAGCATCAATTGTTGGGGGCATATTTGGACCAAATTGAAATGTTGGGGGCATATTTAGACTACGAATGAAACGTTGGGGCATATTTTGACCAAAAGAAAGAATAGGGGGCCAAATGACAAAACAAACAAACGTTGAAGGTATATTTAGACCAAAAAAATAGGGTGCGAAATAACAAAACATGTAAACGATGAGAATTTTTTTTGTCATTTTGACTTATAATTAATGGGAACTAACTTCGGACATGACGTTCTTTCGGAGGGCATTCAACATGGTTTGTGGCCTTTACAATTAAACAAAGGGTTAATATTTGACACAAACACGGAATTTTTTTCTACGAGCATTAACTCTAAATTTTAATCATAACCATAAAATCTAAACTATGCGGCCTAAAGCCCTAAATCCTAGATCTAATTTGCAGAAAACAAGTTTTCTACGACCAGATGAAATATTTTCCCTTAAACAAAATGATTTAAAACAAGCAAGTAAAATACCTTGAAATTACTATTGAGTTTTGCAAGGCCGATTCTGGTTTGGTCTTTGAGTGTCCCGTAAGCCTTTTTAAGAGTTTCCCATGTTCCCATACTTCTTCTTCTTCCTATTTCTTACAAAAGAAATAAGAAGAAGAAGAAGAGGATTCGCCAACAATCGGAGAAGGATTAATTAGATGTCTGTACAATTTTTGTCAGCAAAAGAAGGATAAATATTACAAATTTTTATATATATTTAGTTTTTTGTTTGTTTGTTTTGCTTCGTTGTTTAAGAGTTTCCCATGTCCCCTTTCTCTAAAATGGGTGTAACGAAAAGCAACTAATTTTGATTATTTGGTAATTTAACCATTTTATATAATTAGATAAATTTCAGTCCATGTACTATGTATAATTTATAGATTTAATCAATGTGTTTTGATTTCGTCGATTTTCTAGAGAAGTTTTAAAATTAGACAGCTTACCATAAGGCTAAAACATGGCGGATTTTTGTGTAATTACATAAATTTTTATCAATTTGATAAGGATTTATGTAGGATAGATAAGAAATTTTGTAACTACATAATTTCTTATCATTTTTTTAAGAATTTGTGTAATTACATAAATTCTTATCAACTTGGTAAGAATTTGTGTAGATTATACTTTTCGGTAAAAATTTGTATAACTACATAAATTCTTATATAATAACATATTCTTACCATTTGTGTAGATTGTGTTGATTGTAAGGATTTGTGTAGTCATACAAATTCTTACCGAAAAGTATAATCTACACAAATCCTTACTTACACAAATCCTTACCATTTTTGCAAGAATTTGAGTAAATCCGTCTAATTTTAGCTTAACGGTAAGGGTGTCTAACCCTAGAACTTCCCGATTTTCTATAAGGTAAAATTAAATGAATACAAGATCCACTAATTGGCATAGTGGTTAAGATGTACATATTGTCTCATCTTGTATGAGTTCTCGGTATGAGAATGTAATCTCTATTTAATAAAAAAAATGAATATTTCCTTTTCGGGGATTATCTAAAAAAACCCATCAAAGATTATATAAAAAATACACTCTTTCAGCTCACATAAGGTAAACTCGCGTTCAACCAAAAGCGAGTTATGTGTAAAAAAAATTGGCAAATTAATTTTTTTTATTTTTTATCTATCCACTCAACACGAAACTCGAGTTTAATTAAAAACGAATCCAAAATTTATTTTTGGCTAAACACGAGTTTTATTTTAAGTGAATTGAAAAGAATATTTTTTTTTACATAATCTTAATTTGGGCTATTTTTTTAGATAATTCCCGACAGAGAATATTCATTCAACTTTGCTTTTCTATAATCTATACAAATCTCCACATATTTTGGATTCATGTTGGCATATATTAGTCTCATTCTTAATTGATTTTGAGATAATAATTATTTGTAAAATTTGTGAAATTTAAATATTTTCAAGTAAAACAAAGAGACAAAAATGTTTCCAAAGATTTTCACATGTTTTTATTAGTTAATACCAGTGGATTGAAAAATTCTTAGTTATATATATATATATAATTGGTGACTGGAAATTTTGAAGGCCAAAATGATTATTTATCCAATTATTATGGGTGAGAAATAGACTATTTCTTTTATTCTTTTAATTTTTTTAATTTTGTTTACCGTTTGATTTAAAAAATTATGTATAAGATATTCAACATTTTATGGTTTAGGATTTTAGTTTTGGAGTTTAGGGTTTAAGAGTTTAAGGATTTATGCTTTTGAGTTTAGGGTTAAATTATTTTTAATTAAAATATGGTCAAATTGAAATAATGTGTAAATAATGAAGATTAAATTTATTATTATTTTTGAATTAGAATCGTTTGAATGTACAAACGTGAAAGACTAAATGTATTATTATACAAAATATTTTAACTGTCACAGACTCACATCACTCTTTTTACGGTTGTTAACAGATCAGTGACCAATTTTGAGTAAAAGTAAAAGTTTAATAGTAACATTGAAGCATTTGAAAATTTAGTTACTAAATTGAATAATTTACTAGAGTTCAATTTCCCATTTGTTTACTTTACCTAAAAAGAAAAAAGTCTAAAAAAATAATATAAAAAATTAGTTTTTTAGATTTTACTCTAAAAAAAGATAATGACACTTTCGGTCATATGATTTCAAAAATAATTAAAATAATTAATGATATATAACAATACACATGATTAGTAGTATATATCGCTATATAACGTTTATTATAGAATCATCAATATATTAATATATTAACTAGTTGGGAGTTGAATTACTCTAAATTATTTAAAAGTAAAATTTACTCGAAATATTGGGTAAGTTTGCGGTACGACATGGTACGATGCGACACCAACTGAAAATGTTATAAAAACTGAAACACAAAATTGAAAATATTAAATTTTTTTATAACATTTTTTGTACTTAAAAAAACTTAAAATGTTACAAGCAGCAATAAAAGTTTCGAAATTCGAAGCAAAATTTTAAAACTTACTATTAACCGAAAATATTATCAAATAATGTATCATTTTCAATTCCACGTTTTAAAACTTATAATATTTTCAGTTTGTTTCGCACCGTATGTTACCACATGTAAGACACGCCGGAAATATTTTGAGTCCACATCCTGAATTTTAGAATCGATAAACCCAATTAGATTTACAATGAAAAGCAAACACCCAACAGCAGTCAACCCTACTTGAAGTTTTTTTGTTCAACTTAACAAATCACAGGGTTTTCCCGTTATTCTAATTCCCTCTGCGCGCAACCACCGCTATCCTCTGCAATGTCAGACCGACGCGAGAGAGACCGAGAACGCCACCGTGACCGCGACCGCGACAGAGAACGCAGACGCGACAGGGATATTCGCGACCGCGACAGAGAGCGAGATAGAGACAGGGAACGGACACGCAGCAAGAGATCTCGCACTCCGGAGCGCACTCGATCTCGTCACACACGCTCTTCTACGCGTTCCCCTGACCGTGAACGGTACCGTTCACGCTCCCGTTCCCATACGCGCTCCCCGGAACGCTCCTCCCACCGTCATCCCCGGAACCGGCACCGAACACCATCGGCTGAGCCCCCTAGGAAACGTCACCGCCACGAAAGCGAGGAAAGGGGGAAG
Source organism: Hibiscus tridactylites (assembly GCA_958450335.1). Taxonomy (NCBI): domain Eukaryota; kingdom Viridiplantae; phylum Streptophyta; class Magnoliopsida; order Malvales; family Malvaceae; genus Hibiscus; species Hibiscus tridactylites. The sequence goes on along the minus strand of OY288278.1, from coordinate 91,101,325 downwards.
GATAGGGAAAAGGCTGTGTCGGATTTTGTGGACGAGATAGCTAAAGAGCAACATGGCAATGGGGATAATGATGCAGGACGGGAGGATGAGATGGAGATGATGAAGAAGTTAGGGATTCCAGTCGGTTTTGATTCCACCAAAGGGAAACATGTACCTGGAGCTGATATCAGTGGAGTTAGGGCTGTGACTAAGCGGCAGCCGAGACAGTATATGAATCGAAGAGGCGGGTTTAATCGCCCGTTGCCTGCCGAGCGCAACCGCTAGAATTGATTAGTGGATGAAAGCATTTTCAAGGTTAGGGTTTTTGCTATTGTGACTGCTAATTTGGGTTTCATGTTTTTCCTTTCCGTGGGTTCTATTGTAAGTGAATGCTTGTTGGTTTATTGAGCTTGTTCGATTTTAATTCCTACTAGTATTACTATATGGAATACTATTGTTGAATCTAACTAGCTCTTAGAAAATCCAGGATGTTCCGCTTAATTGCATTTAGTATTATTTTTAGTTCCATTAGAGTTACTGTTAAACCACGGCAAATTTGGGGAAATAGGGTAGTTTAGATTTTTATTTAAGGGATAGGGGTTGCTTGGGGGAAATTTTGGAATCTAGGCCAAAATCTACAGTATCTAGGGACCTCGCCGTGTGCTTATGGCTTTCTTTGGACCTCGCCGAGGTCCTGTGTATTGCACGCCTGCCAACTTTGCAAAAGCTGAGTTTCTTTTTTCTTTTTAATTTTACCTGCACCTCGCCACCTCCACACGGCGTGGTACTGTAGAAACTGGCCTATTCTCCAAAATTTTCCCCGAACAACTCCAATCCCTTAAATAAAAATTCAAACTGTCCTATTTCTCCAATTTTGCCAACCACAACCTATGTTGTTTCTCTACTGAATAAGAATTCCTATTGTTTTTAGCATAATTTAGGATTTAGAAGCTCAATACCCCTACTACAACTTTGTGTGTTTGGGTATATGTTATTTTTTCAAACTGCCTATCCCAAGATGCTCTTGAATACAGGGTAGTCGTCTTCCTAGCACTGGGTTTGGTCGTCCATTTTGAGTGCTGCTGGCATGAAAAGCAAGGCCTATTCAAGGATATTCGATTCGAGAGACCTCAAACAACATTCCTCTTACAAGATGTTAAAGCTCGGCGAGTTAGTTAGAAGGTTTAACAAGCGGATGTGCTTGACTTCTTTGATGCACTATGCTAAGGTATACCTTTTTAAGATATTATGAAGGCAAGATTTTTTGGAACTCAGTTTCCTTAGTTGGATGCGAACTCCCATGTCTGTAGCTGTCTTTGTAGCCTATTACTATTTTTAGTTTGATTTCCTTTTGTTTTTTCAAGAACTTGGACCGGAATATGCCTTCAATCGTGTAGCGTAAGTAATCCAGAATATCCTAATTCCATAATTTTCATCGACCACAGTGGAAATGAGCTTAATATCTTAGGCTTTCTTTTCACTTGAGTTTAGCAATGATAATGTGCATTAGGATCGAAATCTAAGTTTGCTTTCCATTTCCCACAGAGGAAATGAGCTTAACATCAACCTAAAACTTTCCACCTTACACTAACACCATTGAATAGTAGAGAAGAACTTACAAGCAACATATTAGCCTTCTAACTTTGTGGGTTCTCTAAGTCCTTACACCTATTGGTTGTTTTCTTTTAATTTTCAAAGGATATGTCCTGTTATTTGTTATATTGAATGCATATGAAGTAGTTTTGATTTATCATATTTCCTAAGGCACTCATGTTGGACATATATCTTTGATGTCTCAAATTGTGGGACAACTTGAGACATTTTGAATACTCTATAATATATAAGTTTGATTAACATGGATTTCCTATCTAGTTCTCTGAGGATTTAATGAACTTGAGATTTTAATTTGTTACTTTGTTATATATATGGAGTTGAATTGTATTTTATAGATTTAGACTGTTCCTTTGCTGATTAATCTGTCACAGCTCTTTTGCTGATTTGTAACCTCAAAAAATAAGACTTGGCATAAAATCTCTTATTTACTAAAGTAAAGAAAAGGACCCAGAGGTCCTTAATTAACAAAAGAACTTGACCTGGTCCTGTCTGCTCCGATGAGACGACAGTCATTCCAATCTCACCTCCTCTTCTTCGTGTTCTTCTTTGTTCATTCCACTCTCACCTATTCGAAAACAAAAGGTTTGATCAACACTTTTCTTGTGTATGTGAGCTACTGAAGCTCATTCCGTGCCAAAAATTGGTTTCTGGAACACTGAAAGGCTTGGCTTTGCAGTTTGATAAGAATGAAATGATTGTGCAATACTCCAGTTACCATACCCGGAACCGGAAGACGTGTTCACATCATCATTGTTGTTACCGCTGTTACTCGAGGCAACCGGCGTTGCAAATGGGAGGGAATTAGTACTAACAACTCTCTCTTGTTGCTGCTGCTCCACATTACCACCACCGAGTAAACCGTTGACTGTAGAATTTCCTCCGTAAGTCGAACCGTATCCACCAATGTTTGATGGCTGATGAACCAGACTAGGATCAACACTAGAGTTCTTGGCAGTGCTTAAGGAAGTAACAGTGTTGTTGAATCCGAAAACATTGGACCAGTAATTGGACGGGTCTTGCTTGATGGGAATTGCAATGCCTGATGATGATACCGAGTGATCCCGGTCCTCTTCGGTGCTCTTACTTCCAGAAGCTGAATCAGAGCAGCTTTTGGATTTGTTGCTCAGTCCCCCGACGGGAAGATTGCTGTTCGCAATGCTTTTTACGTCGTATCGGCTCATGTCGAAATTTGTAACTGCATTCAGGCCTCTAAACTTGATTGCTGCAATATCATAGGCTTCAGCTGCTTCTTCTTGGGTGCCTGCAGAACAAATATGTTCCATTTTACGGATTTCTTTCTTTTCAAATGAAAAAAAAAACAAAGAACTCACTAAATGTGCCAAGATAAAGATCTTTGTTGCCTGCAACTCTTCCAATTCTTGCTTGCCATCTACCATGTTGATGATGCCTGAGATATCGAGTTAAAAGGCGAAACGGGATACGTTAGCTCGGGACATACAACCAATATAATACAGATCCTATTCCTATATAGGCACACACAAACCGAACCTTGTGACACCTCTGTAAATTGAAGCACCCCTAGAAAATCCACTACTTCTCCTGAAACACGGAATTGATCGAGAAGAAAGCTTAATCTTGGCACGAAAAAGACCGAAAAGACTATAGCAAAGTAGACCAACATCTAAGCTAATGCATCGAATATATTTTAGTCACTCAATTAAAACTTTACCTCCGGAGAGAAGCGACGAACTCTTGCCTAGTCATGTTCTTCATCTCTTCTAGCTCCTTCTCATAGTTAGAAATCTAAATACGAGAAAACAATAATAAGATGGAATAGAAGCAGAATAACGTGCAAAGGCGGAATCTGATAATTTGTACTAACGGGAAAGTTTGTAGTAGTGGTCGGACCCCAGAACTTGAGAGCCGCAAGATCGTAAGCTCTTGCGGCTTTATCTTCCTTGTCATAGCCACCTAATTTGAAGAAAAAAATGAAAGAGAAAATCTTCATAATCAGCTGAAGTTGATGATGACATATTCAAGTTACGGTGACCGATCGGTATTCCAATCGAAAGTAGTTATTGACGATGAACGAGAAGAATAGAAACTCACCCAAATAAACTGAAAAGACGATGATGAAGAATTTGAGCATCCATGTCATGTACATGCAAAAAGAAAGCATATTAGAATCCTCAACAATTTGCAATACTAATGCTAATACTAATAATGAAGCATGCATAATTAATCCGTATTCAGTAGCAGGATGAACCGAGGGGTGTTGCTAGCAATCACATCTCTAGAAATTTCAAATTATTGTACTTTTAAAATATCACACCCTTGAATTTCTAATTTCGAATATAAGTCCTACCAGTTCGCACACCTAATAGAAAATCTTGGGTCAATCCCCCTCCAGTAGGACCATTCATACCAACATTTCAAAAGACCACCTAGCCTAGGTAGGGATGGCAGACGGGTACAATTTCGTGGATTCCGCACCGCACCCGCCCCAATTAGAGCGTGAATGGGTATAAGTTTGGTGGGTAGTGGGCGGGTGTGGATGTAAAAAGTCATACTCGCCGTGAGTAGTGGGTAGGTGGTGGATTTAAGACCTTACCCGCCCCGCCCACCCCTTATCCGCCCGCCCCGCATCCTACTCGCCATATAAATTTAGACCATTATGAATTTAGATGTAATTTCACAAACTATTCTATAAATTTTAAAATTTTATAAGATATTGTTTGTAATTTATGTTTTGTGGTTGTTCTTGAATTTTTGTTTTATGTGTATGATTCTCCCAGGCGGGTTAATAGGCGTGTATAGGCGGGTAGGAGATGGGTAATGAGTATCTAATTGGGAGGTAAGTGTGGGGATGAATTTGAAAATATACCCGTGTGGGCGGGTACGGATTTAAAAATTGTACCCGCCGTGGGTGGTGGGTAAGTGGTGAATATGAAAATTTTAGGTGGATATAGGGATGGGAAGGAATATCCGCACCCGCTCCGCCCGTTTGCCATCCCTAAGCCTAGGCCTCAATAGACCAATTTACAATTAAAAAATGACAAAAAGATGTTGGAATTACCTTGCCTTCCTTTCCTACTTTGGCCTAGTCTTCTGCAACTATTGTCCCACAAGTGAGCTTCATACCTTCCAGTCCATCTATGCCTAAACCAAACCAGAAGAAGAAGCTTTAGTTTTAAAAGTGGTATATATCAGGAATTTAAAAAGCGGACTGCGATATCGGCGCCACCGTCTGAAATTGCGATTGAGGTAAAAAACAGTATGCTATCGCCGCAATTCAGCTGTTTTTATCCGAAACGACAATATAACTCCGCAACCGCGATCGCGACCGTTATTTAAAACCCTGGTATATATATTGTTTTACTTGGAGCAGAAACTAATCTTTGCCATTAATTGACCTGGTGACACCGCGGTAGACAGAGGTGCGTTGGCCAAAAGTATCACCAGCTCTTTTGGCTGCAGGCTCAGCTGTAGCAGCAATGGTTTTGAGCTCAGAGTCATATATGTCGTTGTCAGAGACGGTCACGGCTGCAATGGAAGAACCGCCAAGAAAGTCCTCGAGTTTTGGGCCGCCGCCGCCGTTAAACATAGATGAGTGTGTTGCACCAGCGGTGGTACCTGGACCTTCACCGCCTGCATCTTTTTCTGCTGCTTTTGTCCACGGCATGATCACTTCAGTAATTAGTATTTAAAAACAATAATAATAAACAAAAAGGAAGTAGTAGTTGGAAAGAGCTTTGACATTAAAGACCTGATGGTGAAGTTGTTGCGGCGGCGGCGGTGGTGAAAGCTTGAAAGAGACGGTGGGTGAGATGATTATGGTGGCGGCGGGTGGAGGAAGAATCCATAATGATAAATTTGGAAGAAACAAGGGAAGATGAATGTTAAGAGAGAGAAAAGATGGCAAGCACGAGCATCGAGGTGTGTGATTTTAAATGAAAGAGAAAGAGAAAGAGAAAGAGGCAGATGGATAGAGATAGACTTTGCATTTCTGCATCCCAGATGGAAGCATTTCATGGGATCCTTGGGCGGTATCCCTTCTGCCCTCTTAATAAAATATTAATTTTTTAAATAAAAATTGTCTGTCTCTTATTATCTCGCTTTCTATACTCTCACTTTAAAATAGAAAGTTTAAGATTTAGAGTTAAAATCTAGAGTTTATCGCTACGATTCAGAGAATTAAGAGTAGAGTATATTATACTATATGCGTGCCGATTTTTATTTTTGAAGATTTAGAGATTTACTTTAGGTTTTAAGAGTCCACAATATAAAGATTTTGATTAGAATTTAAGGTTTATAAATTAATATTTAAATATTTAATTATATTACTCTACTCCTAAACTCGAACTTCTAAACTTTAAATTTTAACCCCAAAACTTAAATTTTAATATCTAAATTATAAATTTTAAACTCTAAAATTAAAGTACTTGTGAATTTTTTATACCGTCTATACATGAAAATTTTTAAAATAATTATTGTTTGCATGAATGTTTTGGGAAACGTAAATAAATGGATAAATTACAAATTTTTCTCACTCGATTATTAAAACTTTTAAATTGTTGTTACGGGTTAAGTATTGATTGGTTAACGAATTTTTTTAACGTATTCAACTAATATGTAACTAAAATTATAACGGTGTAATTTTTAGACACCTAAAGTGCAAAGAATGTATAATTTAAGCACTTATTATTTATTTAAGCCTTCTTATTTTGGTCATTTAAGTTCAACAGTTTTTAATATAATCACTAAATTTTCGATTTGTTATTGCTTTGGTCACTCGAAAGTTAAATCAAAAATGAAACAGTGACATAGCATCCATGTGGACTGCTTTTTGTTGACATGGAAATCCATGTCATCCACCTCATTTCTTCGATTTTTAAATTTTATTTTCTTTCCTCAAAAGATGAAAGTTCTATAGTTTCAGTCCTTTATCACATCGGTGCTGAAATAATCATTCTTCGACCACTCAATACATCAATAAACTCGTCTCATCGTCTCATATCACACTATCAGTTTATTTTTTTTTCTTTCAAAAATCACTTTAAACTCCTGCAAAACTCAACACAAAACCTATAATACCAAATTACTTTATCTATAATACCCATCGATCAACTAACGTGGAATCAAAATATAATGCTCTCTTCTTTTATTTCTCCACCGTAGAGATTTGAAAGAAGATGTTTCATCATTGAGAAATTAAAGGAAATTTAAAATAATAGAGTGTTTTACAAAAAAAATCATTTCATAATTTTTAAAACATAAATGGCTAGTTATATCGCCGTTAAGTATTGAACAATAGAAAGACTAACATAAAAGCAAATCAAAAGTAAAATAATTCATTGAAAAATTTTAAACTTTAAGTGACAATTGTTGGACACTCCTTTTAAACTATGTGGTCCAAACATTGTAACTTAGCTTTAGTATATTGATAATATTTACATGGAAACTCTTTTTCTCATCCATTGATCGAAAATAGGTTACTTTCCCTAACCGATTAAGAGGAGTTTTAACAAGGTCTAGGTTTTTGGTATAAAAATAAACACAAAATTGTGTTATATCTTTATTCATGATGAATAATATGAAAATAGACGAGCACACAGAGAGTGATAATTGGATTTATAGGAATAAAACATTAATTACCATATACATAATAACATGAGCATAATTTTAGGGGGAAAAAAAAGAAGAAACAACATCCAATTTAAGCGAAAAAAAAAACACATTCCTAAAGAATAGATATTTGTCTCTTCTACAACGAAATTCAACCTTTTTCTAAACTATCAACTTGTATCATCAATTCACTCCTTCCAATCAAATTGTAAAAAAATATCAGTAATTTTATTATAAATAAAAATCAAGTAATAAACTATTTCAAAATTTTATTAAAAAATTTCCAGATTATGATCTGAAATATTATAAATATAGATCATAAAAAAGAGTTGCAACATTCAGAATTCAAAGAGATTATCAAAAATGACTCTCAAGAAAATAATTTACATTTAAAATTCAAAATATAGTTTTATTTTATTCAAGGGATTCTTTTTAATACAGAAACCTTGTGTTAAACAGTTTGCAAGCAATGCTACAAATTGTTAAAGATTAAAATTAACTAGATATTAAAAATAAACAAAACCCTAAAAATACAATATAAAATAACTCAAAACTAACTAAAAAGACCATTTGATTAACCCCTTAGCAAACTTACGTAAACTTGACGAATTAGATGAACCACTACTACTATTGTAAGAAGAAGAGGTGGACACGGATGATGATGAACAAGACCTCAAGTGATCCGACGACGACGTGAAATCGACATTAACATCGGAAAATTCAACACTTTCAGAAGTCTGATTACATCGACAATCAACCACAATAACATCATTACCGTTATGACAACGCTCTCGACAACCTTTGACGTTACCCTTAACGATCTTTTTGCCTTGACGACGATGTTTATTCCAAGATTTAATCCAAAAGCAAGACGTGACTGTCGTGTTGCTGGAAGCAAAGGCGGGGATCACCAATGTCTGGCTCTGCGCCGCCGGAGACGGCTTGATCGACAGCGGACGGGTCACGGATTGCGGATGCCTCGGAGTTCCGGGGCTCGATTCCCAAAGAAAAGGAATGGACACAACATTTTCAGTGGCCGACGGAGATTGCTCCTTAACTGACTTTCTTGCAAGAATTTTCTTCAAAAATGTTGTATCAACCTGATCAACCTCGCATAAAGAATTTGGAATTTCTTCAACAATAATATTTTCACAATCCATAATTTGTTTATTTTTTTTCCTCCAACTTGTTAATGGATAAACTTTTCAATTTATAGATATTAAATGATATAATTGGAAAGTAGTGAATTCGGTGATATCAAGTGATTTTAGAGAAATTAATTGAGAATTTTATTCCCGAAAAATATTTTCAAATCTGTAATTCACCTTAAAATAATCTCTGATTGATAATTAATTTCTAAACATAGAAATTAATTATCCTTTTTAAAAGGAAACTTTTTTGTTTTTTTCCTTAAAATATTTCGAAAGTAACGTGTAATTGTGTTTTTTTAATATATACATATTATTTGGGTAATATAATAAAAAATAACTAGGACTTTCTTTTCGTATTACTTGTTTATTACTTTTAGTAAAAAAGAAATTATGAATTAGGCTTTTATGTCATTTAACTTTTTTTTTGCCTTATACAATTAATGATACACTTACTCATTATTCCTCATTACTTTATCAGAAACCATAGTTTGAGTTTATTCATTTTCTCACAATTTAATTTTCAAAATTTTTCTACTGACCTTTAAAAATTTGTACTAGGTTTGTCAAAAAAACGTACTAGGTCTAGTGGAAATAAACATTATATTCTTCGAAGTTTTTATCTGATAAAAAGGAACAAATAATAATACTTGTAATATATAAGGTCAGAATTTACTTATACTATATAAAATTTAATTATATTTACATATTTTTTGCCCCGTTCGATAAAAATAATAAATGGCTAAATTATTTTTATAATATCCCCTTCCCGCTCATGGGTTTTCAGCACGAAATTATTGCTAATTTACATACCCAAAAGATTTCAAGATTCGAAAATATAAATTCAATTTATTTCTATTTTCATGTAAGCCTTGTCTAAGCTATGCACAAGGCATAGATTAAGGATCATTAATTAATTCAGATTAAATTAAATATTTTTAAAAATAACATCTCATTTAATAGGGTAACATTTAATTCAATTATCAATTATTGTAGTGAATATAATATTAAACATATTAAACAAAAATAAAAGATTCCTTGATTTGGGTTTAGGGTTTGTTAGTGTTTTAAAATTTAGAGATTAAAAATTAGGGATCGTATATTAATGTTTAGAATTTAAAATTTATATATTAGGGTTTGGTTCATGGTCTATTAGTTAGAGTTTAGTGTTTAAAATTTTTAGGGATTAATGTTATAATGTTTGGGTCACTCAATTATGAGAAATGTTACATTTAAGTTACTCAATTATGAGAAATGTTATATCCGAGTCACCCAATTATCAAATGTTACATTTGAATCCCTCAATTATAGGTAATGTTACATTTGGGTCACCCTTCATAATTAGGAATAAATATCAATTTGTGTATTAGATTAATTAATAATTTCAAATGAAGTACTCTAATGTTAACGAGAGTATACAAGTAATTTGAAAGAAAAATGACTAAATTGATATATTTTTTAAATATGAAAGGTGACCCAACTGTAACCTTACCCATAATTAAGTGAACCTTACCTATAATTACATCGATAGTATGAAAATTTTCTTATTACTCTCGACAGATACGTCGGCGAAAATTTACATTACGCTAGTGCAGCAAATTCGTGACTTAGTGTAACGGGATTGGATTGTTATTTTCCAGCATATACGCAGGGGTGCCAATAAGATTGCTAACTCGATGGCCAAGTTTGCCCATGAAGGTTCTTTGGTCTGCCCCGCCTGGTGCAGTGCATTACCTGGTGCTTCCAGAGCGGCTTCCCTTAGTGTAGCCTTGCTTTTTTGTTCTTTTATTATCAAAAATGAATTAAATGTAACTTTTAATAATTAGATGACCCGAACATAATCTTACTCATAATTAACTTCAATTGTAGTTTACCTTTTTTTTTTTATTAGTATTGAATTGAAGATTGCTTTATCTACTACATTAATTTCAAATTAAAGTGACAAGGCTTTAGCACCCAATCCTTCACATTCAACATTCATGCAGGCAACACTACCAGTAAAAGATTTTTATTTTAAGCTAACATTGTGAATGAAAAAAACTAGATTGGGAATATCAGCCTAACGATGGCTTCTACAAAACTCGATCCAAAATAGTAGGCCAAAAAGTCGCACACCGGGGGTTATACCAAAAACAGATTTTATTTGACCAACCAAAAGAGAAAGCACCATACCATACCATACCATACCAATTGTTGCACCAAATGCACTCCGTAAATAAGAAAGCAACCGTTCATGCAATTATGACATCTAGGCTAAACTCTAAAAACTTGCTTTCAAAGACTTAATTATGGCACCAAACTATCAATACACAATAGGAGGCAGTATTCTTTTGCTTAAAGCTAGAATGTGATCCAAATAGATAAGGATTCTCAGTAAGCATACAATTTACAAATACAAGTGAAAATTCCTAAAACTAATTAGTTTAATACTACAGGCTTCAGAATAAATCCTTAATTTACTAGCTAGCTTACCGCCGCACACCTTTTCAAAAGAACCAACCTCAGTTGATCTTAATCCGAAAATGAAGACATGGAGCTTAGGGTTCCCGTGTTATACCCCCTGAAAATCAAAACGATTAGAATGACAAGAAACTACAAACAGCATGAAACCTAATAATAAAGAACATGGAATTTAATCAAGTAGATTTTCCTATATTTAATTTAACAGTTTATGTCATATCTCCTATGATACAAGTGGGAATTCGTGTCAAATAGGAACCATTGGATTCGTTTCAGCCATGGACAACAAGAGAGGGTATGGATTATAGAATGATGTGTTGCAAGATTAACTTTTTATTTCACGATTTCTTGAAAATCATCACAGATAGTTGTCCTAAAATATGTTTTATTTGATTTAGGATTCCGATTCTTCAAAGCTTTAGCCTTGAAAGTTAAAACAAGAAGGAAAAAGAATGTAGACTCAGTAATTCAGATGTCCAATTGTCAATATAGCATACCTCAGCTGGTGATGGAATAATAGATTCCCTGTTCAAATTTAAATGGCGATCTTAGTTCCTTCCATCATTATACGAACAATTAAAAACTTATTGTTATTCCACAAGACAAGAAGAAGATTACTACCTTGGTCTGTCTGCCTTAGCAAGATGTTTGGACATAATGGACGCCTGCAATAAGACCCCATGTCATATATTTATGTCAATGTCTAACAATTATAAATCATTTGGACCAAAATGAAGACTAAAGAAAATTGATATGCACAACTATAACACCAAGGGGATGTCAATTATGTTGGCATACATCAAAAATTAAAACCCCTAGCTTGATTCGATTTGTATGTAAGGGAAAAAAACAGTTGCTGAACTGAGATCCTTGCAAATTCTATCACATGTTTACTTAGATATGTAGGACTAGAAATGCAGAATGCTTGATTGTCCATCTAGGAAAATATGATCACATTATGCATCTAATATGAAAATTAACTCCTTAACACAGTATGTTTTTCTTATTGGCAAAACTTCGCTACCTGCTCCTGGATTATGCTCCTCGCTTCAACAAGTTGAGCTTCAAGCTCAAGCTCCCTCTCTGTTGCTTCAGAAGTGACTTCTGCACCTTTTTGCGCATCCTGTAATTGAACCATTCTCTCCTTGGAAAAAAATGAAAAAAGAAAATTGTCAACACATCTATCTTTTTATACGAGTTAATAACTGTGTAACTCAATTTAACAGAGAGAATACTTTTACAGAAGCCATCTTATTGCGAAGGCTTTCTTCTATTTGATCCCTAGCCATGTGAAAAGGAAGATCAAAGACATCCTGTAGACAATAACCTAAACAGCTTAGAAGCAGTTTTTGATGCACTGGAAAACAGCAATTTTGCATCATTTAAGTCATACCGTCCGCCCGCCCAATGGAGATTGGGACGGATCATTTTCATGTCTTTCGCTAACAGGCAAAGATTGCTTTGGCATCCCATTAGGAGCGTTGAAGAAATCACGCATATCTACCTGTAATCAAGCTGCTGTCAGAATTCATGCATACAAACTAAACGAGGAAAACTGAGTACCAGGAGCTAGAAACAAGAAACAATATTTAAAGTTAATTCAAATACCACACAAAAGATTACGCAATATTGGAGAAAGGATATGTATAATAATTCCAGGAAAATGACAATGAGCACAACACTTTCAACAAAAACAGGAAAAAGGAGAAAGAAGTTCCGCCAGTGAGCTGACAGCAGCACCAAACTATTATGATAACAAAGCACATATTTGCATAATTGCCTTATTACTCTTAAACAGATGTTAGTGGCTGTACAGAGCAAATCTGCTGCAGAAAGGCAGCTAAAATGATTTCGCATCATTTGCAATCAGTGGAGCAAAAAACTAAAAATAAAAAAAGTGAATTCAGTTTCATATTTCTAAGCTTTGAATCAAACCTTAAACAAAATTAATCATTTTATGCTACGGAAAAAAGGGTTTTATTAACACATATGGGGGTAAACAAGGTTACTTTCCATCATAACACCACTTTGCTCTGCAGCCAAACCAGATTAGCTGAATGCAATAAGGTATAAAATAGAGCAACCATGACAAGGGAATTGAATGTATGAGCATATACCTGCATTGATCGCAGTAATGCTCTTAAATCGGCATTTTCTGCTTTCAATTCTTGATTTTTTGCCTCATAAGCATCCACCTGGTAGACGACACATTGTTAAACATAACCTACAGGATGATATAGAGACATAATAGACAATAACCCTACATACAATCTTTTTATAGAAATCATTGTCTGCCTTCTTCCCATTCCAAGTCCCACGTTGCCGCCCTTCTTTCTGTTTGCAAGTATCATAAAATTTGTTAAAGCATTAAATTAAGATTCGCTTGGAGGTATAATTGGAACCAGCACAATTAGTACCTGAAGCAAATTCATTATTTCCATTCCTGATTTCGATTCCTTCTTTTTTTCCATTAAGACTTGGTTCAGTCTCTCCTGCAACAGAAAATATAAGTATATTTCCTGCTTATGTTTACTATTTTCTCCTCAAATGAGCAATAAATATATAACTAAATAAGATCCTACCTGCAACTTTATGTACTCCTTTTCCTTCTTCTTCGTTTCATGTATCTGTTGAGTTCTCACTTGCTTTTGTAGTATCAAGTAAAGACAATGAGTATCGTTTCTATATTGTAAGAAATATAGAATGCTCCAAACAAGTGGAATATGCCTAACCTGATTTCCAATCACCATCCTCTGAAATTCATCTCGTTCTTGCTGTAGCTTCTCAATCTGTGCCTTAAAAGCTGCTGAATTTTTGGCTTCCTAAACCATAAAGCATTATCATAAATTACTTAATATATATGTATATATATATATGGTTTATGTCCGTTTTACTTTCCATGTTCGGGGCGCGTGGCTGCCCCTCCCAATACTGTCATCTCCAAGGTTGGAACTGGGTTCTCTCCTTGGAAGTGTAATGTGCCTTCCAATTGCACCCAACACTTGTTGGTTATTTAATTTAAATATGAATTAAAACTAACTCAAGTTGGCGTCCTAAATCATATAGCATTACCATAAATAAAAAATAGCAAAAAAGAATATAAATGAGAAGTTTCAAACCGTTCTAGTAATTGTTGCTATCTCTCTATCTTTCACTTGCAACTGTGCCTCAAGCCTCTCAACTTTTGCCTCTAATCTTGAGATATCCGATAATAATCTACATGTAAAGGGAAAACAACGGTTAATAAGCTAATGCTATATCTGGGAACATGGACTTGAAAATTCAGAATTGGATTTCATTTACTATATAAATTGTGAAAATGAAATGCATACAGTATTACATTATATATAAATTAGTTAAGATTCAATATGATTATATCTTTGAAATGTATAAAAAAACATGAATTTCAAATTCTCTCTCACACACACAGAGGAATTTCAAATTCACCCCTAATAAACATCTAACAAATCCATACATTTAGAAAAAGAAATAATCATGAATGTTATATTTATAGGTATTTTATCACATAACTTATACTACTTTGAAATCGAAATCTATCTTTTGAAAGCCAATTCCCAAATACAACCTAAAAGAAATCATAAAATTCTGCACAGACATACACAAAACCAGAACATAAATCTCAAAGTAAATAAAGACATACCAAAATTCATAAAGAATATACAGTTTCCATAAAGTAAACCAGGATCAAGGGGGAAAATGCACCAACTTAAATCTCAAAGTAAAAAAATGCACACCAAAATTCACAAGATATCAGTTCATAAAAAGAAGTTGAGTATCATAAATAAAAGACAAACAAATTAAAGGCAGAAAGTAAATCACCAAATTCGAAAAACTGTAACATCCATCGGAGTTAAAAATAAAACAAAATTACCGTTGCCTTTGCTCATTAGCAGATTCTCTAAAATCAATGTCGCGCTGCCTCTGTTGCAGCAACGAATATATGCAATTGCAAGTCCTCGCGACCGAAACCTATCAATTACCAAAAAAAAAACACAAAATCCTTAATTTTGGATGATTAATTTTTTTAAAATGTCAAATTCGAAAAAGAAAAAGAGGAACACACTGGATCATTGGCAAAGAGATCGAGAGAAGCGGGAAAGCCAAAGGTAACGAGTGTCTGGTTCAAGTACTTGGTACAGTGGTCCAAGTTTCCGGCATCCGCAAACGTATACTCTCTGAAACACAAAAAGTAATATATTACTTATAAAATGAAAAGAAAAATCTGTAGAAGAAAGAAGTTTTGGCAGAAATATTAACTGACCCGATAGGGAAGGCGGATTGAGAAGGCGGCTGTGAAGAAGAAGAAGAAGAGGAAAACAGTTAAAGCTAGAAACAAAAAGGAAATAGATTCAGAAAATATATTCTTACGGGGAGATCCATGTCTGCAACAGTTGCCGGCATTCCGAGAGAGAGATATTGGTAGACAGATAGATCTAATCTGTAGAATCTAAAAACTGGAGAAAGTGTTTAAAGCGGTGCACAAATTTGAAAATTGAATTACTTGAAACTGGATTTACTTTCTTTCCTTTTCTCGGGTTTCAAGAGACTAGGACCTTTTAACTGGACCCTGAGATTGGGGTGAGTCTAATGTAAGGCAGTGCAGCGTGGCTATTGTACGGCACCAACCGAAAATATTTTAAGACACTAAATATGAAATGGTAAATGTTTACATTCGAATAAATTTTAGGTTAATAGTTAAATATCGAAACTTAACTCCGAGTGTCAATAGTTATCACTTCTAATAATATTTTAGGTTTTTATAAATATCGAAATTTGTGTCTAAATATCGATACTTGCAACAATAAGTCTAATATTTTCAGTTCGAGGACAAGTTTCAAAACATATTATCTTAACATTTTCATTTCAATAACAAATTTCGAAGCATGTTGTCTTTTAACCACACCCCAAACCTACCCGTAAGATGATGTTAACAAAAAGTAACTCGATTTGGATCAAATATTCACAAAGATATTTTGTTTGCAAGTCGGTCCGGTTTTTAATATCATTTATAATATTTTTTATTTAAATTTAATTGTAAGATAAAAATATTAACATAAAATTATATTTTTAATCCATTATCGGTTTTAAGTTAAAATTGACAATTTAGACATGTGAGAATTGAGTGTAAATATCCTGAGTCGAGTTTAAATAGTGATGAGCTCGACTCAAGTTCTTAACGAGTCGAGTCGAATTTTAATTTGAGTCATGTTGATCAATAATAGAATCAAATTGCCTTTTTCTTATATTTTGAATAATATAATGATTAAAAGTTTCATATATAGTATTGATGACTTCTTTTATAAGATTAATTCATGATTTATGTTAGAAGTTACTTTCAGCCTCTTGTAAAAATTTAGTCCTTCCTATAATAGACTGTAAAAATTTCTTTTAGTACCAAAAAAAATGTATGATTTAATTGGTTTAACGCTTATATTTTATTTTTATATTTATATTTTTGTTATTTTTTAAGATGTTTTAAAACTTCTATTAGGTATATTCTGGTTTTATTTTTGCTTATCAATAAAGATGTTTGTTTTATGTGTAAAAAGTTTATTATTTTATGTTCTTCTACTTAATAATTAATGTTTTAGATATATATTATACCATGTGGTGATAATTAAAGATGTAGATGACATGATTGACGAGGAAGGTTGGATTTATTCATTGCAAGCTATTGATGAATACAATGACGAATCTAAAAATTTAAGAACGAAATTCAAACTAATATTATTTTTAAATGGGTATGCAAATATTTTATTTTTTTACTTTTACACATTAATTTTTTAAAAAAAATAAAGAAGAAATTAACACTAATTTAAACACGATTTCTAAACATAAAGATGTACGTGCTCCCCTATAGAGCTACATGCATCCGCCCTGGATTAGTGTAATAAACTGAAAGGCAGTATAAGAAATTAAGTAATAAATACATTGGATAGGGATTGGTATCTACAAATCGAGTTAGCCTTTGCCTACATAATTTCAATCACATGTTTGCGTTTAATAATAGATCAAGGCCGGCACGGTGGGTGGGCGAGGGTCACTTGAAATGAACATCACGCACTTACTAGAAAACAAAATATTGCAACACATGGCCTGTTGGGAACTGAGATGGAGCTTGGAAGGAACTCAATCGAATCTTCATTTGGCCATTTGTCGCAGTTGTGGCAGGGATTTAAATTGAGGTTGCGGTCGTAATTTTAATTACGATATTCTATTACGATTATAAACAATAATGAATGTATTGCGATTATTGTAAACTAATATTTTTTATAATAACAATTTCAAGTAGTACTGTTACTTTTATATAACAACTTTTATTGTGATAACATACCGCTATTTAAATTTATTTCTTTCAACAGGTTAGCTTGCCATTAATTACAATAGTGAGTGTTCTGGATATGTAATATACCTGACCCAATAAGTCAATAGCCAATATGTTAGTATGTTAACTAAGGCCCGTTTAAAAACGAATTTCAAACTAGCTTTTGGAGTGCTAACATAAAAGTTACGTCGAACGATAGAAAATTATGTTTTTTAACTAGTTTTTGCACCTGATTTGGTCTTCAAATCAAACTTTTAAAAAATGTTGAAATTTCAGCTTCTTCCAAAACTACTGTTCTCACCACTTTTTACCTAAAATCTCGTTCTAAAATCATTCGTGAACGAAGCCTACTGTATGGGCTAAAGCCTAATGATTAGATTGTGATTCAATTAATAAGACTTCTTTTCTGCAAACCATTTAAGGTTTAGTTCTTATTCAAACACTAATATGTAGTTCTCTATTTATTGTTGTAATAACTATTTTTCATCCGAAAATTTAATATTTTTAATGAATATGAATTTTTGTTATATTTAATAAGTTGATGCTGGTTATATCCAAAAAATTTAAAAAAATCAAAATTTCTATAAATATGAATCTTGTTATATTCGAAATTTCAAAATTTTCATAAATACAACCGTCAAATTCGAAAAAAATGCTTAAATCAAATTATATATTCGGACAATCAAATATCCGATCTGAATATTCAAAATTCAGATATTCATTTTTTTAATACAGATCACTATTTTACCAATCTAAAATTTCGAATATCAAATTTTCAGATCGGTATCCGAAAATATACACCCCTAATTCTAATGTGTTCTACTGAAAACGAGCCCAGATTCGAGTAATATTACAGGAGATGATATAACCGTTGCAAGAGGAATAGTGATCTGACACTTGTCTAAAAATAATTATAATATTATCCTGGTTAGTTATATACACAGATGAGCCGTGTAATGAAAAATCTGAATTTCCTCAATCCCTTTATTGTTTCTCTGAAACTCTTTCTTGAATTTAAGCTTGTGCCTTTAATTTTGGGTGGTGAAATTGATTTTAGACCAACGTGATTTTATAGAATTAATTTTGTATAAAAATGATTTTAATGTAACCGTGATTTATGTTTGAGAGTTATTTTTTCTTAAAAATCACGATTGTATAAAAATATGGTGTAAAAATCACGACCAAACGCAAAAGCTACTTCTATTTCACTTCTCCCATAATTACGTTTAGGGTCCAGAATTAATTTTAGATTTTTTAATCCAAACATGTGGACACGGCGTTCGAGACCAAAAATTTCGTTAAATTAGAATAAACTGTTATTGAGGAATTCAATAAACTGTTACAAAAACCTACAGTTTCCCTCACCACCAGAAGAAGAAGAATGAAGTGGAAAAAACAAATTACATAAATACTGACATCTTCTATAATTAAAACTAGCAAAGCTCCATTTCTCTCACCTTGCTTGTTGGTTAAGAAAAAATACACTGAATACAGTCACTTTCTACCGCTCACTCATTCTTGTACAACATTGAAGTTGCCAAGTCCTATCCTAAATATGCTATCTCAGATAGAGATGAAAGTCTTCACTGGTTTATTTTGGAATGAGCTAATGAGACATTTGGGAAAGTATTTTCATCCCGTCGCATTCGCGTTGTCGTCCTCCAAATCGTTTGGTAAAGTATTTTCGCATCGTTTCCAATCGCGACAATCACTATCTCTTCTTTTATTGTGCATAAGATTTTTTGGCAAAGTATTTCATTGAACGGGTCACCATGAGCTAAACCGCGTCATTGGTGACCACGATCTCCCACCAGCGTATATCGAGTCGCTTGATTGTTCATGTTGGGATGCTTACTTTGGGGAAAATCATCATTATTGGTTGTATTTTGGTCGAGAGTAGTTCATATTCACAACACCAATTGTTGATGCCAAAAATTCGTTGACACAAAACAAGGTCGTGGACAAAGGTTGTGTTGGTGATTTTGTGCGATTCACCCAATTTGATTTGGGTGGATAGCCATTGAGGATGGTGGTCGGAAATAAATTGAGAGGAAATGAAAGAAAAAGGACAGAGTGCTTTGGCCTTTGAGTGGAGAAGTATGCGGGGAAAGTGTTGGTTAGGTTCGACTTGTCTTTTATTGGTCTCGAAAAGAAACATTTAAGGAGGGGATTTGACACCCTGGTCGACAAGTATCAAGACTAGGCATGACTGATTGACATCTAGTGACGTGTTAGTCTCGTTGGCAAGACTGCGCATCATACGATAAACTTGATGGATGAGACAATAGACTTGACACTAGACTTATCTTGATACTAAAAGACCAAGCAAGATAGTTGAGTGGTCTTTAAATGATCATTCACGAACACTCAGAATCAAATCTGAAATATAATGGAAGAAAACTGGTTGAAAAATCCTTATTAGGGAGATCTGAGCGGCGAAGAAGAAATACTATAATAATACTTAATTAAAGTTTTGTTTTATAAAGCCTTGAAAAACTATTTAAGAGCATTGAAAAAAGTAGAAAATTTCCAAGACTTTGAACTTTATTGAAGCTATTTTTCTTGAAAAACTTATTCACACTGTTTTGACAATTTTTCGGTTCAAAATCAAATAAGCAATAAAGTTAAAACATGCCATAGATAGAAGTGGCCTATTGGTTAGACAAGGTATTAGAGATTGAGCTCTTTGTGTCGAACGTGCAAGATACAGATTACAAGAATTACGCTGGGCGGGCTCTCGCGATCTAATTGTATCAATTAGTGGTTGAATTGACAAGGTAAAACTCGACTTGATGCAAAAATATTCGACTCGATTCAAATTTTAATTTCATAGATTCTATTTAATTCAAAAAAAAACTTTAAATAAAATTTTGAATAACTCGAATTTATTAGTAATTAGTGGATTGATTTTAAAGTCGAGTTGAGTTCTTCAACTTTGTCTGATATATGTACATCACATATGAAAAATATGTAAGTGTATCGTATATGGTTATAGAAAGTTATTTAAATTGGAATCAATTAGTACCATAACATTATAAATATTTTACAATTAAATTTTAACATAAACTCAACTCAAATTTTATAAACTCGACTTCAAAAATTTTCAAACAAAATTTGAGTTATAAAATATGACTCATCACCAACAAGTGTTTGGGTGCATTGGTAAGACACATTGCACTCCTAAGGAGAGGGCATGAGTTCGAATCTTGGAGACAACATTGTTGGGAGGGACAGCTTCGCACCCCGAACATGGACTATAAGACGGACATGTATATAACAAAAAAACTACAACTCATCAACTTGACTAACTCAAACTTTTTGATTCCACTCGACCTAATCAAATACTCACAATTACCCTTAGGGTGTGTTTGGTTCACGAAATGTAAGATTTCCGAAATTTAACATTACTTGACACGTTACTGAGAATGTTACATTACCTTGTTTGGTTTATTGTGTAGGAATGTAAGATTGATGTGTTTGGTTGGAGGTATATAAGGTTAACCGGAAGTAAAATTTATTAAATTGTCCATATGTTATATTTTCTTTTTAACATGTTAAACTTTCAATATTAACTTAAAAATACATGCACAAAAATTAATAGAACTATTTTTGCTACACTATTTAAAATTTGTAAAAAATATATATTTATCATATTTAATATAATTATTATATTAACTATTCTTTAAAAGAACTCAACAGGTGGCCTCAATAGAAAAATGGATGAGATTCGTCCTAGAAGACCTGGGTTCAATCACTTTGTCTATACTACTTTGTAATCACCTTTAGACTATTAAAAAATTATTTTATATTTACTTACCCTCGTTATCCTTTATTAAAATATTTTTGTGAATTTTTAAATGCTAGACATTTAATATATTCAAATTTTTAATTTTTTTATTACTTGTGACATGTCAAGTAAATTAAAGTAAATAATAAAATAAATCTAAAAGTTGTATAATACTGATAATAATTTATATCATAAGTTTAACCTAATAAAATATTTTATAAGATCATAAACATAAGAATAAAATTAAAAATATCAACTCTAAACTTATTAATTTTTAAGCAATATGCTATCGCATCATATAACCTATAAACATCATAAATATAATATTAATAAAAATATACTAAATATTTAAATAATATTTAAATATTTGTGACACCATTTAAATATTAAATTAATATTAAATAAAAATATTTAATTAATTTACACCACACATATTTAATCATCTAATTAAATTTTACAAAAAATCTATATGAACAAAATCTATTAATTTAGGGGCAATATGATCTAAAGGGAAGGGAATTGACAAATATCTCAAAAATTCAAGGGAATCACATTTCCACCTTTAATGAAAAACTGCTACTGTTGGAAATGTAAAATTATCTTTTGGAGGGAATGCCCTCCAACTAAACGTGAATATGTAATTCCGAAAAAGATCATTCTCCCATGTAATGATCTTTTCCACGAACAAACTCCAGTTAAAGATATATAACATAAGAGCATTATTTATCACATTCACATGTTCCATACAAAACCTTTTAGGCCAAAGCTAACCCCTAGAAGTCGCAAACTTTTATGAATATATTATAGATGAGTTGATATTGTGCATGGTTTATCTTGTTTTGTGTTAAAAACATGTGGAAACCATCCTCAATGCATATGGGGAAGCCAAGTTATATATGAATGCAGGGGCGGAGCTAGAAATATATTTAAAGAGTGTTATTTTGTCAATGATATTTATAAATGAGTGTCGTTTTATTTATAAAAAGGATGTTATTTGTCCATATTTTTAATTTTTTATATACAAATTATATAGAAAAATAGGTTTCCCAAAAATTTTGAGTGTCATAAGACACCTCAATTTAAAGGGTGGCTCCGCCCTTGTATGAATGTACTCTTTCTGTATCAAGTTAATATACACATTTCAATCTTATTCAATACTTAATTTTTTTGTACAAATTTGAAATCCATTTTGAGTAATTTAATTTGATTTGTGGTCATTAAATAAACTAAATTGAGTTAAAAATAGCTTTTGTTTTATGCCATTTGGGGATTGAGACGAAATTCAAGAGGAACGCTTCAGATCACAAACTCATGGCGAAGGAGTCAGAAACTCAAAGCCCAAGAACTTTAGAGAAAAGGAGAGAGATACTCAAAGCTCGAGACAAGGATATATGACATCTGCTCATCTATTCGAGCATTTGGAGAATAGAACCCGCCTATCCGTTCAGGCACTTGGAGAATGGAAATCTGCTCATCTATTCGAGCATTTGGAGAATAGAACCTGCCTATCCGTTCGGGCACTTGAAGAATGGAAATCTGTCTATCTATTCAGGCAATCAAAAGCCAGTAAAAAAGGGGAAAAAAGAAAAGAAAGAAAAGAAAGAAAAAAAAGAAAAAATTAGAAGAAAGAAAGAAAAAAGGAAGAAAGAAAAGAAAGAAGAAAAAACAGAAGAAAGAAAGAAAAAAGAAAAATAAGAAAAAAAAGAGAAGAGAGAAGAACAAAAAAAGAACAAAAAAAGAGAAGGGTTCAAAGTGAAAACCCGAATGGGCACTTTGAGGTAAACAATTCCAAAAGTGGATGAGAAGAAGAAGAACAAGGGTCCAGTAGTACTCGAGAGGGGCATCATTGTCTGTGGGGTAACAAGGGTTTTGTACATAAGAGTTTGAATCAGAATGGATGAAAGATAGCACAAGGCTAGTAAAAGTGTAGATGAAGTTTCTAAATACGACCAAAGTCACTCGACTTGAATACTTGAACGAAAAAATGAGTGACAAGTTTGGGGGCCAGTTTTGTCGAGACACAAGACTAATGGATGGTTGAAGTCCCAAGACAACGACCACTAACCCTAAAAAACGAAGACAAACTAAATCCATGCATCTTTGCATTCTCGTAAACACATGCATCATTGCATCCTAAAATATGCTCATGCATCATCGATAGCTAGATGTCACCCATGCTAGGGGCATACTAAATCATATCATAGCATTTTGTTTTCTCTAAACAGACGTTTGGAGATTGGTAAAAGAACATATCTACAGCTTCACGAGAGGAGAAGCAAATCTCACAAGAGTCAAAAGTCCCTCTACTTTCATTTTTGAAAGACAACTTGAATACCTCTCGGGACGAAGAGAAAACGATAAAGCGAGAACTAAAAGGATTTCAGGCGAAGCCTTTCAAGCCGCCGCTCCAGAATGTCAGGCGAAGTCTTCATATTCGCCACTCAAGGATTTCAAATGAAAGCTTTCAAGCTTGCTGATAGATTTCAAATGAAAGCTTTCAAGCTTGCTGATAGATTTCAAATGAAAGCTTTCAAGCTTGCTGATAGATTTCAAGATAAAGGATCCTACAGAGAAAGGGTCCAAACAAGCTCTATATAGGGGGAACTTGCGACTTCAGGATCTCGAAAGTGGAGGGTCCTACGGAGAGGGGACTTGTAGATCCTTGATCTCAGAGAGTAGTTCAATAGAGAAGGAACAACTACTCGAAGAGTATGCTATGGAAGAGGAGTTCTGTGGAGAAAGAACTCAGAATCCTAAGGCTTCAGGATCTCAAAAGTGGAGGGTCCTACGGAGAGGGGACTTGTAGATCCTTGATTTCAGAGAAGAGTTTAATAGAGAAGGAACTACTACTCGAAGAGTACGTTAAGGAAGAGGAGTTATGCGGAGAAAAAACTCATAATCCTAAGGCTTCAAGATCTCGAAATCGGAAGGTCCTACAGAGAGAGGACTTGGAGATCTTTGATTTCAGAAATACGAGGACGAGAGTTCTATATGGGAAGAACTGCCACTCGAAGAACACGCCAAGGAAATAAGTTCCATGGAGAGAACTCATGATCTTAAGGCTTCAGAGAGAAAATACTCGGTCTAGCGTGTTGCAGCTCCGAGGAATAAATCGTCCAACATGGAAGCCGGACAGATTTAGTTATGGACAACTTGCTTTTAGACCGCGAAGGGGAAGGCAAGGTTGTTTGAATGACCATCTTGTTTTTTCGGAAAGATAAGAGAAATATTTGAAATCTGCCCATCTATTCGGGCATTTGGAAGAATAGAACCCGCCTATCAGTTCGGGCACTTGGAGAATGGAAATCTGCAAAAAAAAAAAAACTCTCTGTCTATCTGTTCGGGGCATCTGAGGAGAGAACTCATGATCAGAAGGCGTTGGAAAGAAGAATCACTTGGAATCGCATGGCTGCGTCGGGAGTAAACCGTCCAACAGGGAAGTAGGACAAAATTAGTGCTTATGGTCTTTGCTTTATTCTTGTTCCACAAGTATAAGCAAAGAGGGGCAACTGTAATCACTAATTTTGTCCGGACATCGGACCCCTTTAAGTTTGTGTTGTTAATGGGCTTATATTGGGCTATTACGAAATATAAAAAAGAAAAAAAAGAAAAAAAGAAAAAAGAATATATATATATATATATATATATATCATACATATTATTATCTTACTATTAGGAGTGTTATTAGATATAAGCATAATTAAATAATAATGCTTAAATGTGTATATGTTTTTTATTGCCTTTTAGGATTATTATTATTAATAGCATTACTATTTTATATTTCAAAACACAAAAAAACTAAACATTAATATAATATTTTATTAATATTATCTTATCCTTATTATTTATCTGTCATTACACATTGGTATATTATTATTGTTATTAGTAATTATTATTATTATACATTATTATTACTGTTATTGATGATTTCATTAATATTAAGTAAGAATTAATAAAAACCCATTCTGATTAAAAAAAATAAGAGTCCAAAATAATAAAGAGTCCATTACATAACAACCCAGCAAGCCCAATGACAAAAAACCCTAATGAAAAAACCTAAACCCTAATCCCTTGTTTTGTGATGCAGCCGCCACAAACCATCACCGTTGGATCTGGCCGCGATCCAACGGTCCAGATCACACCCGCCAAGAAACCCTAGAGAGCCCCTCAGTTGTCCCAGCGCCGCACTCCCACAGCCGTCGGATCGAAGATTTGATCAACGGTGCAGATCAACTCCGCGTCAAAAACCCTAGAGCCCATCTCTTTGCCCAGCGCCGCTTTCATCTCCAGCCGTCCGATCAATGACCAATCGAACGGCTCAGATCTTCCAGAGATCCCACGCTCCACACGCGCGACGTTTCTGTCGCCCGACGCGCGCATGCCCGTGACCCCTCCTCTGCACCGGCACGCCTTGTCCCTCCCGTTTCGGCAAAGAGCGACATGCAACAGGGGAAAAGCAAAAGAAAAACCAGTCGTCAGAACCCAAAAACAGCAACAAAAAAAACAATAGAGTGAAGGCATTTAATCAAAGCAAAGAGGAGGACATCAGAGATCAGAGAGAAATGATTTTTTTTGTTAAAGCGTTGCTTTTTATCGTTCGGTTATATAGAGAAAACCGAAGCAAAAGCAAAGGAGGGGAGATCAACAGCAAAAAAAAAAGAGAGAGAGATTGTAAATCGAAACCCATTCGGGATTTTTTTCAGAGGGCAATAAAAAGTCAAAAGAAAACTTCAGAGGTAGCATATCCTTTCTATTCGATTGCATGCAAACCCAAACAAAAAAGAAAGGAAAACAGAGGAGAGTCTAGGGTTTACCGCCGCGTCTGTTCATCTTCACGCCCGTCCGTCTTCCCCCGGTGACAAGCCCGTTCGTTTTCCTCCGCGGAAACATAGCGGTGAACCGGTGGGGATTCGAAGTGAAGTAAAAGGTTTTCAAAAAGAAACCAAAAGAGGAATTTTGGCCTCTGTTTTTTTAAGAAAATTTTCAGGAAAAATGGGGATTTGGGGTTGTTATCTAAGGTTTCAAAAAAGGGTTAAAGCTTCTTTTGTTTTTTCGAGGTCACCGGTGTCGGAAATCGGCCGACGGCGCCGGTAAAACACTCCCCCTATTTTAAAAAACCCTAATCGGGTGAGAGGGGAAGAAGGGGGAGGCTTGTTGTTTTAGTCGAAATGGCCAAAGGGGGAGCTAAGCGTTTTAAGGCCCCTTTTATATTGTTTTAATATTTTAAATTTGGTCTAATTACGTTTTAAGGGCCTTCGTGCCATTTTAATTACACGAGTAAGGGTCTCCGCTTTCTTAAATCCTCCCCGCGGTCCTGGCATGTTTTCTTCTTTTTTTAATCTCGTCCCCGTGTCATTTTGATCGATTTTAATCCGCTTTCTAGCGGTCGAATCACTGTTTTAGTCCCCTTGACTTTCTGTGTTCTTTTAATCCAGTCCCTATTTCGTGTTTTTTTAGTGGGCAATTTACAGTTTTGGTCCCCGACAGTCTGTATTTTAATTATTCACTTAACATTTTATTCTTGTGATAAATGATTTCGTTATTCATGCATTTTACTTAGTATGTCGAATATATGTTATGCATGTGATATTTGTTTTTCTTTAATGTGTGTCCCCATGTTATTTATTTTGACATGTGATGGTATGTCTTTAAATCTTGTTTAAGCATGTATTTATGATGCGTAGTATAGTACGATGCATGCGTTTTTTTATTTGTGTTTTTATCTGCTTTTTATAATGGTTCGAATATATGTGGCATGCATCCTAATATGCCATGATAGGTTGCATCTCGAATTTTAAAATTGCAATGCGAGCGTCTTTTTATTCGGGAACGAACGAGGCCAGTACCAGTCGTAGTGGTGGTGGTTCGGACGTTCCTTCTCGAATATTAAGATCTTTAAAATTTACTCGCTCGTATAACCAAATTTCGATACGATTAGCACTTTAATTCGCAAAGTTTAATATTAATTAAGCGGTAATGTTTTTGGTACCGATTTCCGGGCATGACGAGAGTGCTAATCCTTCCTCGCGTGTAACCGACTCCCGAACCTTTTTAAATCTCTGGTTTTATATTGGTGTCCGGTCTACCATTTTTAAATGGCCAGCGGCGACTCCTCCCTTTTTTTACAAATCCGATTAAAATTTTCAAAATCCATCTAAAACCCGGTTCTTCTAAGTGACACCGAAGAATTTTTAGTCGCAACAGTTATAAGAAACTTCTTTCACATTTTGGTGCACTAGATTATTACATTAGGGGTGGGCAAGACCGGGTACCCGGCCAATTTGCCTAGAATTGGTCCCGGTCCCGGTAACTACCAGTTCCTGAAAATTAGAACCAGTCCCGGTCTCGGTTAGACCGGGTCTAAGATTTCAGGAACCGATCCCGGTACCGGTGGGAACCGGTACCAATACCGGGTACCCGGTTAATTAGTCTATTATTAATAAAATTTGAGCAGCAGGGGAAAAAATTCTAACCATCAATAATAATATTAAATAACAAAGTCAGAATATTGTAGGCTTGAAGGTTGAAGTCTTAAAACGAGTCATACTCATAATATTCATACACAAAGAGAAATAAAGGAGCGCCTTCAGTTGCTTTCAACCTCTTCAACGCCATTCAGTACCAGACCAGTACCGGGTACCCACCGGGTACCGGGTCCAAAAAAGCAGGATCCAGTCCCGGTTGCAATCGAGACCTAAATTTTGGATCCAGTCCCGGTCCCACCGGAACCAATACCAGGTAAAAATCCACTGAGTCTGATCGAGTCCGAAACCGGGACCGGGTAATCGGGTTTTTTGCCCCTAGTGATTATGACATCACACCATTTATGTGTTGAGACATACTTTGTGTGTTCTTTGAGATATTGTACATATTTTGTGTTGTGATTATGACTAGTGGCATGCTCGTGTGCGACTTGAGATTTTGAGAAAATTATTGTAATACACGTGTTGTATGCGAGGTCATATTTAATGTTATTTTGTGTGGCCTATTTGTGTTTTAAGACCACACTGGCTTCTAGCTCATCTTGTTTCTTCTCTTCTTTTTTTTTTAAATATTTTTAGATGGTATAATCAGTTCGACATTCAAAGAATCACGGTCTCAAATTTTTGCTTACTTTAAGTAATTAAATAATATTTTAAATTTATTTTTAATAATTGCACGAGTTTTGATCTCGTTATTTTCAAAATATTTTTTTATAGCACATATGTTTTGAAATCAATATTTGTTTGTAATTTATTTTAAATATTAGAAACATTCGCAAGGGTCACTTCAGTGACTAATATGATATTCAAGATTCATTCATAACTTTTAGGTCGGGTTAAGGGATTATATACCAGTTAATGTAATTCACTATCTATTAATTGCTAAACAGGACCATCATATTTTTATTTAAGATTAAACTGATTCAATATATAAACATAGATGATTAAATATGTTATTATATAAATTTGTTTAACTTTCATATTAGTATTTCATTAACTAACCGTCAGTAGTTCGATTGTATGATTTAAATAATTAAGTAATTTGATTGAAAATGTATGGCTTAAGTGGCAAATAGGTGCCCAAACTATACTCTTCTTTCCAGTTAGGTGCCCAAACTATTTTTCGGGCCAAATAGGTGCTTAAAATTTTCATTCGGTTTAAATAGGTGTCTAAAAATTTTCATTCGGTCAAAATAGGTGCCCACCGTTAATTTTCACCGTTAAAATACCACGTGTCACCACCAGAAAAATTCAAAATTATATTAAAATAAATAAAATTAATTTTCAAAAAATCTTTTAATTTTTTAGATTTTACAAAATTGCCCCCCCAAATCCAATATCCCTAACTCCCCAAAATCTAAATTCTGATTTGGGCCGATTCCGTTGTCGATTGTCACGCCGCCGCCCACCACATCGGTTGTCGGACCACCTCGACCATTTCCCCCACCACCCCGTTGCCGGGAATTGACCTGCGTCATGCGAATCGACGAAATTGTCGAATGGTTCTTTCGAACGATACACGATGAACGACGGTAAGAGGGGTGACGAACGGCGTGTGGATTGTTCGGAAAGGGGAACACGTTTCATTCGGTCGCCGGCAACGCGGCCGCCGCCGACTGGAGTGGTCGGATTTGGGCGGTTTTGAGATTTGGGGACTATTTTGGGAATATTCGAAAATTTTAGGATATATTTTTATTTTTTTATTAAATTTATTTATTTTTAATATAATTTGGATTTTTCTGGTGATGACACGTGGCATTTAATGGTAAAAATTAACAGTAAGCACCTATTTGGACCGATGAAAACAGTAGGCACCTATTTGACCCGAAAAATAATTTGGACAATCAACTAAAAAAAATGGTATAATTGACAGAGCAATTATTTTCTCGAGTAAATCGCAACTTCTAAGGCATCTGTAAGTCCAACACAAAGAGAACTCTTGCAAGT
Organism: Hibiscus tridactylites; assembly: GCA_958450335.1. Taxonomy (NCBI): domain Eukaryota; kingdom Viridiplantae; phylum Streptophyta; class Magnoliopsida; order Malvales; family Malvaceae; genus Hibiscus; species Hibiscus tridactylites. The sequence continues at coordinate 91,071,976 of OY288278.1, read as the reverse complement.
AATCCTGCCATGGACACTGTAGCAGCTCAATTCAAGCTCACCCTTTTGCCCCTTCTAGCTATTTCTTTGCTTTTCTTGCCTTTTCTTCAGGCCACCGATTTCAAATATTGCGGTCAGTTTTCTTCTTCTTTTCTATTAGACTATTGTTGGGTTCTTTTCATTTCCCCTCAAATATCTACTGCAGATCTCATATATGTTAGTCCATAGATCCTTAATCTCTTTTCAGTGTTTTTTTTTCAATTGTTCAATTGCTTAGCTTTTTGTTCTCTGATATATGCATGTCCAATTCCTGGATCGAAATGAATGCAGATAAGGAAGATAATTATGTTGTGAAAGTCAGTGGAATCGATATATCACCTAATCCTGTGGCTAGAGGCAAGCCGGCTACCTTCACCATCTCAGCTTCTACCGGTAAACTTTCCCTTCTTGCAATTTTCTAATGGTCCTTTCCTGGAGTTTAATTATGGAAAAAAGAGGGTAGAGTGTAAAAATGGTGGAAAAGGAATAGGGCTTCATTTAGTCCATTAATTAAAAAGAAATCAATTAAATTACTTCTATTTTACTAAGGATTCAATTCAGTTGAACTTTAGATGCATAATATTGTGGCATAAGAAGTAAAACAGGAATGACTGGCTCAAAGGGTTTAGTTATTTAGTTCTTATTGTATCAAGCCAAGCATCAGAGGTTTCTATAATTTTTGAGTCTAAGGATTTTATGTTCGTGGAATACGAATTGCTTTATTGGAAGAAACATAATTAATTTACTGGTTTGGAGCTCAAGTATGTAGGAACCTTCTCTAGGATGGTACAGAAGTCAGAACAATTCTAATCATAGGTTGAAATATCGGGGAGGTTAAGCAAGAAACTTAGTTAAGATCACTCTTCAATGCTCTATATGAACTGTACCCAGCTTGACCCTAAAACCCCTAATATGTCCTCTGGCAGTTGACAGTACCAGCATGACCCTAGACCCGTATAATGAAAGCTTTTGAAACCTTCATTCTGTTATAACCCGTAAATTATTTATATCACGAAAGCTAATTCTTCTTAGTGTTCCTTTTGATTTAGAATATCTTAACATCAGTATCCAATTTCTTAGGTAAATACATTTCAAATCTTGGTGGATTATGTTCTTGGCTACAAAAGTTAAATCCAAATTTCGAGACTGGTGCTGTGTTTTGAAGGAAAAACCATTTTTTGCTAAATCTTTTTCTTTTTGAATAAAAAAATGGATTTAATAGCTTAGACATGAATTCTTGACATCCTGGAACTTCTTGGTCCATGCCATCAAATGCTTTTATTTATGCTGTACCCATCTGAATATGTATCTAATAATTGCTCCATGTTTTTATGTCTGTGGTTCATAGAGATAGCCTTTTGTGACATTTCTTGAGTGCGTATTATTTTGCAGGTCAAGCAATCTCTGGAGGCAAAGCAGTGATTGATGTTTCCTACTTTGGGGTACATATCCATCAAGAAACTCATCCACTTTGTGAGGAAACATCCTGTCCTATTTCCGTCGGCAACTTTGTACTCTCTCACAATCAAGTTTTACCTGGATTTACTCCACCAGTAAGTTTCACTAATGGCATTAACTTCTTTATTTTGAGAATAATTTTTGGATTGTACTACCTGTGAGGTGCCCATATAAATTGACTTGAACATTGAAATGTTTAACTATCCTTTTCTCTGACATATTCAGTTAAATAAAGCATTGCTTGGTGGCAGTGCTTCATGATTGATCTAGTATCTCACTTTTGTAAGGTCTCACTTTGACCTTTATATCATCATTTTTTGTTATCTTTTATAAATGAACATTCACACCGCCTTTTGTTTTTCAAAATAGAAAAAGAAGTGTATCTTAGTTGGGTTCTTCTTGGATGTTTAAGGTAGAATACAAAGCGGTCTCAAAGTTATATATATTAACGAATCATTGTCCTCATGTCTCATGCAGGCACTATAAGAAATCTCATAAACACCTTTGTTTGACTTATATGGGCTTTCCTTTGTAATTCCTTATCATTTAGATGCTATCATCAAATGGATGGTTGTTTCATTTCATTCCATATCTACAGTTAATATCCAACCAGATACATTCATATATATATATATATATATATATATTGATCCTACTGATTTTCTTTTCTCCTTCAAATAAGAAATAGAAGAAAAAGTAGCTTGTTTCTATTTCAGATTGTGCTACCCTGGTTTGTATTTTTATCCTTGCCTGTTTGATATGCACTTCTTTAGTCAATGATTATCTTAGAGAGCTTTGATCAACAACATCAGTTTCCTGAGGCCTTTTTTTTTCTTTTGGTTGGGGCAATTTGATTTTAACTCTCATGTTGCCTCACACTTTGCCTTTCAGCATCCCACTGCCGATCTGTTAAACTTACCTGCAAAATTCAATATGTTAGCCTGGGATGGGAAATCTGAAACTCATCCACGCCTGATGTGCTTTCGATTTATCATTGATGATGATCATGTTCACTCTTAGTTTCGCCCTTGTTTGGTTAATCTGTGGCTTAGTTTCCAATTGAATATGTTTCACATTTTAAGTATCAATGTGATGGACATTTCAAGGGGTTTTAGTAGAACATATGTTGCTTAGAATCTTCATTTTTCTTAAAGTACGTGTCCAACACTCATGTACAATACATTCCTGGACATGGGTATAACCCTTTAAAGACCCCCCAAATTCATACATGTATTCGACACTCACGACTCCAAATAACATGGAGTATAACTACCAGCAGCCCTAGTAAATTTTCATTTCTGTTAGGCAATTGAATGTAAAACACCATTGGTTTTACCTTGGCTTTGCACATCTTTTCTTTTTCCTGCATTCCACTTGTTTTACTTTCGGAGTTTTGGTTTTTAATTGCTTCTTTACAACTTGGTTTGACTTAACATTGTTGTTGAACTTTAGATCATTTAGACTATTTCTTGTCTTCATAGCTGTTCACGTGTCCTGAGAGTGGTGATGCACCATTTGATGGCATATTTAAACCAACCTGGTTGTTTACTATCTGTAGAGACCAGAACCTAGATTTACTCTTTCTAGGGTGGAAGTACGACTAGGAAGCGAAAACCGATGCGCTGGTTTCAAACTCTAGAACTCTTTATTTGGATATTGTAGGACTCATATACTTTGTACGGCTTTTGCAGGGTTCCTACACACTTAAGATGACATTATCAGCAGATGGAATCCCGCAGTTGACCTGCATTTCCTTCAATTTCAAAATCGGTTTCGGTACATCTGGATCTTCAGTTTCCGATATCTAAGCTACCAAGTACATGTGTGGATGACTGTCGGCCTACATTGTAGTGGGATGTTTGCTTATTTTCATATGGACAGGTCTCAAGTTCTAAAATCTGTGTACTTTTATTGTACTAATAATAATTAGGCAATATATCTGAATCCTCTCAGGCACCCCAGATTTTCCTGGAAAAGAAAAATTACTTGAACATAAAAACTACTAGTAGTTAACTCACAAGAACATAGCTTGGGCATTGGATCATTCAAAAGTGATTTTTTCCTACGAGAATTACCAGATTTGGACCATCAAGATGAAGGCGAGCAGCTGATGTGTGTATGATTTTAAATGATTTGATTTTGTAACAACCTCAACTCGATTCAAATCGAAACTAGACTCTAATAATCAAGGACCGATTTTAGCCATAACAATCGAACCAAGTTTTTAGTACTATAAAAACAATGAAAACTCGAACCAAGTCAATAAGTTATATAAAAGTATTATTTGTAAAATAGGAACCAACTTGAAAACATTTTAAATTTTAAGAATTTATTTATAATATGTGAAAATTGGTGTATGATGATCAAGACATACTAAAATGTTCAAAAGGGTGATTGTCATTCTGGTTAATTGAATATACTTTTAAAGTTAACATCAATCATTTAAAATCAACTCGAGTAAATAGGGATCGTTTTGTAAAACGGGAAGTTAAGACAAGATTCTGAACTAAGAAAAGAGTTTCAAAACTCATTAATAGCCCTGAGTTTTGTTTTTTTTTTTGAACAATTGAGTGAAAATTTACTCCTAATAACTTTTGAACTCACAACTAAAGGAGAAAAAAAAGTTGTTCGAAACTCAAACCATCTATTTTCAGAAGTTTTGAGACTCTATAAAAGGTTATATAATTAATATTATATAAAATAGATTTAAAACTAGAGTTGGCAAATAGATCAACTGGATCGGTTCTGATTCAGATCATTTCGGGTCTAATTATTTTCAGTTCGTGTCTAGTTTGATTTTAGTTTGGGCCTGTGGTGGTTCGATTTAGGTATTGTGTCGGATCATATATGTTCGGTTGACTTCGGTCAGGTCAATATCGGGTCAATAGAAGATCGATCGAGTTCAATTGGATTTTCGGGTCTGATCAGTTTTGTACACCCCTATATGGGTTTATAAAACTAGTATATTTTGACTTTTGGTGAGTTGTGCGATTGTTCACATATCATTTTTTTTATTTCTTTTAATATCCTTTCTTTATTTCGGATTATCTTCAATTCGGATCCATTTAGTTTAGTTGAAAATCAATTTAGATCCATTTCGGTTCAACTAAAATTTGGATCAATTTTAATACGATTTATTTCAAATTACAAATCAAATTTAAATTGTCATATTTGAATTAATATCGAATCCTGAGTTGATAAATCGGTTCAAATTTCAAGTCTCGGATCAAATTTACCTGTTACATATAAAACAATGTCCAAGCAAGGGCAAAGCTCTAGTTGTTCAGTTAATATTCAGTCATTCACTAACATAAAAAAGGGCAAATCTGTCACGCAAGAAAAAAAAAGAAAGAAAATGAAGGAATCAAAGTACAGAACTGAGCTCCACAAAATCCTTGCATTAGCCATGGCGTCGCTCTGTTTTTCATCCCTCAATCCTCTATCCTCCCCTTTTTCTTCAAATAACCATTTCCACCCTCAGCTATCCCTAACAAAGCACGGAATCCCCACACTCTCCCGTTCCAACAGCAACAATTCTAAACGGAGGAAGCTTTTATATCAACCCACAAGGCTCTTTCTCCACCCTGTTTTGTCGCTAACCGCCTTTGATAAGCCCTTAGATACCCAGACTTTTCTTGCCACCTTCAGTGTTTTGGCTGCCATTGCCCTCTCCCTCTTTCTTGGCCTCAAGGTATTTCACTTTCTTGTTCATGCATTGCTTATATATGTTGGAATTTGATGGATTGAATTTTGCCCCCTTCCCGTTTGGTGGGTTTTTCTTTTCAGGGTGATCCTGTCCCGTGTGATCGATGTGCTGGAAATGGTAATTCTTTTTTGGGTTCCTTTGGCAGTGTCAAGAACTTTACTAAATCTTTCGGAAAGCTATTCCGTAACATTATCTAGTCAGGGACGGGCGCAGGATTTTATGTAAGGGATGCGAACCTTTAGGGAGTTATATTAGTAATTCAGTGTGCAAATTATAAAATTTTAGGAGTTGCAAACTTAGATATCTATAGAAAATACAAAGAAAATATATAAAAAAATACATAAGCTAAGGTGGTGCGAGTTGCGACTACCCCTCTAGCACCCTTTGGTACATCCCTGTCTTTGATAACTGTAGGCTTTTTGGTTCTAAATGGTTGTTTCCTTTTTAAAATGTTATTTTGCCCTTTTGCTGTACTTCCTGGATTGAATCAAGTTCCTTTCTCCATAGAAGCCTTTTTATGCTTGTAAAAACATTTTGTTTGCATTGAGCAAAAAAGAAAACATCTAGTAATTTGTTCTGGAAATGAAGCTAGTTGATAATAGTTTTTCATATTTTGGTGATGGATGCAGGAGGTACAAAATGTGTGTTTTGCGAGGATGGTAAAATGAAGCAAGAAACAGGCTTCATCGATTGTAGGGTGTGTAAAGGTGCAGGTAAGATTTTACCTTGTTATGCATTTCTTAAAAGGGCATAACTCTTGCTTTAGCTCAACTGGTTCTTGTAGCCATCGTTAAAATGCGTAGCATCCTAGCGGATGTGAGACTCGAATTCCAACATTGCCATACTTTTATCCTCTAGCTATGGTCTCCGTTGTACGAAAAAGTTCCATGGATGCTTTCAACCCAAGCAAACTAGTGAATGTTTAATTTTGGCCATGTAGGGAAAAGTCAAGTACTCAAGTTGATGGATTACCTAGTTCTTATTTATCTAACATTTGCTGTGTTGTTTTTCAATGATCTTTACATCACCAGATTGTGCATTCACTTTGGTAGTTAGTGTGAAACACTGCATATGAGTTAATATCCATGAATATTTCACACCTGTGAAACCTTAATCTGTTGGATTGAGCCTCTTTGTCCTTAACGAAATTGCGGGTATCGTTACAGGGTTGATACTTTGCAAGAAATGTGGAGGTTCTGGATATTCGAGGCGCTTATGAGCAGTGGTTCTGTTTTAAACTGTCACCATATATTTTTGCATCCATAAGGTCAATTTACCAATTACAACTGAGCTTGCTGTAATTGCACTAACAAAAGCTTTAAATTTCCTTTTGTGATTTTGTTGTTTCTTCTTAAAGCTATTCCCTAGTGACGATTTGAACACAACGAGTGGTTCCAGATGCATCGTTTGGAGTTGGCAGAGTAGTAGATGGCGTTAGTTATGATTTGAACACAACGAGTGGTTCCAGTGGAAAAGACAACGATGTTCATATCACCGGTATAACTTTTCATTATAAGTTTAATATTTTTAACGGCAATGATTATATGAATCAATTGAATTTGGCTTTTAAACAATGTCTATTTACTTTGTTTTAGAATTAATACAAGTAAAAGAAAAATACCTTGGGAAAGACAAGGGGAGAATAAAGCTAGCAATGGTTTCTTTTTTCTGCTTTGCTTTCTCTATCTTTTGCACTCTGTGTATTTGTTATGTTGAAAACATGTTGGATAAATAATTAATTTATAGGTGCTTAAAGGAACGAGGTTTGGTAATAAAAATGCCCCATTTATGATGTTTTAGTAAATAATTTCCCAAATCAGTAATGGTTATGGAATTCTTTTACTAAATAATTTCACTTTGGAAATGGTGTCTTAGTTGACTTTTTGTTTCTAAAAACACTTATTTTTGTTCATAAATGTTTTCCTTCTATTATACTTTCTTTTTATAATTTGATGACTAAACCAAATATGGTATAATTTTCTATGACCAATCACGCCGACAATTATGTAAATGATAACCATATTTATTTCTTCCAACTAATATTATAAGGATTTATATTCAATACACTGATAGTGAAATTTTTTTTACAAGTGCTTTAGTTTTAGGGTTTAGAGACTTAGTTTAGGGTATATGGTTTAGAAGTTTAGGTATAGTGGTTTGGAATTTAGGGGCAATGGTTAGAAATTATGGTTTAGAGTTAGGGTTTAGAGATTAAGATTTAGTGTAATATGTTGAAGGTTTAAGTTTTAACTTGTAAACCCTAAATTCTAATTCTAAATCATAAATTCTAATCATAATCCCTAAATACTAAACTACTAAACTTAAACCCCTACACCCTAAACTTTAAAAGTAAGACACTTGTAGAATTTTTTAGTTTTCACCGCCAGTGTATCAAATAATTATCCATATTAAAATAAAATATTTTTGAAAATTTTTAGGTAGCGAATCAAATTAAAAAAATATATTCTTAATCCGGATTACGTGGGTAATTTACTTATGATAACACTTTACAATTCTTGAATACTATATTAGAATTATTCCATTATACCTATTAAAATTTAATAATCAAATCCAATAATTTAATTCTTTAAAGATATGTTTTAATTTACTATACGTATTAAAATGCAAGAATATCATAATATTGTATAGTTTTGGAATACCTTTTTTGGATATATTAGACTGATTTTTTTTAAACAAACCTCACTTTTTAAAGGTTTAAATATCAAATTGGCTCTCTAATTGTATCTAGAAATCATGTGAGCCCTTGCTTCCAATCATGAATCAAGTGAGTCGTTTTTTAATATTTTTGATCGGATGAGTTCTTATTTAAAGAATTATTAATCAAATAATCCCTTATATAGGCCCTTTTTAAAATTTCATATTTTTGTTAGAACTTAAATAGATAAACAAAGAATTATTTGATAAAAAAACAAAGACTTAAATGTGAAATTGGCCATTCTAATTGTACAAAAAAAAGAAGAAGCAAGTGAGCCCTTACTTTTCCATCATGAATCAAATGAGCCCTTATTTAAAAATTATAATAACAGAAAATAAAGATTTACTTAACTTTTGGGTACAATTAGAGGGATCAATTACTAATTAGTTTATATAGGCTTAATCATGGTAGCCAGTACCGTATCAGCATCTTTCGTATCAATTATAAACCATTACTAGTTAGTTATATTTGAACCAATTTATAACTTTTTTCATCTTAAATTTTAAGCATCAAAGTTATATTTTATGTTTTTCTCTAACAAACAGTTTAATACAATGTCGATATTACTCAGACGGTCTCTAATCGTAAATAAAAAGATATTGAACACTTTAATATTTTAATCTCATGTCCAACCAATTAAACTAATCTCATGTCCTCGTGTGAATATATATATATATATATATATATATATATATATGAGATAAGATCAAATTACACTGTGTAAAACTCTCTAAGTTTTACATTTTTTTGGATTGTTGGATGAGTGAAACGAATATATGAGATTAACAGTAAAATATGTGAAGATTATCACTTGAGAATTAAAAATACGGAGTTAATCTCAACCATCCATTTCCCCCATCCAACGATCCAAAAAACGTGTAAAACTTAAAAAGTTTTACACAGTGTAAGTTGATCCTAACCCTATATATATATATATGGCATAATGTCTAAATTTGCCCCTAACGTTTTACAGTTTTGTCACTTTGACCCTTATTGTTTTTGAAACACTTTCACCCTTAACGTTTTATTTTTGGGCAAAAGTGCCCTTTGTTGGATGGAAACCTTTCAATATATATATATATATTATACAATTAATTAATGTTGGGATCTTGCCCAACTAAACTAAAGATACAATGACGATGTAACCATATGTGTATTAATTTTAGGGTTTAGAGTTAAAATTTAGAGTTCAAATATCAAGAATTTAGATGTAAGAATTTAGAATTTAATGGTTGTGATTAGAATTTAAGATTTAAATATTAGGGCTTCGAGTAATATGATTATGGATTTAAATTCTATCCATAAACCCTTATTTGTGTGCATGAAATATATTCACCCAAAAAAAAGTATTCCAAAACTATACAATATTATGATATTCTTTCATTTTAATACTATAATAAATTAAAACATATCTTTAAAGAATTAAATGACTGGATCTGATAATTAAATTCTAATAAATATAATTGATTATTCTAATATAGTATTCAAGAATTGTAAACGTTTATGCGAGTAAATTAACCACTTAATCCGGATTATGAATAAGTATCTTTTTTCTTGATTTATATTTGATTTTCTTTGTAATTGACTACCTAAAAATTAAAAAAAAAATCAAAAATGAAATCATATACTAAAATATTTCCATAATCAATACTGATTTGGGAAATTATTTACTAAAACATCATAAATGGAGGATTTTTCTTACCAAACCTTGTTCGTTTAAGCACCTATAAATTAATTATTTACCCAACATGTTTTGAACATAACAAATACACAAAGTGCAAAAGATAGAGAAATCAAAGCAGAAAAAAAAAACCATGAACAAGTCAATTGCCCTCTCCATGCTTTCCCTTGTTCTTTTGCTATCTTTACTCTCTCCTTCTCTTTCCCAAGGTATATTTTTTTTACTTGTATTAATTCAACCGTTAAATCGATATTGTTTAACGGTCAAATTCAATTGATTCATATAATCATCGCAGTTCAAAATATTAAACTTGTTATGAAAAATTGTTGATTTTTGCAGGACCCCAATTTTGCCCGATTGAGGTAACAACTGATGGGCCTCCATGTGGGGAAAATGGGAAGTGGGATTGTGTTGAAATGATGATTCGGATGTATGGAGCTTCATCAATGCCCAATTCCTGTTCTTGTACCACTTCGCCAAATGCCCAACAACGTACTTGCGATTGCCTTAAGCTTTGTTCAAACTAAATTAGTACTTGTAATAATAATTCTCTTAGTCATAGGCTTTGTCCTACTTTGTTTAATTTGAAATAATATTGATATATTGAGTTGCACGTACGAATCATTCATCTTCTTCAAGCTTTGGCCTACTTTCTTATATATTGTACGGACATGTGTCGTCACAAGATTATCGTGGCATCGTGATAGTATTAGTTATGAAGTGGTGATTTAGAGTTGTTGTGTCATCAATTGCGGTCACGTGTATGGACATATGGCTACTAATTATTGTTCGCCTAGATGTGTTCGCAAATGTACTTGCTCATCAGTATAGAGGGTTCGCATGCTTAGCAACGTAGGCAATTATCATTTGTCGTGGTATGAGTTCGCAGATGTACTTGCTCATAGTGTTCGTAAGTGCTAACATTCTCTATGCTGAATATTTAAGACATTGTGTGGACCAACAAAAAGAAGAGAGAAAAGGATAAAACAATGAAAAATTAGAGAAATAAAGAGAAGAGAGGAGATAGTACGTAAATTTATGCTTAGAGAAGCAAACAAGTCACAAGAAGTAGAAAATTGAGTCCGAGTCACCTAATTTTTATTTGGCTTTTATTTTCGTCTCTCTCATTACTTTTTGTTAAAAAATATTGATGTGACTCATTAATTTTTATTTTCTTCAGAGGTAACTATACAAATGGTCACCAAACTTTTAAAACGTTTTTATTTTGGTCACTAAAACTTTAAAACTTTCATTAGATTCACCCAACTTTTGTTTTACTTTAAAGCAACCCAGTCATGATCTTAGCAAACCATACCAACTTCGTATAATATATAATTGAAATAAAACCACACAAACTTTTTATAAAAACGACAACACAATGCTGAATACAACACGAGAAGAAAACATCTTAAAATGGGTGTAGAATTCCATCCAAGCCTTAGAAATTGAGTGAAGTTGAAACATAGAAAGTTGGCAGCACAAAAAGGATGAGCTTAACAGTCATTTTGACTCCACTGGAAGTAGCCGAAACTGTTTTAGATCCACCTGCAAACATTTAATAAGTAACAATCTTACACATAACGTGTATATCTTTCGCAGAATTTACACAATAAATGAAATGGTAAAATACACCAAATATCACTCAAGTTTAAGTTTAGTGGTATCCGGTGTAGTTTACCCTAAACGAAATCAAAATTAAAACTGAAATCTAGGACTGTAAACGAACCGAACATTCATCGAACCGTTCGTGAACCGTTCGGCGAGAAGTTCGTTTATATTTGTTTATTTATTAAACGAACGAACATGAACAAGATTTTTTGTTCGTTTAATTAAATGAACGAACACGAACAAAGGGCATGTTCGTTCATTTATGTTCGTGAACGTTTGGTAGTCTGTTCGTTTATGTTCATTCATGTTCGTTCGTTTATGTTCGTTCATTTATGTTCATTTAAATTTATTCACATATGTCTAGGGGTGTTCATTATTCGGTTAAACCGAACTAATCGACCGAACCAAAACAAAATTGGTTAATCTATTAGATAATTTTAGGTTTCGACTAATGAATAAGAGTTTTTTCAAATTTCAATTATCGATTAATTCGGTTTAAAACCGGTTAATTAATTGAATTAATCGAACTAACCAAAAATATTAAATATTTAACAAATTATATATGTTCGTTTGTGTTTGTTTATGTTCGCTTGTGTTCGTTTACCATTTAAACGAACGAACACGAACAAGCTACATTCCTTAATGAACGAACACGAACAAGAAATTTTGTGTTTGTTTATGTTTGTGTTCGTTAATTTTTTCGGTTAAAGTTAAACGAACGAACACGAACACACCCTCGTTCGTATTCGTTCGGTTCGTTTACAAGCCTACTGAAATCTTCTCGTTTGCTCGATATCGTATACCTGAGCTAGCTGGGATGTCATCACCTAGAGAACCTTGAGGAGAACCGGCTGGAGATAATGCAGTTCCATTTCCATCACCTATCCAAAACTTAAACATCAAGCCCCAAAATAGTTTAACATTTATAAAGAGGGGGAACATATTTTACCATTGCACTTGCTAACAGGTGGAGTTTTCACATTGCAGAGAGCAGGGAGTGCTAGTGCAAGTGTCGAGTTAATCGAGACACCGAGTGATGCACCGCCGCCGTTGAGCGCGGTGCAAAGGCATCGTGGTTGTGACTGGACAACATTAGCCAGCTGCGAGCAACACGAAGCCGATGGGTTCGGGGAGCTTCCGGTCACGTAGTTAAGGCATGGGGCCATGGTTATGAGGACGCTTGTGCAATCTGATTGAGCTATGGTTGTTGGAGCCCAAAGCATGGTCACCAACACAATGACTACACCCTGCACGGTGATCTTCCTTGAAGCCATTTGAGTATTGATGGAAAAGAGGCAATGAAGTTGTGGATTGTGTAGTCTAATGAATGGCTGATTTATATAGGAAAAGAGTAATTGGATTAGTGGGAAAAGTGGGTCTTTGGTAAACTAACATATATACAATCTGAGGTAAGCTTACAATAATGCAGTAACATGTGTCAGCTTTCGGGTGCTAATTTGTAAGATTATACCCTAGATGTCATTTTCCATGGTTATAGTATTCTATATATATATATAGTTCATCTATAATCATTTGGTAAAATTTACTTTTTATTTTTATTTTTTTATACATTGAAAGAGTTTTTTTCTTAAACCAACAGTGTTACTTTAAATCAAAACAAAAGTTAGGTGACTCCAATAAAAGTTTTAAAATTTTGATGACCAAAATAAATGCGTTTTAAAAGTTTGGTGATCATTTATATAATTTACCCTTAAAGAAAAGGAAAACTAACGGGCAATATTTTCTAACGGGAGGTACCAAAATAAAAGTGAAATAAAAGTTAAGTGACCCTAATAAAAATTTTAAAAAACTTGATGACCAAAATGAAAGCACTCTAAAAGTTAGGTGGCCATTATGTACTTTACCCTTAAAAATTTTAAAAGATGTAATAGTCGTGGGTTGTTTTAACCTCTTCCACGTGTAACCATTATGGAACTCAAAATTTACTCAAGTTTAAAACATGGACCACCAAAATTATTTTTTAATGATTATTATCTCATACACATACAGTGATTTTTTTCCATAAGTGCCTTAATTTTAGGGTTTAGAGTTTAAGAGTTTTAGTGTAGGTGTTTAGAATTTAAGATTCATGGTTAGAATTTAGGGTTTAGGGTTAAGGTTTAAGTTTTAGGATAATATGATTAGGGATTTAAGTTTTAACCTATAAACCTTAAATTTTAACTCTAAACCAAAATTCTATCAAGAACTCCTAAATTTAAAATTATTACACTTAAACTCCTAAACCCTAAGCAGAGTCTTTACGGCCTAAAACTAAAGCGCTTACATAAGCGCTTATGCATTAAACAATTACCTTTTTAAAAATATCTTTTTAAAAGTGTGATTTTTAAATGTTCGATCATGCGTAGTCCAAAATAATCGATGGCCACTTCATCTTTTAAAAACCATATATTTGTGCCAAATAATTTTTGAACCCTAAAACAATTTCGACAAAAACATACCACGTATATTAAAAATATAAAAAGTTAGATTAAAGACTCATAAAACTGCCAAAAATCCTATTTTTGAATAAAAAATTCTTAAAAATCTCTAATTGCAGAGTTAATGTTTTGAACTATATTTTTTTCTTCAAAATTGTAATTATACTTAGTTTTTTATATAAAAAACAGAAACTATAAAAATTGAGGGGGAACCAAACAAATTTCTTTAAAAATCCCAAGTTTTTTAGAAAGTAAATTTTTTATTTTTTGTATTTTTATGATTTTATTTGAATTTTTTATTTTCAAGAATTTAAATGTTTTCTCTTTTTTTCCCATTACGCGTTATAGTCTCTAATTGTGCCACATCAATTTATAAATACAATGGTAATAGCCTAATAGGGTAAAATATTTGACAAAATACGAACAAAAAATAAGGATTATTATTTCATACACCGACGGTGAAATTTTTTATTTCTGCAAACAAACGCTTAATTTTAGTGTTTATGGTTTCACTTTAAGGTTTAGAGTTTAGGGGGTTTAGTGTAAGAATTTAGAATTTAGGGTTCATGATTAGAACTTAGGATTTAGGTAGAATTTAGGGTTTAAGGTTAAGATTTAGATCTAAGGTAATATGGTTAGGAATTTAAGTTTTAACTTATAAACTCTAAATTTTAACTATAAACCCCTAAATTCAAAACTACTACACTTAAACCCCTAAACCTTAAATAGAACCCCCAAACCCTAAAATTAAGGCGCTTGTGTAAACAAAATTTCCACAAACACTTGTGTATTGAATAATTAAAAAAAATACCGACGAAAATGAAAATGTCTAAATTATAAGGTAAAGTGACATTAAGCCTATTTTTATTGTAATCATATTTAATATATTTTACATTATATGAATTTTATGCTATTTTTCGTATTATATTTTAATTATTATTTTTATTTTGTAGGATTTGTGATATTTAAAATTGCCAAAGTATATCCTTCAAAATATGTCAAGTCTCATATCCATTAATTGCTTTAGTAAGATGTTTATATTATTCCATCTTATATAGGTTTAAATCTCGACATGGGCTCATCCCCTTGTGTCCTGGTGGCAAAGGTAAATGTTTATTATCCCTTAGATCCGAATTCGAGCATTAATAATACATGTTGTGTGTCGTCTTTGAAAAGACTAAAAAAATTGAACAGATACTACCATTGCATCACACCAGCATATTAAAAAAAATCTCGACATGGAACATACTTTCTCTCCATTTAATCAATTTTTTTTGCCAAATCTACTTATTTATAATAGTCTCATACCAATAACAAGTACACACCTATGACTCAAACCATAATGTCACGCCTCACCAGGTCAAACCGAAGCAAGCCGAGGGGCACACCCGCCAGGGTGCACCGAGAAGCATCGAGGAGCCCCACCCAGGTGCTCACAGACCAACGAAGGCAAAATGAGAAGCCTTGAGCATTTTAAGGCCAAGGATGATCCAAGGAAGGATCTAGAACGGCCTAGTGAGCTCGAAACGTTTCCACGCAACCCCAAGGGGTTCCAGAAGGCTCCACACTCATCTAGGCTCATCCGGAGGGACCTAGAAGACCCGAGAGACTCGGGAAGGCTCGAGACAAGTCTGGAAGGCTCGGGACAACTCCGGACATCTCCGGAACATTCTAGAAGGCTATAGATAAGTGTAGATCTATAGGAGCAACTCTAGAACATTCTAGAATACCTTAGAATGTTATAGATGTATATAGATAAGTAGGGACTTATCTAGAGAAATCTAGGCACCTTAGATATTTTGAGAGGCAAACTCCTAGCCGTTGGATCAAATCGATCCTAACCGTCCGTTGAGGAGGTTGGTGCCTATAAATAGGGCCACCTCCCTCATTTGTAAATCACCTAAGAAGTCTCTCACACTTGTAAAGCTGTCTTGTAAAGCTTCCGTTGCTTAATACAAGGTTCTTTCCTTGTAAACACTGTTGCTCCTTGTGATTTGCCATATCATTGTGTGAGTAAGGCTGACTAGCATCGTGCCGAGAGTGCTAGTGTCGCACGGATTTGAGCTTGAAAGAATAAGTTCGTGACAATAAGGTGTGTATCAAAGTTTGATCAGTTTAAATCCTTGAAACATTTCCAATTTTTTAATGTCAAACTAAACCTAAGCAACACTCAGAATGCCAAAGCTAAACTGCAATAAAGGGTACACCATTCTAAGTGTTGCTTACTGCGTACGGCATTAGAACAATCTAATTTTTTAATGTCAAACTAAACATAAGCAAGCCAAAAGACTAGCTAAACTCAATCCAAATCATAAATTGCACTAGGTGAGAATTTCCAAGAAAACCCCAACAACTAAGAAATACACATTGCAAAAGCAGATAACCTGGAAATTTTCAAGTGCCATGCATTGGACATGAAACAGAAATTGCACTGTGCTTAAAAGGGTCTGTCCCGCAATATAGTGCAAGAAACAGAAAGAGAATACCAAGAATTCCCGTCGGCGTCATCGCTACAAAATTTAAGAGAGACGAGAAAAGAGAAACCAAATCTTGCAAACGAAAATGGCAAAATAAAATAAAATTTATTATTGCTCCAGCAGAGAGGAAAGAGTTTGTGTTTGAGCTAACTCCAAATGGGAAGCTGAGTTTTTTTTTTCTTCGCTTTTTCTCTAAGTTTTCTTTTTTTAACTAGTAAGATACGGATTTAAGATAAAGTCGGTCATCATTGCTACTATTACGTACCCTCTTTGTTGTTTGGGTAAACTAGAACATAGGTCACTTAATTATAGATAAAATTATATTTGGGTTACACAATCATTAAAAGTTACATTTAGGTTATTCGATAATTAAAAGTTACATTTTGGTCACTCAATAATTAAAAGTTACATTTTGGTCACTCAATAATTAAAAGTTACATTTTGGTCACTTAATTATGAGTAAGATTACATTTGGGTTACCCTTCATATTTTAAAAAATATATCCATTTAGTCATTTTTTTCTTCCAAATCACTTGTATACTCTCTTTTACACTAGAGTACTTCATTTGAAATTATTAATTAATATAATACACAAATTTATAAATGTTAGATCTGTAGTTAGTATCTATATAAAAATTAAAATCATTAAAATCTTTTTAAAATTATTCATGAAAACCTTCATATTTTAGTTACTACTACTAATTGAGATCATTTAAAATCATTAATTAATATAATACATAAATTTAGTCTCGCGCTTAACTGAGCTCATGGCACCATGCATGTTAATGCAATTATGAAATGGAGTCAAGTCACATCATCCACAAAAGAAAAGACGGGAGATGTCATTGTCATGTGGTCCACTATACTAATATAAATCATAAACAAGTAAAGTTGAGTTGTTCAGATTAAGTTCGGTTCATGCTATTTCGGATCTAATTATATTCGATTTTAGTTTTAAATCTGGTTTAGTTTTAGTTCGAGTCTATGGTGATTTTTGTCATATCGCGTCGATTGATTTTTCGGGTCAATTAATATTGGGTTGGTTGATTTCGGTTCGAGTCAATAGAAGATCGCTCAATTTTTGTTTTAAGTCAATCTTTGGATCAATTGGATTCTCTGGTTGGGTCAGTTTTTTACACTCTTATATATGACTTTATGGTGAGTTGTGCGGTAGTTCACGTTTATCTTTCTTTACTTCTTTTAGTTATAAAGTTAACAATAACCCACAACATTTGACCTTTTGGTCACTTTAGCCTTTTTTTTTGTACAGACCAACCCTTAACGTTTCATTTTTGTTCAAAATTTATCTTTGATAAATAAAAACCGTTAGTCAACTAACGGTCAATATTCTTCGTTAATGTGACATATCTACGTAGCATATGACTTGCTGACACGGCGATAACATGTGATCCCTGCCATTTGCAAGTAACAACGGCTGAATCGACCGTGGAACAACAGTTAATGTGACATATCTACGTAGCATATGACTTGCTGACACGGCGATAACATGTGATCCCTGGCATCTGCAAGTAACAACGGCAGAATCGACCGTGGAGCATCAGTGAACCGCAGGCATTCAAAATCCCCGACTCGGGCATGGAGAAGCAATTTGGATTATGCATCGGTCTTAGAGATGGGAAAACAAAAATCTTAAATGGCACCGTGTTACACTCATCAATGACATGCTATGACTAGATCTGACAAATTCAATTTCGAAAACTACATTTAGTATATTAATTATATCTTTATTATTATTTTAGTACTTCAACTATTATTTTTATAAAATGGTACATAATATTATGTTTTGTTCTGTTTTGGTACTTTCACTATTTAAAATTAGCGAAAATTGTGACATAACTTGAGTTAATAATAATTTTAGTCCAAAAACTTATACAATCTATCAATTTAGTCTAAAATACTATCAATTTAAATATTATTCTAATTTTAAAATTAAAATTGTAAATTCTTATTTTTCCTCTTCTTCAAGTCGAACGCTTTTTTGGTGTTTGGAGTTTAAAAAACACGCTAGGAAAAATTAAAACTTTAGAATTTGCAGATTAATGAGGCTAAGTGGGGCCTATTGGAGGACCTAAACTCCACGATCGGAATACCGACAATAATAGAGGGGTGGGAAAGGGATGAGACAAAATTCAATCAAAATGAAGATGATGTTTTACCTCCACAACTAAGATGATGTTTTAAATTAATGGATTTTGGACTAAATTGACAATATATATAACTATTTTGGGCTAAAACTATGATTATACCAACCCACATCATCATCTTCGTTAGTTTTTAACGGTTGGGGTATCAAAACAGAACAAAAACGTAATGTTAAGTACTATTTTGTCAAAAATAATAGTTGGGGGTACCAGAACAATAACGCGAGCATAGTTGGGAACTAAATATGTAGTTTTCTCAATTTAACTCTAAATGATTATCTAATTCAATTGATTTTATTTAAAAATTGATATACATTCGAACATGATAATTTAAACTTAATCTTAAATTCAAACTAAATCGAACTGAATTAAAGTCAACCTGAATTTTAATAGTTGGGCGTATGAATAGACATTCAATTTGACCCTAATAAAAATAACTTGAACTTTAAATAACCCGAATTCAATTTTACCCAAAGTCAATTCAAACTGAAACATCAACACAATTTTAACCTAATAATTGAGTTGAAACAAACATATATTTTATTTTTTATTAAATAAAAAG
The DNA here is from genome assembly GCA_958450335.1 of Hibiscus tridactylites. Lineage (NCBI taxonomy): Eukaryota > Viridiplantae > Streptophyta > Magnoliopsida > Malvales > Malvaceae > Hibiscus > Hibiscus tridactylites. Next base: position 91,053,150 of record OY288278.1, on the reverse strand, counting down.
GTATTACAATATCATATCGAGACTCAAACTCATTCAAGTTGGGACAATATGAGCATTCTTAGTCACTAGGCCAATTAATGGATGTCACATATATTTTATATTAGTTATTATCTAGTTTAACAATGTGATAAATAGTAAAATAATATATTTTATTTTTCATTTGTATGTAACCACTTTTGATAATTGTTTAATGGTTCAATACTTTTTTCAGATTTAATATGATAATTCTTAATTTTTAAACAGAGTATTTGGCTTAAAGGGTAACTTTGTCCATGTAGTAATCTCAAATCAGTAATGTTCATCATTTTTAATTGCATCACTTTAACCTTTTAATCTTCCAAAATCAACTATGATATCCTTTCTTTTTGATTTATCAATTTAACTCTCGAACTCTTGACTTGTATTAATCTGGCATTTTAATTATTTTTGATTGACAAAGCCTATAAATTTTGTATGTGTAATCGTTATTTATTTTCACATTTATCGTTATCGTCAACTGTATTGTCATGTCAATAATGACATGACAGTTATAATTATGTATTAGTAGAGTTTTAAAATTATTTATTTATTTAAAAAATTATTTTATAAAAAAATAACAGCAATTGTGGTGTCAAATTATCAAAATTGACTTATAATCATATTATTGTATGACATTAATTTATTAAAGAAAAAGGCATAAACGTACTAACACATACGTTATTTATTTAATGGAGTGTCTGGCATAGCAAAGTAGGATTAATGATAACGATTTAATTAGTCAACAACATTTGGATGACTACAATAACTAAATTAGCGCAATTAAAAAAAGAGACAACATTATTAATTTAAAATTACTACATAAACAAAACTTTCCATTATGTCTAAAATAAATTACTCAAACAATGTATGCACAAAAGCCTGCTAGGATCAAGTTATGATCAAATTGCCATCCCTAATGATAATTAAATTCAAAATATTAAACAGTTAAGAGTTAAAACTAAACCTAAATAACGTGATTGATAAATAAAAAAATATTTATTTTACAAGAATAAATTAATAATTGTATATATACTCAATCGAACTCATACCCAACTCAATCTCAAAACTAACTAGTTTAATATTAATTAAACTTGAAAATATACTGATCTAATATTGACACGTCTCAAAAAACAATCGGTTCAATATTGATTTAACTCAACCCAGCCAGATAACACTCAAATCAAATCTAAACCGAATACAAATCAAACTCGAATGAATTGACACAAACCGATTGCTACCTCCAGCTATGACTAACCCTTTCCTCGGTAATGCTAGATGAGTCGGTTTTCCTTTTGCAGTGTGAGTAACTTTTATTAAAATATTGGGCAATTTCATTGGCAAAATGGATAATATTACGAGTAAAATGTATTATTTTACATAATTATGTACAAGAAAATAAAAATACAAAAAAATACAAAATTTGATTTACTATGTGTTAAATAATTGATTCATGATACTAAAATGAACAACCTAATTGGTCGTTAGGAGTGAAAATGAACCAAAAAAAATCAAAATCAAAATCAAAATAATGAACATTTTTTTGACATTACGCCTTATAAATAATATATTTTTGTTCATGTAGGAATAAACTTTCTATTAATGGAAACGAGGAACAAATTAGCAGAGATGGAGATTGACATTGTGTCCCTTAGTGGGAAAAGATTTTGGGTCCCAGAGTTTGGCAAAGTTGAATAATAAAAACCATAATATATAGGCTTGAAAAACAATGGCAATCAACCATTACAAAGGGCAGCTGCTAATGCTAAATGGAATAGCAAAAATCACAACCTTCTCCCAATCTATACTGCGTATACATAAATTCACTAATAATCCAAAATCTTGTTTATGTACTGACAAATTACACAGGCAACTTGCCCCCATTTACGTTTTTGATTGAGATAAAACCAACCAACCTCGATTTAAAGACGGAAAGTAGTAGCAGAAACCTCAATGGATCGCAATCGACAGTTGCAGATGGAAACTTTGCTTACGTAAAATGATGTGCTTCGACCGAAAGAATTACATTATCCAATAAACCAACAAGAAAATGTAAACAGATGCTATTTTCTTGTTGCCTCGCATTGTCATTGGCTTCTAGTTCATGTAGAGTGCAACTCTTTTGTGCAATGACATCAAAAGGAGGTAAAATCTAAAACAGTCCCTAATTGTAGATTTTAACAGGCTTCTCAAAGTTGTGCCGGTTCTGCAAAGAAGCATTGATGTCATTAAAGTAATGTCGACTATTCTTGGCATCTCAAAGGCTAGCTAGCCATTTTTACAGACTCGGAAAAAGCAGATTGATTAATCCTAGCCTTCAAGAATATCTTAATCCTTAGGAAAGATGTCTTATTAACTCAATTTGCGATGACACTTGGGAAAATTTTTAATAAAGGACTATTACCTGATTAGCAGCATAAGATCTTTTCGGAGCATTGTCAGAGTGTTCCAGCCCAAGATACTGCTCCCAAGCACCATAAACATCTCGCCTCTGAATATATGTGAAGTAAAACAAAATTACGGGAAAATCCTTATGAAACTTGGTAAAATGTTTCAAATATCCATACAAAAAACAATATGCGCACCTGAAAACGACTAGAAACAATATCAGAATCTTGAAGGTACTCTGGCCGGCCAAGTGAGAGGAATGCAAACTTCCACTGGTAAGAAAATATGTTTCATATAAATGAAAATCAAATAAAACAGAAAAGGAGATAGAAAATCGAAGACAGAAGTGAATGAAAAATGACTTGTTTAAAAAATAGTAACAGGATATGTCACCATCAGAATTCCTACTATGCATGAAAAATGACTAGTTCAGAAAATATTAACAAGAGAAGGATTAGGGTAAATCAGTGAGCACAAGCTCACATAGCATTCAGGAAGTACAACAAACCTTAGCAAAATCCTCATCTGGAACTTGCAGCTTTTTCTGTATTCGGATTTTTATTTCAGCCAAGGTTTCACCTTCATGAATCACTAAGAAAAAGGGTTCTCCGAAATTCAGAATTTGCTGTGAAAACAAGAGACAGTTAAATTGGTAAGGAAACATAATAGTGATTAAGAAGCAATCATAAGCAAAGCAAAATGGCAACTGAAAATAACACGATGTGTAATAATGTCAAAATTATTACCATCTGGTTCTGAGCTGTTTCTTTAGTAAAGTGGTAAACATGAATAAGGCGGTCATTTGGACCAAGATTTTTCTCTTCTTCTGGAATCTGTAGGATTGAAGAACAATAAAAAACAGTGCTCCATATCTTAAAGGAAAGATATCTAAGAAATTATATTCGTAAAATCAGAACTGGCAAAATATGAGAAAAGAAACTGGTTCATTAGGTTGTATGGGTGCATGCATGATAGGAACAGAAGGGGGAGGAACTAACCTCTTCTGCCCGTAATGTCCAGTACTGGTCATTTATATTCTCAATCTTCTCACTAGGCGGGAAAATCTGCAGAAATGTATAGAAACATGCAAATTTAAGGAAAGGAAAGAGTAGAATAGGTGATAAAGGAACCCAAATAAGCAGACCAGGAAGAGCGAGAAAAATATGAAACACAAATGGATATGAAATCAAGAAACTAAATAGTGAAACAGTCTTTTTCAACAAACAATGTCAAGTTTTAAACAAGAAAAATTGATGGCATTAGAGGAGTTCTGCATCAGACCTTGTAGATCTTGTGATAGAAAACTTCAAGCAACCGCAGTTCTGCATCAGGATGAGACAACTCCACCTGCTTCAGAATAATGATTCACCGATGTTACTCTATTAAAAAAATGCATGCCTTCAACGTGATCATTTTGACCCATGGAATGAAATAAAACTTACCTTTGTCTTAAGATCATTAATCACATCACCCACAGTGCTCTGTTTTGGAAGCCTAATAGTATGAATAACAACCTGAGATAAAGAACAACCCAATTTTATTGTACTAACACAGGAGTTTAACGTCATTCATTAGAACTCTTAAATACATTCACATACTCACTTCATCTTTAGTAGCATGATGAAATGCTACCTTCAAGGTTTTCAGACCTTGTAATTCGGGTAGAGGGATGTCTAACACTTCATAGTATAAAATATCAGAGGTCTGACAACAAACAAAATTGGTTAGCTCTTAGCCTTTCATCATTTGGCCTTTCAATATGCACTACCAAGGGGATTCGATTATTACCTGGTTGTAGTGGACCAGCATGTCAGACAAATGATCCACCCCACGATACTTAATAGGCTGAGGTTTGGGTTGCTGAGAGTAGCAGTTGTGAGATGTAAGCCTGATTTTGGACGGATCATTCAAACCAAGCTGTTGAGCTACTCTTTCAACAACATCATCATAAGTATAAAGCCTTGACCTAAACATTCAAAAGAGTGTAGTGAAGCTTGGATCCTCACATTCATATAAAAAATAGAAGAAAATACCAGTAAATAAAGATATGTCAATTGCAAAAGGAAGTTAAATTCTACCAAAATCTTTAACTTACATCTCCAGACAAAAATCATCTTCCTTGGGTTTTTCCAAAGACCGAAAGTGTACAATCTACCATAAAGAAACAAAAAAATTACTTTAGCTCAAGATGCAAAAAAAGTTTATTCAAGCATGGGTATAACTGAAGGGTTAAAGACCGAAAGTGTACAATCTACCATAAAGAAATGTCTCCACATATAGGCAAGCAGCTTAATGTGAGAAAAGTAGAATTGGAGAGAATAAACTTCAGTTTTCTCATTCCTATTTATAGGCTATTTACAGAAGTGTTTCTATCTAATCAAATACTCTAGGATAGCCTTACCTTATCTTAAGAGATAAGAAGATTACAAATATTCAAATATTTAAAATATTCAAACTTCCTATCTTATCCTAGAAACTAGGTAACTAACTACTAATTTACACGGTAATCTACACTTAACGTGCAAAGACATGGGAAATATTTACAAGTGAGCAAAAATAGTTTGAAACCTATTATATAGATACACAGAGCTTTTACAGTATCATTAACAGACAAAACTCTATCCATACACCTTTTTTTTATTTTTTGGGTAATGAAAAGACTAGTAATCCATAAATGTATACAAATAAAAGCCCTGCATTCATCACTCAACCAAACAAGTGATACTTCTTGTAGCATTCTTGTGATCTTCTATTTAGATTTTGCGTAGTAGCCCTGTTAACTTTTATGTTTAACATAAGCAAATCGAAAAGTCACCATATGACAGACAGATCAACCCTAGCACACCATCAATTGCAAGAATAATTGCAAGAATAACTTTTATGTTTAACATAAGTCTCACATTAGCTCCTGACCAATCAACCTAGCACACCATCAATTGCAAGAATAATTTCTAAAAGTGATCGTATACAAAGCAGCCATATGACAGACAGATCAACCCTAGCATTAAAAATTTAAAACGAAACGTGTCCAGAAAAGCACACCGAATCTCTTCAGCTAATTAAACTAATCACAGAAAGAACAAAGTGCTCAAAAAGTCGCACATTAGCTCCTGACAATTCAACCTAGCACACCATCAATAGCAAGAAAATTTTCTAAAAGCAATCATATACAAAGCAGCCATAGGACAGACATATCAACCCTAGCACATAAGCAGAATTTCAGAAAGCAACCATACAAAAAGCAGCCATATGACAGACAGGTCAACCCTCACATCAAGACTTCAGATGAAAAGGCAATAGAAATAATAGAATAAACTCACTGCAAGGAAGTTGCATATATAAAGGATAAAGATAATGTACTTGGCGATTATGCACATATTCCAAAAATGAAGGAACATCTGGATAGCGAAATTGTTCAAAGCTTTCAGCAGGGACAGACTTTTGAAAGCAAATAATGTCACCATCCTCAAGCTGCAGTGGAAAATAATATGAACAAAACACTTAAATAGGATCAAACAAAATAGCAATTATTCCAAAATGAAGTGCAATGCATACCTGGCTAGCTCTGAATGTGATTTTCTTGTCAATTGGTTCACACATGACACTGGGCTCAAATTTAATTTCCTGTACATTAGACATACTCAAGATTTTATTCCTCATCGGAATGTCCAAACTTCAACAAATGTTTGGACAAATTAACAAGACTGTAGAAAGAATTATAAGAAGCAGACCTCATAAAGGTTGATCTCTTCATCAGGAGCATACCCTGCCATTTTGTTTAATTTCGATAAAATTTCGATTGGCTTGCCTGTGCTTTTCACAAACATCCTTCCTACAAAGCTAACGCAACAGAAAGATAATCCCTCATAAGATTTCACATAATTTCCCAGAAGGAGAAACAAATAACACGAGACAACTTACCGAAGCTCTTCTTTCTCAGGATCATAGTGCTTGAAGAAAAGTAAAATATCTTCCTTCGTCTTATCCGGTGGAGCAATTGGGCGTAAATCCTGAACAGCAATGTTTAAGTCATGAAGCAAATACAAGGCAACCAAAAAATTATCAAGCTGAAGGGGGCAAGACTAAATAAAACATTCATTTTAATGATATTCATACATAGCACGGCCTAAAGAATTTAGCAAATGGGAGCTAGTTACTAATCTCACTAACTTGTATTTCCAGGGCAGATAAGTAATTCTACAATGGACATGAGTGAAGCTCAAACCTCAATGTCTGAAGCCTAACTTTTTTTTTATACATTCGAGTTTGCCTAGCTTATATCCATGGTCACTACTCACTGCACAGGAACTAAGAGTTCGGCACTCCACCAATAAATGACAAGTCTGTTGGCAATGCCTAACTTCAACTCTGACAAAACAACCTTTTCACTTGGAAGGTTTTAGAATCTCAAAAAAGACCTATAAGTTTGGATCTCTTATTCTTAGTTTGGGAATTGGGGTTGACAATGAAGATCCTAAATGAGATAAATAAATCACTAGACAGAAAATTTAAGAAATGGAAAACAATATTACCAGTCCAAGCTCAACTTCCAGGAACAACTTCAATTCTGCATTGTGGACCTTATTTGATACCTCCCGCAGTGTTCCAACCTATGGTGAGGATAGCCAAAGTTAGCACGTAGTTTTAAAAGAAGGTAAATTCAGCATGTTTCCCACATTTTCCTGGGTTTTTTCGTATATTTTTTAAAGAGAAAAACATTTGTATAAATATATATCCATTCAACAGGAAAGGCATACAACGATATGCATGCAAAGGCTAACAAGATAATTGAATAACGGTTAAAACCAAAGGGCCCTTAACTATGCTAAACAAAAACTGAAGCTGAAACAAGGATTTTGAACCAAAACATATATAATTTACGCTAAGAAATATTACAGATTGTGTTTCCTCCGAAGGTGTCAATGGCCGGTTTGGACGGTATGTATGATTTTGACGCTTGGCCCACAGCCAGAAACGCTGAAATTGCACTGGTATGCCAAACTCTTTGGCAATCTCTTCCTGCGTGCACCAACAAGATAAATCAAGAACACAGTAAAACTATTACCTCAAGAGCCAAGTAGCACACAGGAAAGAAAAAACTCTTTTCTTTTTTCTATTTACCATACCTTAAACACATTGAAAGTTATCTGCTTCTGAATCCGGAAACTCCTGACCTTATCATGATCAACAAGATCAAAATATATATCCTTCCCTATCTGCTCTGCAAGATCATCATCTCGTGCGACCTAGACAATCATATAGCTGTAAGAAAGTAATCTCAAATATGCTCAATCTAGTCCCTAAAACGATGACTCAAACAACCTTTATAATAGTGTAAAGGTGTGCTTCTGCCTTCTCCTTCTTTTTATGCTCTTTCTCTTCTTGTTCTTTCTTCAACCTCTCCTAAGAACATTAAAACATTGCATATTAGAATGTGAGAAAGGAAGAATCTGAAATAACCAAATTGGGATCGACTCCTAAAAATCAGCTTGGTAAGAGCACATTTCTGATTACTCTTGATAAAGCAACCAAGACACAATCATACTGAATCTCATAGATGTCAAGTCAAGCTCGAGATAAAAACTATTTTATTGGATATGCAGAACTACTCCAAGTTGAAAAACCTCTTGAAATTAGACCACTCAATACCGTTTAGGATCAGTGGTGCCAAAAACAACCCAAGATCAAAGCTAGTTAGGGACTAGTAACCAGAGCTAAAACCTAGTTAGGGGCTAGTTAACCTTTTCAAGTTCAACTACCTGCCTATCACATCGCTTGGCTCACCTCATTTTCATCCAAAGGCAAGGCAGAAGAAGTGCCAAGGAGGACTTGGCCCCTCAAAGAATTTTGAAATTAGATTGGCCTCTCAATATACACTTTATATTATTGACAGTAACTCAATCCTATAATTAGTTAAAAGACCGTTTTATAATTTTATTTATCACCAATCTTATTTATAAATTAATTGTTTGATCATAAATATCAAATCAAAATAATGTAAAACTTAAAGTAACTTTTCTAATACTAGCTTTTTACTACAAAACTCTTACCAAGAGTAATTTTTTTTATAAATTTGCTGCTGCATGTTTGTCTTCTAATTTAATCTTCAAATTCTGTTTTTTGTTTAGTTTTCAATACTAAATAAGAATCTTTTTGCTTTCTACATCATAAACATATATACTGGCTTATTTAAAATATCAAGTCCGATATACTCAGGATAGGAAGCTCAAAAGGAACTGTTGAAGTTAGGAAAGGAATTATGATAGCAAATAATATATATAAGAATATATGCTGAATCAGATTATTAGTCAATAAAGCATCAGTTCGCAAGAAGTTAGTGAAACAGAAATAGAAACAAGGACACATTCAACAAGATTGAATTTTTTTCATGACCAATTTAGTTTTTCAATTGACCCCCTTAAAATTAAATGTCAAGATCCGCCAACATTATCAGCTCTAACATATTAACAATGAAATCTTACCCTAAGATGTTCAGCAATATCCTTCTCATCAACATTGCATATTATCTTGTCTTTGTCACTTTCACGTATATACACCAGCATGTATGCATTTGAATATTTGGTAAATTTAAAAGGAGTATTATTGAATCCTGGATTTGTCTGTGGTAACTGGCACATCACAAGAAAAGAAATTTTGTTAAAATCAATAACCCTGAAGATACAGGTCAAAGCAGAAAAGCTGAAACAAAAAGTTAAAAAAAGTGCACGAAACATACTAAGATATTACCTCTTCTTCACCACCATACTGCTCCTCTAAGGCCCTTTTCATATCTTCTTTGGTTACTCTTTCATCATCAAATTTATACCTGAAAAGCCCGCGATATCAATATGAAAGAAGTATCACCTTCAAGGCTACAAAGCATGCCTGCAAATAGAGTACCTTAAATACAATCTGCATAAGCTAATTTAATAGTCATTAAGCATTTAGTAATCCCCTCTTTTTTTCCGACAATAATTTATACCCTATTTTTTATTTTTTACATAGTAGAAATTTTATGCATTGATGTGATCTATACCATTGATCAGAAAGTGTCGGCCTGATAAATGCATAATAATGTCCACCATGCACTCCACCACTGTGAACGAGGACACTGTAACAAACTCAAAGATGTAAGCAACATATTTATCATAAGCATTAAAGAAACATAAAGTACTATGCGATGTCCGTAAAAATTGTGTAACAACACAAGCAACTTGTGTGCATATACCATCTTTCAAAGTTTCATTAGAGAACCAAATTACATGGTTGTTTTCTAAATTTAATGTTATTAAAAGCATTAAATAAATATTAGGTAGTATATCCTTGTAGAATGTAACGAAATTATAAGTGTTTTACTTTGTATTAAACTTGTATTCTATGATTAGGTTTATTTGATTAGGAGTTCAGATAGATATCTATTTTGGTAGGCTTAACTATTTGGGAGTTAAGATAGATGTAAGCACCATTGGCAAGAACCTAGGGTTTTATCAAAACAGAATTGGAGAATTTAACAAGAAAAAGTAAACTTTGATCACTCTGAAGGGATCAACCTCCAAACAATTGCCAAAAGGCTTTTTGTTATAATTTAATACTTAAGAAAAATAGCCATAGGACATTATATAGGGTTTATAATCTTTGGTGAGAAGGATTAAGATTTCTGAAAAAGGAAATAGAAAACATATAAGGAAAGTAAATAATCTAATATGAATAAATAAGATTTAAAATAGTAAATCCCTAAAATCAAGGATCCTATCATTTCCCGCCTCTTCAAAACAGTATTGTCCTCAAGACTAAGCAGCCACGAACTTAGGAAACTTCTCTTGTAGGACTCCCAAGTAGCATCATCAACTGGTAATTAGACCATTGAACAAGTACTTCAATAGTAGAATATATGCGACATTTCATCATCTACTAGAGTAGTTTATAAACTAGATCTCTATCCTAAGAGATAAGAATTGTAAATCTAGAGGATTTCTTTAAGTTAAACTCTTTGTAATTAAGTCTTTAAAAAGACTAACCTTGTAAAGATGTATGATGAATTGAAATAGTGTAAAAACACATTGTTTTCATCAATTTTTACATGGTATCTGTCTAGGAATTGAACCTAAATTCTAACTGAATTTAATTCTTTAGCATATCAGAATACTGTTGTTGCTGATGATTTTCCAGAAATTTCTGGATCAGTAGTTACTTGCCATCGATTTGTAGCCCACAACTATCTTTCGTGGTCCCAATCAATAAGATTTTCCTTACTGGGCGAGGGAAACTTGGATACATCTCAGGGAGAAATTAAGAAACCTCTTGCTACTGACCCATGATATGAAAAATGGACTTGTGAGAATGGGAGAGTTATGTCATGGTTGGTGAACACCATGTCTCCTGAAGTTGGTACAAATTTCCTCCTGTATGAAACAACAACTGATATTTGGCATAAACCTCTTGCTACTGACCCATGATATGAAAAATGGATGTGTGAGAATGGGAGATATATGTCATGGTTGGTGAACACCATGTCTCCTGAAGTTGGTACAAGTTTCCTCCTGTATGAAACAACAACTGATATTTGGCGTGCTGTCAAGGAAACTTATTCGAGTACAGACAACATCTCTGAGCTATTTGGCATTGAGAGTAAGGCATCTAATTTGAAGCAAGAGGGCGTAAGTGTTATTGTGTATTATAGAAAGGGTGTTCAAAAGTGCACCAATTATCCCATTTGATAGGAAATTCATATGGCAGTGGAGAAGATCGATTCTTCAGGTTGCGAAACAACCTAAAGACTCTAGACTCTTTAAAGGGATGAGTGGCAGTCTTGGTGAAATATGGAAATTGAAAACAAGAAGTTTAGACAATAAAAACAAGAAGCATAAAAGAATAATAAAGATGAGATATTGAATCAAGATAGAGTCAAGAAAATTGAGTGTGGTAGGTGTTGTCCTAGGAACCCTCCGAATTAGGGCTAATCTGGCAAACTTCGTCATAAACTCTAATCTCCCCTCCAAGAAAGAAAACTAGACAAAGAGACAAATAAAAACACTTGCAAAAATATACTCAATAAGCATTTATTAAATGAAATCAAGAATGGAAGTTGTTTATTACAATAAAGAGACAACTTCCCTTTTATAGGCTAAGGGAGCGAAAAAGGAGAAAACCCTAATACTAATCTAACATAAATACAACCGTTGAGATTAAACCCTAATGCTGATTAAAATTGACCAAGACATTATAAATTGCTTTTTGAAGAAAATTTTACATGGATTCATCTCAATGGGTTTCAAATTCGAGGACAAATCTTTTTTAGGGAGGGGAATGATAAGAGCATTAAGGCCCAAGATCAAACCCTTGGAACTTTTCCACATGGGTTGATTACGAGATTAAAGTCAAGGAAACTCAAGGCCAAGCTACACTCACATTACAAGACTTTGTGAGCAAGGGTCTACAAGCCTTCTCGAAGAGTTAAGTTGATCACCTTGGACAAGAAGTTGAAGATATTTCACAAGTTTAGAATGTCAGCCAACTTACAATGACTTTTTGAGTGGGATTCGAGCATTTCTGGACTAACATGTGTTCTTACAATTAAACCATCTATCACTTGGCTTTTCAACGCATCAATCCGATATCGGGAGCTCAAGTTACAACTAGTTTAGTAAAGACAACGGATGCAGGAATTCTTAATAAAAAAATTATGCACATTGAGATGAATCCATGTAAAATTCAGTCCAAAAGCAATTTATAATGCCTTGGCCGAATTTAATCAACCCAATAAGGGAATTTATAGTCTTCTATTTTATTTTTTGTCCTTTTTATAATTAGAAACAAAGGTTGAATCTGGACCATTAGATCTCCCTTGTCAGATTAAGTTAATGTTATAGCAATACTTAGTTAGGGTTGTCAACTATCACCTTTGGTGGTTCAATACCAACCGTTGGATTTAAGTTAGATTAATATTAGGGTTTTCTCTTTACCGCCTTCTTAACATATAAAAGGAAAGCGGCCTCTTCATTGTAATACACAATTTTCGTTCTTTATTTTATTCAATAAATGCTTATTCAGCATATTTTTGCAAATACTTTTACTTGTCTCTTCGCTTTCTTGCGACAACACCTATCACACCTATCACAAAAGCTGAGTTTCGAGCACTTGCTTTAGGAATTTGTGAAAGAATGTAGATTCAAAGACTGTTAAAAGAATTAAAGGTTAACACTACAAATCAATTCAAGGTGCAAACAGGTAAGCAATCTGCCAGAAGCATTGCTAAGAATCCTTTCCACCATCACAGAGGCAAGCATGTGGATATTGATAGACATTCCATTTCAAAGAAAGTTATGTTCCTACTCAACTACATTTGACCAATATTCTTACCAAATTCTCTTCCAAGAGCTAGCTTTGATGGATTCATGTCCAAGTTGGAATTATATAACATATACTCTCCAGCTTGAGGAGAAGTGTAAAATGTAACAAAATTAAAAATGTTTTACTTTGTATTAAAGTTGATGAGTTTAGAAACTGCCTAAGACTCTTATGTTGTAACTCAACCTAGTAGGACTCCAATGTTGTAACCAAGACTATTTTTAACAAGGCTATCTATCTTCTTTAACACGAATGAACATAAAAGACTAAAGAGAAAACATAATCTCTTTTTCACATAAAAGACTATCAATAGGTACGCATATACATCTTTCTTAGCATCATTAGAGAACCCAAGTACATGGTTGGTTTCTAAACTTTTCATTTATGTATATCCTAGATATCAAAAAAGTTATAAAAATCTAAAAGGAAATGGGAAGGTATAGAATTTATTTATCGGTCGAACGATTATATGATGGAAATGCAAGAACACGATTAAGACAACATAAATGCTTAATGTTGCAGATACCTATGAAGCGTGTAAAGATTGCGTACTCTCCTATCAGCATCTGGTGACAGGTATTTTCCACCATCTCGGTCAAGGTCAAGTTGTAATGGGAACTCATAGCGATCATTAATCTACATAACAAGTGGAAATATTAATTTAACCAATACAATCAAGGATAAAATCACACTTCACAACTTTTAGCACAAACCAATAAAAGCATGCCAACAAAAAAAAACGATAATTGCCCGGTGACAGAACTTGTAAAAACTCCTTGCTGAGATAAGAAATGTCATACGCTGAAAATAAAACAATCATGATGGTGCTTCTTTTAAGTTTTGAAAGCAAACTAATCATTGCATTTTGTTCTCTAAACAAAATGAAGAGAGCTAGGAAGCCTATGAAGTTAGTTGTAACACAAAACTTGATCAACACCAATAAAACTTCATAAACAAAAGTGCATCACATTACATCATCTTCTAATGAAGATATAGAAAACTAGTCATTGGTCTGAACCCTTTGCTTCCAAACCAAAAAAAAAATCAAATAACTTTTTTATAGCAATTCTTTGCATAAGTGTTAAACAAGAACATAAAACTAACTTCTTTTATACTTTCTGCAGAAAGGAAAATTGTCACAACATATTAAGCACTAACAGTGGAGGCCACTGGATTGCACAGGTACCATTGACTAAGAACCAAACAGAATTAAGATGTTATAACTGCTGACCTTGACCATAGTGTCCCGCATAAAATCATATTCAAATCGTTTAAGCTGAAGTTGAAGGACCGGAGGGAAGTCAATGAACAACACACCTTTCTTAGCATCCTGGAATTACATCATCCAAATTCAAAATGCAATCATTTAACTATGGAAAGATATAACATAGTATGAGATATAATGCACAAAACAAAAAATAGAAAGATGAATGCTTGTGTAAAGTGTAAACTTCCAAAGTAATCAAGTTCAAAAAATTTGCACAAGATGACATTTTGTTACAACCACTGCAAAAATAGACACATTATGTGCACCCATGACAAAATGGCATCATGCATCTTTTTGCTGCTGGCAATAATCTAACAAAAGACAAATTACCAAGCAACCAAGTAATTTGTGATGTATGCACAGACCATCCCATCGGCATTGTCTTAGAAGGATGAAAATTGATTAACGGAATTCTACATCTACTTTAATCATCGTCAATACAAACATCTTTTAGAATCTTGCATGACACAAAATACAACAGAGCTTACCTGCAATCCATATTGCTCAGCATGATATTTATTATCACCTTCAAGGCGTTCAACTTCTACATACTTGTCAAAAGAAGCATATACATCATGACAGCCTTTAACATCCAGTTGAAGATCTAGTATAGGCAAAAGTAAGTTAGAACCACACGAAGAACATGACCATGAAATTCGAGCAGTCGTTAAAAAAATTAGGAAGAAAAGAATACCATAAAATGACTCCTTCCTTGTCGATTTATAATCCACATTAATACACTCAATGTAGTTCATATGGTGCCCCTCAAATAACTGTTGTATAGTTCCCTCCACAACAGTTCCCTAGTAGCATAATAGAAGGAATCAGAATTTACTTCGGTTTCACATTAGAATACACCCATTAAAGATCATTGATGTATTTCACCTTCATTTTATCTTCAAGTTTTTCACACAGAACCCTATTCAGTTCCTGAACATCATGTTGCATGAAAGAATCATGCGTATCCCATCCAAAAGATTTGGTCAGCTCTTTTGTTGCAACACTGCTATCACTGTACTGGAGTTTGTAAAATAAACTCTGCAAAGCGAGAGGGATGCTTCCAGATGGCATATCATTCTCCGTTGTAGGCATATGATACACTGCCTGAAATATAACATGTGAAGCATCAGCAATAGTAACTGAACAAAACATCATTTTAGCAAAATATGGAGCATCAGTTCTTACCTTCCTGAAGTAAGGAATGTGATACAAAGTTTGGAGTAGAGAGTTCATGTAACATGTTGCTCCTTGATTTTTAAGTCCAACATAACCAGTTTCCTTCTTTGAGTCATAAGTCCAATAATCAACAATTCTACGGACAACAACCTCTGCTTCAACAATCAAAGTGTCATTCACAAGGTACCCTCGGCAAGGATCATATAACTCACCAAGGGGCATAAAGGATGTAAAACCCCAATCACTTTCTCGTGCATTAAATTGGTGTTGCGTGTCTGCAAAATCCAAGTCAAGTAAGTGCAAGTTTAATAAGCTTAAATTATACTCTCCAATATTATGACTTAAACATGTTAATAAACTTAAACATGTTACTAAGAGCTAATCTAGTTCACAACCTATAGATTCAAAAAAAAAACAAAAGAAAATGAAAGGAGGAAATTGAGCACTAGTCAGATGTCATACATGCCACAAGAGCATCATGGTCACTAGGAAAAAGGAGATTATACCAAATACCAAGGTTCCACAACATCACCTTGTGATTATCTTCTAAAATTCAAAAATCTTAATATTGCCCAAGTGTTAGTCATGTCTTTTAATCATCAGAAATGGAAAATGATATCGAGAACTATAACTGAAGAATAGGGCATCATAAAGGCAACAATTTATTTATAATCTTTTTAATAATCAGAAATGACGTGCCTTTCATTGCATCAAATCCATATTAGACTACTTATCAAAAGGGTAAAAAAAAGCATAACTCTCTAAAATGATGAAACAGCATCACAAACGAGTATGTTCTTGACCTGGACAATGATAAAAAAAACAAAAAACAAAAGTGACAAACTATTTTGATTTTACAATACCAAGAAAAGAATACTTAAACCGTATACATATAATCTACATAAAGGATAATACCTTTTCTAATAGAATATTTATTATGGATTTGATTAACTACTGCCAAACTGAACTGCGCATATCTACTCCACCCATACGGTAAGCTTGCTGAATCAGCAACATCCAAATACATAGACAAATGATCCACATTGTTTCCCTTTGGAAATAGCAGTATTCGCCTAAGCAATTCAAACCAAAAGCATCAAAATCATCAATTATCATCTCCAAAAAAATAGATAGAAAAAAATAACAGTAGCACTACCAACAAGAAAGGAAATATACATACCATTTATAACCACCGACAACGAAGACTTCAGAATAATGCTTCTTAGCATTTAACCTAGAGAAGTTTTCAATCTTCCAAGTGAATCTTGATGAAGGAGGATCCTCAACTGGTTGATTTTCCACAGTATTCGCAGTCTCGGGTTGCGCTACAACTACCAATTAAGATGCAAATCACGAGGATTACAATCTTTTCAGTGCTATCGAAAAGATGAGCTATATAAATTTTTGGAAACTTGCATTGACGTAAGAAAATCAAAGAAGCAAGTTTCCCGAAAGGAGAAAGAAAAAGAGTACCTTCCATGGGCTGGTGATTGTCGGTCAAATCAGACTGTGGGACGAGCATTTCCTCATCTTCTTGTTGCTAAAAAAGATCAAAGAAAAATCCCGAAAAAGTTAATTAAATCAGAAGAATCAGATCCATCAAGAAACCAAAATTGCACTCCAAAAAACCCTAAAAAGAACTCCCAAAAAACAATTAATCAAAGAAAACAAATCATCAACAAAAAGAAGTAAAAAAAGAGAGACAGAGAGTACATCGACGGGGGCAGGGGTCATTACAGTCATAGCTATGAAATTGAGAGGTAAACTTCGAAGTTTACGAAAACAATAGGAAAAACAAAGGGGAAACTGAGAGAGATTTTATTATTATTTTTTCTTGTGATGATTTTATTTGGTGATTTATTACAGTGAAGAGAAACGAGGAGAACGAAAGGTCTTTCGATGGTCGGGGAAATGGGTATTTTCGGGATTTCAATTGTTTTCTGTACTCCTTTTTGTTCTTGGGACAGGAAATGTTGGGTACGGTCCGATTCATATACTAAAAACTAAACCGGTATTCAAATACGACGCATAATAAAAAAAGGCTTATATATCATATTAGTACCTAAAGTATATCAACTTTTTCATTTTGGTACTTAAAGTATTTTTTTGTCAAAATAAGTACTTAAAGTATAGTTTTTGGTTAAATTAGGTATCTAAAATATACTTTTTGGTCAAAATAGGTACCTAAAGTATTTTTTCATCAGAGTAAGTACCTAAAATATATTTTTTGGTCAGAATAAGTACCTAAAGTATATTTTTTCGTTAAAATAGGCACATAATGTATTTTTTTAATTAGGGTAATTATTCTATACACAAGTGCTTGTGTAAACTTTTTTACACAAGTGCCTTAGTTTTAGGGTTTAGGGATTTCATTTAGGGTTTAAAATTTAGAGGTTTAAGTGTAGTAGTTTTGAATTTAGGGGTTGTTGATAGAATTTTGGGTTCAAGGTTAAAATTGAGGGTTTATAGATTAAAATCTAAATCCTTCCCCATATTACCCTAAACCCTAAATTTTAACCATAAACCCTAAATTCTAAACTCATACACTAAGACCCTTAAGCCCTAAACATTGAACCCTATAATTGAGGCGCTTTATGGAAACACCGCCAGTGTATAGGTTAATAATCCTTTTAATTAATGTCACGTGACAATTTTAGTAACCTATATAAAAAATGTATACTTTAAGTACCTATATTTGACCTAAAAATACTTTAGATACCTATTTTGACCAAAAATATACTTTAGATATTTACTTCGACGAAAAATACTTTAAGTACCCATTTTGACCAAAAATTATACTTTAAGTACCTAGTTTAACTAAAAAGTATAGTTTAGATACTTATTTTGACCAAAAAATATTTTAGATACCAAAATAAAAAAAAAGTTAGTACAATTTAGTTACTAATATGAAATATAAGCCTTAAAAATGTAAACTACCTATTTAGTACCCAATTTGTTATCATGTTTCTGTTTAAAACTTTAAAATATCTAGTATTATGTTTTTATTTTGTTTTAGTATTCAGACATTAAAAATTAATAGAGATAATAGTATGATTTATCATGATTAGGATAATAACGATTTTAGTTCCAAAAAATTATACACTTTATCAACTTAGTCTAATCTCTATCTGTTTTACCATCATCTTAAATATTTATGTTTAAAAAACAAAATTTCCCTTTCTTCTCAAAAACCCTCGATCCTTTTTTTTCTATCAATCTTAACTCACCACCCCATTTTTATGGTAGTGATATGTGTTTTATTTCACGAACTAAAAAAGATATTATAATAAAAGTAAAGTCGTTGAAATTTTATAATGACTTCAGTGTAATTTGTCTATACATTTATCAGTTATATGCATTCACGAAAAGAAGTCGTTTGAGTTTTAAGATAATTTTTAAATGTCACATACACTTTTCGACACCTTCTAAAAGACATATCTAATTTATAAATTAATGTAAACACATTCTTATTTCTTAAAAAAAAACTCAACATCCTTATTTATGTTAAAAAAAACCCTTATTTAGTACTATAGATATTGCAGAGTTCAATAAAACCCTAAACCCTTATTAAATAAGAAATTCAAAGAAATTAATTATAAGATACTAAATAAGGATGTTCAAAAAATAAGTAAGAGCACTGAATAAGGACAAAAAGTTTTCATCCTAAGTACATATGGTGATTATTTATCGTATATTTTAGTCATGTGGCCGGAGATTCGATCCCAACACCATAAGAATGTTGCACATTTTACAAGAGCATACGCAGTGAAAATAATTAGTCGTTGCTACACAATGGTGTATGTCATAGTTTGACCCAAAAAATTAATTTGTTACATTAAACTTTTATAAAAAGAATTATCTAAAGATTAGAATTATGGAATAATTTTTTATAGAAAAATCAAGATTTACTTTTATCAAACAATATTATTATATTTGGTATTTAAATTTTACTATATATCGTGTAATATAAATCTAGTGCTTATAAAATTTAGTGCTAAACATTCAATTCTTTATTTTTTAAGTATTTTTTCTAATGAATTTAGTTTGATTAACATTATCGTCGGTATAAAATAAAAAGTTCTTAAATTAAATTTTCTCAAGCATTCAATATCTTTTAATTTATGGGTGAAAAAGAATCTAACTAATATATACATTTTGTCAAATTATATATTAAATTTTGTATTTATTTTTTAAATTTTGTCAAGGATTATTAGCTATCAACTTATTTAATCCTATGCAACTTTTTTTCCTTGAAAATTTTGTATTGATTAACGATTTAATATAGTTATTAAACGCAATTAAAAAACTAAATATTTAGACTCATGAACCTATATTCTATACCCTAAACTAAAACGGTAAACCCTAAAATTAAGACACTTATAAAAACTTTTAGTTTTCATTACCAGTGTATTGAATATAATTCCTTAAATTTTCATTTTCAATGGACATAATACAAAAAATGTCCTTAATATTTGTCTGGTTAGTCGCATTGACTTTTTTTAAAGCAATTTAATCTCCAATGTTTTATTTTGGGTTAAAATAACTTATATGTGGTTGAAAATTGTTAGTCAACTAACGATAAACAACTTAAAATGACACGTTAATGTGACATTCTTTCAAATCAAAATTTTTGTCTATATGACATTGTCATGTCAGTGTGCACCGCCATATATATTTGTCACGTCATTTCATGCAATTTACCATTAGCTGACTAAATTTTTTTATTTATATACAAACTATTTTAAACCAAAATAAAACATTGAAGATCAAATTATTTAAAAAAAATAGTAACCAAAATTACTATGCAGTAGGAGATTTTTTTGACTTTATAACTTCTAAATGAGAGAAAAAAAAATTCAACACTTATCAAAAACACGTTTGAGTCCTTTTAGAAAGAAAGAGGTGCATGATTAAAAAATACTCTTTAAAAGGAAGAATGGAAGTTAACCAGCCTATGGTATAATAGTAAATGACAAGGTTTTTATATATGTTAACATATTTTGTTTTTTAATTTTAAAAAGGTTTTGAATGGATAAATATTCTATACACAAGCGGTGTTCAATTTCCACAAGCGCTTTAGTTTTAGGGTATAATGAGTTAGTTTAAGGTATATGATTTAGGGGTTTAGGTGTAGGGGGTTAGAATTTAGAGATAGTTATTTCAATTTAAGGTTTATGATTATAATTTAGGGTTTATAGGTTAAAACCTAAATCCTCACCATATTACCTTAAAAATTAAACCCTAAATTATAACCCTAAACCTTAAATTAAAACAACTATCTATAAATTCTAAACCCCTACACCTAAACCCCTAAATCCTAAACTCTAAACTAACTCATTATATCCTAAAACTAAGGCGCTTGTGGAAACTTTCAATTTCCACCACATGTGTATAGAATATATATATATATATATATATAGTATTTTGTGTTGAAATCATGGTTTCGACCAAATGGACAAGTCTAAAAACTAAAATAATGAAACTCCCTGCCTTGGATTAGTAAATCACGAAATGGTTAATAATTCAGGAAATGTCACAAAATTTTCTTGGAAATTTCCCTTGCTTCAACTAACAAGAAGTCAAAAGAAAAAAGTTTTAAATAAGACTGTTACTTTGAATAAACAATTTTATTCACACACATTTTCTCGGGTCAGAGATATGCCTTTAAGTGTTCTAGAAAATACTCAACCAAAAACAAATTCACTTGTTTGATGCAACTTTAGTCTTACAGGTTTAGCTCACCCAAGCTTGAATGCAAACCTACGTATAGTTCTGACCGATCAGGCACGCAAACAGTATCCTTTTGGTACAGACGAACGAGGCCCTTCTCATCGAGTAATTTCCGAAAACTGTTGCATGTGCAACTGTGAAGTTTGTTTAGACATCAATGGGGGCAGAACTAAAATCCTATCCATAACAAAATTGATCTTAGGCTCTTTTTGGGAGCCTGACCGCGATACAGGTGTATGCCAGAAGACATGTATTATGACAGTGGTAAAGTTTCCCTAAACGTATCCATTCGGTTTCTCCCCGCTCTGTGTGGATCTCTTCTGCATGCTAGCTTCATAATGTTGAATAGCAGCATCTAAGGCCTGCACAAGTCACATTTGACAGGAGTGAACTTCCGAAAATAGTTATACCTAATAAAACCAATTTCGACTAATAATATGCCATAGTTGGCATTGCCTGCTGGCTCCAGAATGAATGTATTGTAGCTAATTCCATGCCATACGACACGATTGATGACTGCAACTGCATGTGCTGCTAATACCATCAATCTCATGAGACTAATGGAACTAGATCAAACCAATCCCAAGATTCAACCAAGGTTTCAAACCAGCACATGGGCAAACACCCAAGCCGGCAGTAGAATTTTGAAGCCCAAGTTCACGAGAATAAGTGAAACACTGCCTAGCAGTTTAACTCGTATATTTCTTTATATTCTCCCTTTCATTTTTCTGGACATGAACTAAGAGTTAAGAGAAGTTCTCACCTGATACATCGGACGAACAAGGAGGGAAACCTGATGCCGAAGCTCTGATGGGACAGAACCCTTAATCTCCTGGAATTTTATGGCAGGCTTATAAATGATATGGCTAAACTGGTAAAGCTAATCTTATCAACAGGGAAAAAAATATAAAGATAAAGCAAAATCATCTAAAAAAAATTATGCTTCAGTATCCCTCAAGCCAGGAAGGTAAGAGAAGGGTACTGGAGGGAAATTAGACAAAATCACTGCATAAAGGGTAGAATCAAATAGAACTGAACTTAGGAAATGCTAGTTACGAAAATAATAGCATTAATTTAGAACTACAAGGACTATACGTTACCATCTGTAGACATAAACAACCAAGAAGACATGGCAAATTTACCAAGACATTAATCGGAAAGTTAAGAACTTTTTTGTGACAAATTTACCTCTAATTGTGGATAGATATTTGACATGGCATCCTTCAGCCTATTAACCTGCATACAGTTAGTGAATGAACAGTTTGGAATGATAAATTCTAAAAAGTAAAAATTTTATAATCAAGAAACTCGATAATGTTGAGATTTAACATTAAGAATGCTAAGCTAGAACGCAATGCTTTCATTTTCAGTTATCATCTGCTTTCAGTACAATGTTCCACAACTGGATACACAGTTTTTCCTTGAAAAA
Organism: Hibiscus tridactylites; assembly: GCA_958450335.1. Classification (NCBI taxonomy): domain Eukaryota; kingdom Viridiplantae; phylum Streptophyta; class Magnoliopsida; order Malvales; family Malvaceae; genus Hibiscus; species Hibiscus tridactylites. The sequence continues at coordinate 91,030,798 of OY288278.1, read as the reverse complement.
TACTCAAAAACAGTGTTGTTTCTTGTTTGAATAAAAAGGTTTTCCTTTTCTTTTTGTAACATAACTTTCCCCATTTTTGAAAAATTATATAAAACTTGAATCTTCATCCATTGACAGAAAACATCATCAACCTTCATTAATAAGGTATACCAGCTCCGGGTTTTTTACAACTTAAAAGAATAAGTGCAGGATTTACCTTCGCATAGAGGTAAGAGGTGGTGATAGGATATGATGCCCAAAAATGTTTGAGTAGTTCAAGGATTGAAGTCCAACTCTGGAAACATGGAGAAGTTTTCTATAAGCAACCTAGGATAAAATTATCAAATTAAGTAAACTAAAAAAGCACAGCCTTAACGGTTAAGGCATAACAGACAATGTTCCAAAATCCATGGTATAAAAAGCAGCTATATCAATTACTCTAAGGAAGAAATCTCACATGCAATAGCTCTTCCTTAGTTTTCCTTGGTAGCCTGTCCAGAACGCTCTCTTGAGGATTTTTCCCAATATTATGTTTGGTATTGGAGATACTATTGGTCAAAGCATCAAAAACCTGCATCATAAAGTTTCACCATTAGTTATTATCTCCACCACTTTCCATTGTTAACAAGCACTGCGAAGGTATTGCTGTTACCTGATAAGCAACTTCGGGTTTGACAATAGGTTCCTTCCACCCCATAGCTTTGATCGATGAGATAGATTCTCTTAAAGAACTATACACCTCCGGGATGCTCAAACTGCTTTTTATTTGTTCAGTTCCACCAAGTGCATCTCCGGAAGTTCTAAGTGCATTGGCTTGTTGAGAGTCAAAATAATCCCGAGGATCCTGATTTTGGGGACAAACAATTAAAACATCTACATAGAAGTGATCCATCAAAACCACAAGATCAGAGGAGTCACCTTAATGCAAAGTGGTGCTAATGGAAGATTATTTGATCCCTGAAGATCTTCTATTTCAGTCATCCTTGACAACCTCTCTATCCTCTCACGACTAGTATCCCCATCAGATTCTCCCTTATTCGATGATTCTAACGCAAAGATAGAACATAAGTACCCATTCTAGCACATACCACAGTTTTCAAATGAATTGGGACAACCAATACAAACCCCGTTTTGACTGAGCCAGTGCTTCTGCTACAGCCTTTGTGTCTTCGAACTCCGCATCTACATTTATATTCATAGAATAGATGCAATTTAATAAGACATCTACATATATAAAGAAGAACAAACACACTAAATTCTGTAGTGGTTGATAACTTAAATTCAAGGGAACGCCTTTACCTACAGCTCTTCCCTCCAGAACAACTGCAGCATGCCGGTTAATATCCTGGGATAGAGTTCTTTTGTATAGCTCATTTTGTGATTCTGTCATTTCCTTATTACCATCACGAAAGATTCCATGATCCTGAAGATTAAGAAATATAAACAGATATGATTAGATATTTTGCCTAAAGTTAAGACTAGAACACATCCATGACAAACCTTAAACAAATACATATGAGCCAAGGGTAAAACTTAATAATTGAATCCAAAAATTCACTTTATCTTCAAAAAAGCAAAAAGCAAACCTCCAAAAAGCAGTTAAAAATTAATTAATTTACTCAAGTAATGGCATCAAACATACTGGAAGATGTGTATAATCATCACCCTCGTCAGCCTCCATATCCAGAGTTGGGTCAACCCGGCGGATCTGCAAAGAACACATTATACAAAAGGGTAAAGACCATCCTCATTTATAGTATTATTCACAGGAAAGAATGTAGAATCAATGGAGAATGAAGATATCCCAGTTACGAGTTTAAGCTTACCAGGTATTTTATGACTTTGAATGTACTGCTTATGACTACCAAGGCTATTCAAGGTTATTTTGAGGTTATAATTCGTGTTAATTATAAATATGCATATTATTTTAGTTTCAATTAGGTTTAGCAGACCATGCCATTCATGTATCTACAGCATGTTCATGTAATATTTCAATTTCATAGTCAAGTTTAAAGTGTTCTATATTCAAATGATTTTTAAATATTTGTGTGATGTCGTGTTTTAGGTATTTTTCAATACCATGTTAATGTCGTGTCCAATATTACCAGATCTAGGGTTCGGATATTGAATATTGAGATATTTTGATTTCCCACTACTAGTTCTGTCTGATTCTTTTCGGAACTTCATCTGTTTCTCCTTCAATGTCCTCTGTTTCTCTCTAATTGCATCTATCTATTTCTGATTTTCTTTCTTTCCATATTCTTTCTGTTCTTCCCGCTTGTCTACATCCAGGATTATTGCAATTTAAGAACATTCAGAATATCAAAATTTCAAAAAAAAAAAGAGCACCTTCCTCCGTGCTTCACTTGCCAATATGTCATCCTGCTTCAGAAAAACAGCAAGTTCCTCATCTTCAGCAGCCTCTGCTGCAGCAGCAATACTGTTTTTTGTACTATGTAGGTATTCTGCTCTAAAATATTTGGTCCAGAAATTCCTTTCTGATATCTATAATCCAAAAAGAAAAGCAGCACACAATAGGATATACAGAAAACATGCAGAATAAACCATTACATAATTATCATCTCCAAATAGCCAATATAATAACAATAAGGTCATCATTGACAGGCTGACTGCTAGAAGAAAAAAAATGTTTCCATGCTCCAGGTACCTTGTTAGGAACATAAGTTAAGAATGCACGATGAACAGCGGGCTTCTCGGCAAAAATCTGCACAAATCATCAAGCATCAGTTTTACCAAGACTGACAGCGAAAGACCAATGCTTAAACTAATCCTTCATATTTGCATATATGGTGGAAACAAAATCCACAAAACAGGGCAAGTTAAAATGGGTGCTTGGCACTGACTAGACATAATGAAAGAAAGGAAAAAAAGAGAGAGAAAAAGATACCATACTTGAAGAATGATCTCTGGGGTCAAATTAAATGTGACTTTGTTTGTCTGCATAACAACAGAACAAAGATCATATAAACCTTTTAAATGCAACTTACTTGGATAATGACATCAAATAAACTAATATGCGGTAACCAATCTTGTGAGTGAGACATAGTCACATGGGATAGGGAAAGATGTAAGCAGTGTGAGAGTGCAAAAGAGAGAAAAGTTGTACCCGACCATCAGTTGATGGCTTGATATCAGAAACCATAGCACTTTTAAAACCCAGTCGCTGTTTTGTCTTTTTACTGGCCTCTCTATCCAGCAATTTCTGCAATTGATGCAGAGGAAGATTTTAATATTGATTCCAATATAACAGTGTCCACAGGAGAAAAAATGCCTAAATGTGCAATTAACCTTCCGTGTTGCCCAAAATTCAGCTTCTGTGAGGACACCACTAAGCACAAATTGCTTGTGCAGTTTCTGCAGTTCACTGAGAAGAAGAAATGTTAATTTAATATAATCTTATCAACTCAGGAAGTTCCATCCAGTAGCAAAAAATCCAGCCAAGCAGCAACAGTGACTTTCAAACTTTTTTTTTGATAAGAAAGGGAGGCCTCATTAAAAAAACCCTTCATAACTGTCCGAAACCCTGGGGAGGGGATCAGCAGTCAGCGGAAGGAGGAAAAGAGTGCCTCAAGTTTTATTCATATTAGATTCAGTACATAGAAATACAACTAGTTACCTACCGTTCCATTACAAACTACATCCCTTACTCACTCACCCAATCCCTTTTTTAGCAAGTTCATCAGCTTTGCAATTACCACTTCTAGCAATTAGACAGCAAATAACATTCCTATCTAGCACCTGAGACCTTATCAAACTTAACGCACAAGATGTAAAGGATAAGATTTATTATACATTCAGTTCAAGCATTTACAGAATTTATGGCAACACAAAAGATGTGATCATTTACCGAATTTATGGCAGCACAAAAGATGTGATCATTTACAAATCAAAACACTCTACCAGAAAGCTTTAGGACTTCCAAGTCCACCATACATGTCTATTGAAATGTAGATTATGGGGGTTCCACAGTAATCGGTCATATTCACGAATAATCACAAGATCCACCTCAAATAAAACAACATGAAATCAAGCATAGGAAGAGCCAATTACATAAAAAAAAGTAAGAAAACATTTAGTGCACGCATCCAGTAAAGAATTTTATTCTACATGCAATTCTTCCCAGAATGCTTAAATGGTTGTGGCAACTCAACTCAAATGATCATAACCTTATTTATCCTATTTGACTTGAAAAATGTAGATATATACAGCACCCTTTGCCAATTTCAAACTTACATAAATTACATTCCACTACTTGTGCATAAGAACTAAGGAAAAACTTTGTTGCTGAAATGCCCATACCCACAAAGATATGAAATGGCATCTCTCACAAGGAGGTCATTTCGGAGCAAACTTGCTGTCAGCACCTTGTGGTTTGTTTTAACTCCCTCTAGAAGCTATGGTTTACAAAGTAATCTAATGTCAACATGAGTTTTTTACATTTTTACAAACCACAGCCTGACTAAAATTTTCTGTATCTATCTGAAATCCTTTCAAGCATAAACTTATTCCTCTAAACCACCACTATGTTAATTACTTCACCTTGCAGCATGTTTCTTTCCTGTTTTCCTTCTCATCTTTAAATTTTTTCTTATATTTTTTTAAGTAAGCTGCTCAAATCCTTCACCCAACCCAATTGGCATTCACAATATAAACTGGCATGACACCAAAAGGTAAATTTACCTATCTTCCTGTAATAACTTAATCCGTAGCTCCATTTCAGCAGCACTGAGTTGTTCATCAGGATATGCAACAGTAGGTTTTTCAGAAACTTCTCCGCTCTTTGCAAGAACTTTTCCTATTCATGATAAGCAAACATCACATCTTGAAACAAGTGTACCAAAACTTCAATTAATGTAATGTAACATGCAAGGTATAGACGAGTAAACTAGCAAGAGAAAAGAAGAGGGGTATGTTTTAAGTTTTGATTTAGGATCAAAGAATACTTCATAAGTAAGCATGCATACAAATACATCTCAGGCCGATAAAGCAAATTATAGAAATTAAACAGAATTATGAACTAGTTAAAAAAAGCAAAAATAATTTTCAATTGCCTAAAACCAAAAGCAAGAACAAGTTAACACCATTGATTAGCTATTCATGTCAACAAGGAGAGATAGAGAAGCCAAAGGCCTTCTCAAACAATTTACCAAAAATGAAAAAAAAGATGTTAAAAACATACATGACAAAAGCGCAGAACAAGGAGAAACACAAAAGTAAATCCTTAATAAAATCCTAGAACCATACCATGCCTAAACTCATTCAACTTAAACCCATAACTTACCCACAAAATCTCGACAATCATGGAGATCTGAATAATTTTCAAACTCAAAGATGAAACTCCCATTCTGAAAACATGTAAAGAAAACTTTCAACATATCATCAATCCATCAAAAAATCATTTGGATTCAGTCTGAATAAATAACAAAATAAATCAATAACCAAAATCATGATTATCCATCCCTATAAAAAGACATATATTCAATCAACATAAACAGTGACACCTGATTGTTAGTAAGGTTAAGCCATGGTGGCTTATTCGATCCCTCCTTCGTATGCTTTTGACCTGCAAATTTCGTCATTTTAAGCAGCATTGTTTATAGAGTATGACAGCGAGCAAAATCACACACTGTAATTTACCTTTAATGTATCGAAATTCGACATCAAGCTTTCCAGCTGATTTAGGGTTATGAGGCACAAATAAAATTTTCTCTAACGTCTGTACAAAGCAAAGTTACTTAGATCATTATTTCTCTGAATCACAATAAATTATTAAAACATTACAGTAAAAATATATACTAATACAATAGAATCCACCACAAACTTAGACTTTTTCCCTAAAAAAACATCTACCAATAAATAAAATGCGCTTAAATCTTCAAATTTCATAAAAAATATGAATTATAGACATCAGTTCATTATTCCTCTTGAACATTGATCAAATAGAAATCCAATAAACAAATTCAAAAAAATAAATAAAATGAGTACCATTCTAAGAGTACCGGGAGTTCCAGGATCCTTGATTGTGGTCTTATACTTAGCTCTCTTAGTCACATGACCGCTCGCCATCTTCGATTAATTAGGAAAACGATTTACAAAAAAGAATCACTGTTGATAAAGGAAATCCAAAAAAAATTGAGCCTTAGAGTTTTGTGTGTATTGTAGTTAGAGAAAGATATAGTGGATCGAACTGCAGAGCGAAAGGGAAAGTTGCAGGCAGAGTGAAGAAGAGACGACTGAAAGAGAAAACTGAAAAAACAAGATCAACCCAGAAAATCGAACAAAGGAAGCGTTGGAAATAGTATAGGATTAGGGAGAGAATTATTAACAGGTTTTTTATTTTATTTTTTTAAAGACTGGGCTGTATAAGTGAATTTTATGAGTTTCAGGTTCAAATATTATATTCAATGTTGGACTTCTTTTATGCCGTTGGGCCCTAAGATAAACACTGCTTTTAAACATAGCCCAAAAGATACCGTGTAAATTTGAATGCAATATTTAATTGGTTATATACAAAATAATTCAAAGGAGTAATTTGAGGTTTAAATTATACATGATTAGCGTGGAATGGAAAGGCACTAGTGGAGCTATTAAGGGATGGGGAGGGGCAATTAATCTCATTTTTGGAAAAAAAAATTACTTTTGTTTTTTTTGTATGAATTGTTTTAAAAAATTAGTTTATTTTTTAATTTGTCCTTCAACTTTTAAACATTTATATTTTATCCTCTAACTATAAATTCTAACTCCATCTCTGAAAGGCACGTTGTTCTTTGAAGAAGAGAACTTTTCAATTTTTAGAGATGATAATATTGGAAGGGAGAGCCATGAATTCTAAACATGGACCATAAATTATATTAGTAGTCACTGAACTATTTTTTGGTAAAATTGTCACTAATGTTACATTTTTTCCTATTCTAGTCACCAGCCATTAAAAAAGTAATAGAAATACTAACATCGAATTGTTTCTTTTTTTTTTGATATTTTTCTCTCTTCTCTGCGTTTTATTTTTTTAATTTTATTCGACCAGTAAGATGGTGACACATATCACCACATTATTGAAAAAAGAGAAGCAAAACAAATATTCAAATAATAGGCTTTGTTACTTTTCTTAATTATATATATATATATATATCGAAAAAATAATACACGGAGAAGAGAGAAAAATATTAAAAAAATAAATCGACGTGGGTATTTTTATTACTTTTTTAACAGTTGATGACTAAAATAGGAAAAAATATAACCTTGGTGACAATTTTACCAAAAAATAGTTCAGTGACTACTAGTGTAGTTTATGGTCTATGTTTGGAATTCATGGCACTATCTTCCAATATTATCATCTCTAAAATTCAAACTTAAATTATCTTATTCGGAGAACAATGTGCCTTTCAGGGACGGAGTTATAATTTAGAGTTAGGGAACAAAAACATAAATGTTTAAAAGTGAAGAGACAAATTGAAAAATAAATTAATTTTTAAAACAATTTATATTCTTTTTATCCAGGAGTAAAGGAAATTGCCCTTCCCTATTCCCTATCCCTTAATAACTCCGTCACTAGTTCCTTTCCATTTCACCTAACCTTATTGTTCAATCATTTATAATTTAAACCTCAATTCACTCCTTTGAATTATTTTGTATATAACCAATTAAATATTGCATTCAAATTTACACAGTATCTTTTGGGCTATGTTTAAAAGCAGTGTTTATCTTAGGGCCCAACGGCATAAAAGAAGTCCAACATTGAATATAATATTTGAACCTGAAACTCATAAAATTCACTTATACAGCCCAGTCTTTAAAAAATAAAATAAAAAATCTGTTAATAATTGTCTCTCCCTATTCCTATACTATTTCCAACGCTTCCTTTGTTCGATTTTCTGGGTTGATCTTGTTTTTTCAGTTTTCTCTCTCAGTCGTCTCTTCTTCACTCTGCCTGCAACTTTCTCTTTCGCTCTTCAGTTCGATCCACTATATCTTTCTCTAACTACAATACACACAAATCTCTAAGGCTCAATTTTGCCCTCTTACGCGCCAAAAAACGTTCTCGAGCCGCTGCAATTGCATCTCCGCCTCTTTTATGATGGTCACCTTTTGGTTGTTCAGATGGTTGTTTCTCTAGAAGTGGGAAGAAACCATCACATGAAATTGCAGAAAAGGCTACACTAACATCCTCTTTCTCCTCTCGAAGTTGTCGTAAGCGCTCCTCCTCCATTCATTTTGCCTGCTCAGCAAGCTTTTTCTTGTAGGCACTGGTCACAAGCTTCGGCAACGTTCTTCAATCCAGTGGTTTTTCTTTTACATTAAAAATGTGGGAAATTTATTGTGTGATAGCACAAATTTTGGATCATGTTCCATGGCAGCAGGACACTGAGTAATTCAAGTCATGTTCTCTAAGTTTAAATTAAAGACTAAGCATTGGCTTAGTCAAGCTTAATTCTTTTTTTATATACATTGGCATTATATTAAGATGACAATGAGACCTTGATCATTTTAATATTGGTTCGGATGAGAAATTTTTTAAATGTTTCAACACTGCCTGTAGACATTTGTCAATAGCTCATGGCCACACCAATGAAATCATTGGAATTTCGCCCATTTTTTTTATAAGCACTTCAGCTCTCACGTTACGTTCTTACCTATCTTTGGAATTATATATGTTTTGGGGATTTGGTATTGTAATAGTTGAAACAAGTAGTCTTTACTGCAAGTAGTATGGATCTTCTCACAATTAATTTCATGCAACATATGTAATTAAGTAATAAAATGGTTGTTGTAATAACATGTTGGTCTAGTGAGATGAGACATTAGATTTTTTAAGTAAGGTGAAGGGTTTGAGTCATGGTGTTGTGAATGGAGAAAATTAGGTTGGGAGGGTCGTCCCATAATTTCGTTTGTAACCGTAAGTCTAATTTCATTTAGAACAAACAAAAATCGATTTCGATCTGTATTTTAAAAGATACAAACTTTTAAGTGGTTGAAGATCAGAAAAATAGAGCAAACAAATTGCTCCTCATACTAGTTTGGCGGTGACTTTAAAATTTTCTCATAAATTATACAAGCCGAATTAAAAGTACCAACTTTTACAGTTAGAAATAAATTTACGTCTAGTGTCTTCTGGTGTAAATTGAATAAATCGAGTTATATAACATAAGATGAATGATTTTTTTAAAAATAGTACGGAATGAGTGGTACTCAGTTGGATAGTGGGTGCGGAAATAGATTTGAGAATATATTCATATGAGTGAATGTGAATTTAAAAATTATACCCTATGAAAATTGTACCCGTCATAGGTGATAAATACAAAAATTTGATGTGAATATGGGTATTGGAAAGGGGTATCCTCATCCACCCACCCACCCTGTTTGCTATTTCTGCCCCGTTTGTCCTCTCTAATGTTAGATTTAACAATTAACAGTTTTAATAACTTAATGGCCAAATATATAGAGAGAGATCACTTGAGAATGTAATTAGAATATTTTAAAATACCATCCAACCAAAACAACACAATCCTATACAAAAATTGGCAGTGGGAATTCATTGAGCTCAAGTTGAGATGGCTAAGGAAGGCAACAGGCCACCACCAAACCTATCCATGCCGCATGGTCGGGAGAATTCAAAATGGATGATCCGACTTAGAACCCATGTAAATCCGTTGTCGGGGAGAGGTAACCAATCATTGCTCTTTTGCCCTCTTGCGTGCCAGAAAACGTTCTCTAGCTGCTGCAACTGCATCTCCGCCTCTTTTATGATGGTCACTTTTTGGTTGTTCAACAGATGGTTGTTTCTCTGGAAGTATTTCTCGAGAACTTGTTTCATCTCGAGTCCGGTCGATTGCAGCAGAAGACCCGGGAGCAGTTGAGTCAGGCAATGGCTGAACTCTATTGGATACATCTTTCTCTTTCTCATTCACATCATCGTGTATCCTTAATTCAGGCTTGCTTGGCTTTGCTTCATTTGCCCCAAAGGCAACATTTTTACCAAGATTGAAGTAAAAATCAGTTAAGTCACTCTTCTTGGTAACCTTTACAACAAAAAAATAGCAATCAATACATATCCCACCTTCATTTTTCTTGCATTTAGCTAACTCTAATAAATTTAAAAATTATAATCACATAAAAAAAAGCATTCCAACTTTTATATATATATATATATATGCACACAAACAACATTTCATCGATATGAATTTCAAGCTGGAAAGATAATCTTAATACCATTAATGCTAACTGCATTCATGCTTGTTCAGGATGCACAAATCAACATATTTAAGGCAATAACAGCATGCTGAGCTCGAGTAGCTGGGACGGAGGAACCCTAAGCTGTGGCCGAGTCGAGCTCAGCATACTCAAGCTCGAATTCTTAACGAAATATGCCTACTTAAAGCAGATAAAAACCAAAATCAATTTGTTTATCCAGGACGCACAAATCAACATATTTAGAGCAATAACAGCATGCTAAAAACACCATAGGGATCAGTGGCAATTCAATCATAAGTGGTGTAACATATAACAAATGTGACAACCAAACACGTTAACAAAGAAATGGGAAGAAAACATAACACGAAATTGCAGAAAAGGCTACACTTACATCGTCTTTCTCCTCTCGAAGTTGTCGTAAGCGCTCCTCCTCCATCCATTTTGCCTGCTCAGCAAGCTTTTTCTTGTAGGCACTGGTCACAAACTTCTCTTTATCTGCATAAAGGTGATCCTCTTTACTTCTCTCTTTCACAAGCTTCCTTTCGTATACTATCTCCTGTTCCCATTTCCGTTGCTCTGCTTTTTTCATTAAATTATGAATATATTTCGGCTGCACAAAACATTCAACATTATCATCAGTCAAATTGATGACTAATTTCAGGTTAGCTTTGATGAATTGTTGAATAAATTTATGTATGCTGCATCGTATATAAAGATTTTTTTATGGGTACAAACAAAAGGGAACAATTAAGCTAATAGCCAGCAAATAATACTGGAAACCACGAAAATCCTTAAATTTATTAGAAAAATATACCTTTCGCTCTTCGCGATCTTGAACACGGGGGCGAACAACCTTCTCTTTCATCTCATCGTAAACTCCATCGTAATCAAACACCGAAGGATCTTCCTCTAAAGCTTTCTTATGTTGCTCCTCTACCTTCGAAAAAGAAAAACAAAAACAGATAAATTTCAGTTAAGTTTTTTTTAAAAAAAAAAACCCTAGAAACGGGAACAAAGGAAATCAAGGTGAATCTTACATCCTTCAGAGCTTTGTTCTTGCTAGCTTGGCGGGAAATCTCTCTCTCCACGTCATCATCTTCGTCTTCCTGAAAGCCGCGAGGAGGAGGGAGCGGTGGTCTTGCCGCCGCCTTAACCCTAAGCTGTAAACCGTATTTCTTCATATTTTTTTTCAGAACAAAATTGTGATCCAATTCCTTATGCAATTTTTGATCCAAAGCGTTATTCAATTGTAATTGTAAGGTATATAGGTCTTCTCGTAGGTAAAATATTTTTAAGGGTAAAATACTCAAATCATCATTCAACTTTGTCTCTTAGACCTATTTTGGTCACTAAACTTTAAAACCGTTCAATTTGCTCACTAAATTTTACTTTTTGACATATTTTAATCATTATAAATTATTTTATTAATATTTTAGTATGACGTGGCTTATTTTATTATTATTAAATATAAAATTATAATAAAATAAAAATAAATTATATTTTATTTATTAATAAATAAAAATAATAATTTAAAATAAAAACCCTAACCCCAAAACACCCTAAAATCTCAAATCCCTAACATCCAAACCCTCAAACCCTTGCCGACGGCCACTACCCCTTTGCCGTCGTCGACACCACCACCTGCTGCCACCATTTTCGCATAATCAACTTGTGTTATTGTTCAAGCAAACCGAAATATACTCAAATTCGACATCATATCCTCATATTGGCAACTACAACCTAACTATCACCACAAACTTCAATTCAAAACACTAATTAAAACCAATTATGTGATTCAATTCAAAGTTTCACAGTTCAGATAGTAAATAAAATCAGAGACACCCACTGATTTCAGTGTTAAGAAAACAAACCTTTGTCAACATATAAGACCCGAACAAAAACAACAGTAGAGATGAGGAAAAGGATGAGCATTCCAATATTCTGATGACCATCAAATTTGCAGATCCAATGAACCAATAATTCCTTTTCTTTGAACAATTTAAATGGTTTAGTTTTTTTTGTCGTTAAAGGGGCTTGAACAGGTAAAATTCCATTTTGATGTTGTTTATCTAAAGAACCGTCACTCCCAGAACGAATCCCCACTGAACCCCCACTTATTGCCACTTTATTAACAATTTCAGTGTTAAAATTTCGTAAACAAATATTTTTTAAATCAAAACCAGTTCAAATGAAGTCAAAAGTTAAGAACTTTTAGGGGGAAATCTAAGTTTTTAAGTGTTTATTGGTTGTTAAGGATTTTTTAAGTTGATGATGTGAAAACGGGAAAAGATCGTAGTATTTTTATACTTCACCTCCATTCGGTGTCGCGTTAATCGGTCCAGTAACTTCGCTTACCCCCCACTCAACTCAGGGTCGAACTTCAGTGATCGGCCACCCACCGAAATGGCCCTGCTGTTTCTTGGGTGCGATTATAAGCATTGGCTTATTGTTATGGATAAGCCTGGTGGAGAAGGAGCTACTAAGCAAGAAATGATTGAGTGCTATATCAAAACTCTTACGAAAGTTCTCGGCAGGTTTATTTTTGGTGTTTGGATGCTGGGAAAGTGTGGGAAAATGAGAGGAAATTGAGCGGGTAAGAATAAGATAATATTTTGGGTTTTTTAATTAGCTATTTTTGGTGTTTGAATGTTGGGAAAGTGTGGGAAAGCGATTTGGATGCTGCAAAAACGGCGGCAGCAGATGGTGTTGTTGCTGGCGGCAAAGGGGTAGTGGCCGCCGACAAGGGTTTGTGGGTTTGGGTGTTAGGGATTTAGGATATTTAGGGTGTTTGGGGTTTAGGGAATTTATTTTAAATTAATATTTTTATTTATTAATAAATAAAATAAAATATAATTTATTTTTATTTCTATTTTATTATATTTTTATATTTAATAATAATAAAATAAGTCATGTCATACCAAAGTATTAATAAAATAATTTATAGTGATTAAAATAGGTCAAAAAGTAAAGTTTATTGAGCAAATTGAGAGTTTTTAAAGTTTAGTGACTAAAATAGGTCTAAGAGGCAAAGTTGAGTGATGATTTGAATATTTTACCCTATTATTAAATAATTAATATAAGTTATTGCCTCTAATAAAGAAAGGTAATTTAAATTATGCATTTCTATATTATTGTAATATGTCTAAATATTTTTAAATAATTATTTATCGAAAAATATTTTTAAATAATTAACATATTTTAAAAACGATAAATATTCTATACACATACGGTGGAAATTTTTAGTTTCCACAAACGCCTTAGTTTTAGGGTATATGGACTTAGTTTAGGGTGTAGGGTTTAGGAGTTTAGGTGTATGGGTTAGAATTTAGGGATAGTTGTTTCAATTTAAAATTTAGGGTTAATATGTTAAAACCTAAATCCTCACCATATTACCCTAAAAACTAAACTCTAACCTATAAACCCTAAATTATAACCCTAAACCTTAAATTGAAACAACTATCCCTAAATTATAAAGTCATGCACCTAAACCCCTAAACATTATACCCTAAATTAACTTCATATACCCCTAAACCTTATAAGATATTAATCCATCTTAAAATATAAATTATGTTTTGCCAACATTTGATTCTAACAAATTATTTTTAAAATTAAATAACATATTAATTAGTCGTAAATCACATCGTTCAATGCATAATTAATAATTTATTTAGAACCATCAAAATCAAACCATAAAAGAGAATTACTCATTATTAGCAAAAAAAAAAGAAAAAAGAAAAAAGAGAATTACTCATTGGGCCAAAGTATATAAGTTACCGGGTGACCAAAATTTGATTTAACTCAAAAAATTAATTTTTTAATTTTAAATTATTCGAGTAAATTTTGAGTTCGAGTCCAGTTCGATTTTGTCAATTAAATTTTTTTTTAATAATAAAAATTAAATTTAAATATATATAGTTATAATATGTCTAAATATTTTTAAATAATTATTTATCAAAAAATTATTTTTAAATAATGAACATATCTTGAAATATAAATTATGTTTTGCCAACATTTGATTCTATCGAACTATTTTTAAAATTAAATAACATATTAATTAGTTGTAAATCACATCTTTCAATGCATAATTAATAATTCATTTAGAACCATTAAAATCAAGCCATTAAAGAGAATTACTCACTGGGCCAAAGTATATATGTTACCAGGGGACCAAAATGTGATTTAACTCAAAAAATTAATTTTTTAATTTTAAATTATTCGAGTAAATTTTGAGTTCGAGTCCAGTTCGATTTTTTCAATTTAAAAAAATTAAATTATTATTATTTTTTATTTAGTCCATAACTTTTTTTTCTTCAATTTCTCTTTTCTTGTAAGTCCATTTTGATCAAATTTAAATTATGTGCTTCTAAATTACGATAGAATACTTATTTATATCCAACTTATGTATTATAAATAGATTTTCTCTTTTTTTAAATTTAGTCTCTCAACTTTATATAATTTTCTCATTTCTTCAATTTTTCCTTCGTTTTAAGTCTATTTTGACCATATTTAAACCACATGATCCACTAACACTATATTTATGTAACTTCAATTTATATTTTTAACAAATGTGTGTGTACGCACGTATGTGCGTGTGCACATGTGTAACTTAGATATGTCCACTAAATGTAGCACCCTAAACCCGATATGAAAGTTATTAATGCTACAATACCATTTCTGTAAAAACATTTGTCCGTAAAACCAGATTAATCTAAAATTCATTCTATAAAAGCAATCCGACGTTTGTACTAAACATGTGTTGTCATGCAGGGACGAAGCTAGGATTTTTATGGCAATCGAAGTTTGTTAAAAGATTAAAAAAACATATAAATATATTTAGTGTATTAATTTTAATTTTTTATTTATTTATTAATTTCATTTGTTAAAAAGGGGTGCGTATTTGATCGAATCGAGTAAAAAAATTTAATTAATCGAGTTAACGAGTCATATTTTATAACTAGTAGATTTTCTTTTAAACGTATTAAAGATATATCAACTAGTAGTATTATAATTGATTTATATTGATCTTTTTGGGTCAATTAGAATTATTAGTTTAGGTGTTCATCCCCTTGTGTCCTGGTGGTAAAGGTAGATGTTCATCATTCTTTGATATCCGAATTCGAGCACCAGTAATGCATATTGTGTGTGCCGTCTTTGAAAAGACTAGAAAAGTTGAACATATATTACCCTTACATCAAAATAAAATATGTCACTCAATTTTAAGTGTTGTGATCCATGGAACTGAAATTCATAAACATAGTTTTGTAATTATAATAGAATTAGCTATAATTTTTTGACTCCTAATATTTTTCAACAAATAAGTTAGTTTAGAAGGAAAATAAAACTTTAAAAAGATGGCTATAATCATACTTTGTAAAAATAATTTGCTAAGATATTTACTGATAGAAAAACAAAAATCACTTAATATATTATAAATTGAATAATGATTAGACTCGTTTTAAAGAAAAACTGCATATAAGCTTTTTAAAAACAAAAAGGTTTAACGATAGTCATTTTCATCATTATGGATGCAAGTATGTTAGGCTCGATGCACTCTAACCGATTGTGTTAAAAGGGTTAAATTTGCTTTTCGAATGAAATGGCTAAAACTGAAAAATAGTGGACAATATTGCGCGATAATTTTAGAGTGGTTCGACTACCCAACCGAGCCTACATCCACTACCTTAGCATTCACACTACAGATTTTTCAATTCACTACTATGAATTTTTCCTTTTTACAGGCCAAAGGGGTAACCTTTTACAACCCTATCTTTTCAATGGCTAAGATAGAACCACTCTAGTTTTTCTTTAGGCTAAACTAGAACATCTCCCTTTTACATGGTAAAATTTATGTAAACAATGAAAACCTCATAAGGTGAGTGTTTACAAGATAAAACCACTCTAATTTTTCCCTTAGGCATGGGTTCAAATAACATTCATTTTGTAAATCCTTCTTTATTTTGTATATGTTACGGACATGTCGTCTTGACCCGAATTATAAGGTCGTGCGACACTTGAAAGGACTCTTCCTAAACAAGTAAACCTTTCTTCGCGTCCTTTAGCTAAGGATTTATCTCGATAGCGACGACTCATAATCCTCCAGGCAACATGCACCTTTAATACCGATTCCTGCAAGGCCCAACGAACGCTAGATTCTAACCTGAGTATTCGATAACGAGCGCGATATAGAGCCATTTGTCCCCTAAATTATCCTTAAAAATTCCTCCTAAAGAGATATTATATCATCCACTTAGCCCCAATGCTCACACACTTAGTCCTCGCGTGAGCCTACGAAAAAGTTACTTACACCAAAGTAGCTTGACCGCTAGCCCAAAGTGAAAGAGATAATGGAGACAAGTCGGTATAATATAATACTACCTCCGTCCCAATTATAATGTCTAATATTGATTTTTCACGTAGTTTTAGGAAGAAAAAATTTGTGTAAGAGATGTGATGTAAAATAATTGAAATGTCAATTTTATCCTTAAAAAGTTAAATTTTATTTTTTTGGAAAACTAAAAAAGGGGTAGAAAGGTAAATGTGTCTTGTAAAAGTTGTTGATTTTTTCAATAAGACATTTTAAGTGGGACAATTTTAAAACACAAAATGGACATCTTAAGTGGGACGGAGGGAGTACAAATTTTTGTTGAAAACCAAACAAACAGTAGGGTTAGCTCAGTGGCTAAAGAGTTTGGACCTTTATTTGAATTTTTGTTTTGCTTTTCTTTGTTCAATAATGTGTGTTATGTGTCACTATCTTATTGGTCGAATAAAATTTAAAAAATAAAACACAGAGAAGAAAGAAAAATATAAAAAAACAATTCGATGTTAGTATTTCTATTACTTTTTTAATGGCTGGTGACTAGAATAGGAAAAAATGAAACATTAGTGACAATTTTACCAAAAAACAGTTCAGTGACTACTAGTGTAGTTTATGATCCATGTTCAGAATTCATGGCTCTCCCTTCCAATATTATCATTCTAAAATTTGAACTTAAATTCTCTTCTTCGGAGAACAACGTGCCTTTCAGAGATGGAGCTAGAATTTAGAGTTAGAGGATAAAATATAAATGTTTAAAAGTGGAAGGACAAGTTAAAAAATAAACTAATTTTTTAAACAATTCATATAAAAAACAAAAGTAAAAAACTATTTTTTTCGAGAATGGGGAGCAATTGCCCCTCCCCATCCCTTAATAGCTCCACTAGTGCCTTTCCATTCCACGCTAATCATGTATAATTTAAATCTCAATCAGGCCCGGCCTTGGGCAGGGGCAGCAAGGGCGCCCGCCCAGGGCCCACGCTCAAGAAAGTTATATATTTTTAATTTTATTCGAATTGTATTTGTTTTTAGTGTTTTTAATTTTTTAATACTAGTCATTAGGGGCCCACTTTTTTCAATATTACCATATCGAGATTCGAACTTATACAAAATGAGACAATATAAACATCCTTACTCACTAGACCAATTGGTGAATCTCACAAATATTTTATTTTAATTAGTATTTAGTTTAATAATGTCATAGATAGTAAAATAATATGTTTTATTTTTCATTTGTATCATATTACTAGTCAACCACCACTTTTGAAAATTGTTTAATGGTTCAATATTTTTTCCAGATTTAATCTGATAATTCTTAATTTTTAAACAGAGTATTTGGCTTAAAGGATAACTTTGTTCATGTAATAATCTCAAATTAATAATGTTGTTCATATTTTTTAATTGCATCACTTTAACCTTTTAATCTTCCAAAATCAACTATGCTATCTTTCCTTTTTTATTTATCAATTTAGCTTTCGAACTCTTGACTTGTATTAATCTCACACTTTAACTTTTGTTGACTGACAAAGCCGTTAAATTTTATATGTGTAATCGTTATTTATTTTCACATCAATTATTATCGTCAACAGTATTGTCATGTCGATAATAACATGGCAGTTATAATTACGTGATAGTATCAATAGAGTTTTAAAATTATTTATTTATTTAAAAAAATTACTTTATAAAAATAACATCAATTGTGGTGTCAAATTATCAAAATTGACTTATAAGTTAATTTATTAAAAAAAAGACATGAGCGTGTTAATGCAGATGTTATTTATTTATTGGAGTGTCTGGCATAGCAAAGTAGGATTAGTGATAACAATTTAGTTAGTCAACAACAGTTAAAGAGTGAAATTTGATGTAATTTAAGAGCAAGTTAAACTGATAAAATTAAAAACGATGAAAACATTTGTTTTTTCGAAGACTACAATAACTAAATTAACACAATTAAAAAAGAAAGACAACATTATTGATTTGAAATTACTACATAGACAAAATTACCCATTATGTCTAAAATAAATTACTCAAACAATGTATGCACAAACGCCTGCTAGGATGAAATTAGGATCAAATTGTCATCCCCAATAATTAAATTCAAAACATTAAACGGTTAAGAGTTAAAACTAAACCTAAATAACATGATTGATAAACAAAAGGAAATATTTATTTTACAAGAATATATCAATAATTGTATATATACTCAACAGAACCCATACTCAACTCAATCTCAAAATTAACTAGTCTATTAACTAGACTTGAAAACATATTGATCTAATATTGACACCAAAAATCAATCGGTTCAATATTGACTTAAATCAACCCGACTCTACCCAACATAATATAAACCCAAATTAAATTTAAACTATATAATCAAATCTAAACCAAATACAAATCAAACTCAAATTGACTCAAACCGATTGCGACCTCCAGTTACGACTAACCCTTTCCTCGGTAAGGCTAGATGAGTCGGTTTTCCTTTTCATTGACAAAATGGAAAATATTTCGAGTAAAATGGTATTATTTTACATAATTATGTATAAGAAAATAAAAATACAAAAAATCCAAAATTTGATTTACTTTTGTGTTAAATAATTGATTAATGGTACTAAAACTCACATTCATTACCAAACCAAGTCATCGTGTAACATGAACATCCCTAATTGGTCGTTAATTGTAACACCCCAGTTTAGGGGTAGGGTGAAAAATAATAATTTAATATTATTTTCAGGTTCGGTCTTGTAATTAAAATAATCTTTGGGCCTCGTATTTTCAAACAAATGGTTTTTATGTTGGTCTTATGCTATATCAAGCCCTAAATGTCATGGATGACATGCTATTGGAATTTTCCCTTTTCATTAAGGGTAAATGGGTCTTTTGGGTTAAAACAAAAGAATTAAAACTATAAAAAAAAAAACACTCATATTCTTCCCAACGTCAAAAAAAAAAACTACTCTCCCTTGGAGCACTATTCCATTCCATAACCCACCCATTCTTGAAGGTTTTTCAAAGGTAAGGTCATTTTTGACTTGCTCTCATTATCCTCTACTAGCACATACCATTATTTTCAAGAAAACTCATGATTTTAGTAATTTGGGTGTTTTGAAATTTTGATTAAAAATGTCATTTTTAACATCCTGAACTTAGGTTTTTGATTTATTTGTGTTATATGAGTTGTTTTGAGTCTAAAGGGGACCAATGGGTGTGATTTTTACAAGGTTTGGGTGATTCCCGAAATGGGGTTTTGGGGAAGTTTTTGGGAGATTTTAAGTTGAGTTTTGGGGTGTTTTATGTGAATATGAGAGGGCTGATGGATAGGCTACATGTAAGGGAAGTTTTGGAGACTTTAGAGAGTAATTTGAGGGTTGAAATCAATGGATTTAAGGGGTGCTTAAGGGCTGCTCGGGATTATGGATTTTGAGTTGTTTTCAATGGGAAAATTGATGTTGTGTGCTTGGTATGTAATCCGGGTTGATTATTTTGGAATATGGACTGATTTTGGATTGTTTAAATTGTGTTGGAATGTTTAGAAACGAGAAATTTGGTTGGTGAAGCTTCGGGGATAAATCCGGGAATTTCGGAGTCTTGAGCTTGGTCTTCGATCTTCTCTTGGGTAGCAACGGTGAGTAAAATTATTGATTTATGCATCGTGCTCGATATGGATTCTATTTTTGCCCAAAAAAAATTAAAAATTACCCATTACAAATAAAATTTTTGGCCCAAAATTCTATTTATTAGGCCCTAACCAAAATTAAACTTAAAATTCATCCCAGCCCGTATCTTCTCTACAGCAGTGCTGCTCAATTAACCCAGAAAAATTGAAACGACAAAACTTGTTGAGAAAGATTTAGGCTAAATTAGAAATTTTGATTGAATATTAGAAAACTGAAAAAAGACAGAAAATTAGAAACAAAAGAAAGCAGATTTGAACGAAAACACCAC
The DNA here is from genome assembly GCA_958450335.1 of Hibiscus tridactylites. Taxonomy (NCBI): domain Eukaryota; kingdom Viridiplantae; phylum Streptophyta; class Magnoliopsida; order Malvales; family Malvaceae; genus Hibiscus; species Hibiscus tridactylites. Next base: position 91,010,352 of record OY288278.1, on the reverse strand, counting down.
TCGTTTTTTATATTTTTCGATGAACGATACCACAGTTTGCGAATCTGTACGGTAAGAAACTCAGTTATGACGAGTCGGTAAAGATATCTCGAGATTACCTCCATCAAACAATGAATTTTTTAGCTTTATACCGTCAGACGCTCAAACCGGTAAGGCGATAACCCCCAGAACTTTGTTTATTGCTTTGTCGAGTTTTTATGAATTTGGGTCTGGGACTTTGTCTTTATTTATTGCTTTGTTGTTCTTTGGAGAATTTTATTATTTTTGGATGAGTCTACCACGTGCGACGAACACCGATGAACACCATTAAATTAATTAATAAATATTTAAAATTTTAAGGACCCATCATATAATTAATAATTATTTTAAAAAATTCAATTAAATTATTTTTATATATTAAAATTTTATTTTTTAGTAAGGGTAAACTATATATTTAGTACCTCACTTGTTTCCGTATTTCTATTGAACCCTCATTATTTAAATATTATTTTAATTTGACCATATTCTTTATAAAAAAAATTTAACCCTTAACCCTCAACTATTAAACCTTAAACCTTTAAACTCTTAAACTTATACCCTAAATCATATACCATTAAAAATAATTTCACCATCATCGATTCAATTCAATGAATTGTTGAATTCTCCTAAGAAATTTAATTAAATTATTTTATATATATATCAAAATTAATTAAACTCGAATCTTCTAGAATTAACACTATCATCTTATTTGAAATGAAGATGTCATCACAATTAATCATAATTAATTCAATTCATTGAATTGAATTAATCGATAATGGTGAAACTAATTGATTTTTTTATATATACCCAAAGATCGGTTGTAGCGATTCCCTGGAACGAATTATTTTACCTTCAACGAATTGAAGATGATTTGAATTAAAAATAATTTCATCATCATCGATTGTACATATGTTTTCTCATATACTCATATATTTTCTTTAATTCCTAATAAATTCATCGGCATACTCTAGGTTTCTATGCTATCTTCCTTCTGTAATGGTCACTGCTACAATGATACACGTTGTAGATTGCCTACAACCTAATCTTAGAGTTGAATACCAAAACCAGCTATTAGGCATTCTGAGAATCGATAAGGTATTATTTTATCCCTCGTTCTAAGCCGATGTTAAACGTGCAAATTTCGTCCTGATTTTTAAATCTGAATTCATTTTTTCGAACAATATAAGGTAGATGAATGCTTTGAGTTGATTATAGAATCGGCAACAAATGATGATGCTAATCCGCCTTCGGGACCGACCTTCAGCAACCCGAAATATGCATCAGCAATGTACAAATCACCAGTTTTCTTATGAAATCGGAGGCCCAAAGGTCGGGCTCATTTGGCAGGTAACTAGATAGTGATGGCTTTGGATTACATATTTCTGACCTGAGATCAAAATTACAAATGGTAAAAGAATTTGAGAAATATTTTGGCTATAAACGCTGTAAAGACTGCTTGAAATAGGTGAGAATTTCCAAGAAAACATGAAATAAATGCCATATGGTAAAAGATTATAAGAGTAATACATTAACTATCTTATAAAACATCTTCAAATTGGAGAGATTTCCATAGAAATTCCCAAAAAGAACTAAGAAAAACACATAGCAAAGTACTAAGTAGGTAACCTGGCCAACTTTCTATAGGCACAAAGCCACAATTTACTGACAAAGAGAATAAAGAAACACTGGGAAGCTCAAAGAATCCATTTTTATTTTCTTTTACAGCCCAGTCTTTAAAAAATAAAATAAAAAATCTGTTAATAATTGTCTCTCCCTAATCCTATACTATTTCCAACGCTTCCTTTGTTCGATTTTCTGGGTTGATCTTGTTTTTTTCAGTTTTCTCTTTCAGTCGTCTCTTCTTCACTCTGCCTGCAACTTTCTCTTTCGCTCTTCAGTTCGATCCACTATATCTTTCTCTAACTACAATACACACAAAATTCTAAGGCTCAATTTTGCCCTCTTGCGTGCCAAAAAACGTTCCCTAGCCGCTGCAACTGCATCTCCGCCTCTTTTATGATGGTCACCTTTTGCTTGTTCAAAAGATGGTTGTTTCTCCTCTCGAAGTTGTCGTAAGCGCTCCTCCTCTCGAAGTGGGAAGAAACCATCACATGAAATTGCAGAAAAGGCTACACTAACATCCTCTTTCTCCTCTCGAAGTTGTCGTAAGCGCTCCTCCTCCATTCATTTTGCCTGCTCAGCAAGCTTTTTCTTGTAGGCACTGGTCACAAACTTCTCTTTATCTGCATAAAGGTGATCCTCTTTACTTCTCTCTTTCACAAGCTTCCTTTCGTATACTATCTCCTGTTCCCATTTCCGTTGCTCTGCTTTTTTCATTAAATTCTGAATATATTTCGGCTGCACAAAACATTCAACATTATCATCAGTCAATTTGATGACTAATTTCAGGTTAGCTTTGATGAATTGTTGAATAAATTTATGTATGCTGCATCGTATATAAAGATTTTTTTATGGGTACAAACAAAAGGGAACAATTAAGCTAATAGCTAGCAAATAATACTGGAAACCACGAAAATACTTAAATTTATTAGAAAAATATACCTTTCGCTCTTCGCGATCTTGAACACGGGGGCGAACAACCTTCTCTTTCATCTCATCGTAAACTCCATCGTAATCAAACACCGAAGGATCTTCCTCTAAAGCTTTCTTATGTTGCTCCTCTACCTTCGAAAAAGAAAAACAAAAACAGATAAATTTCAGTTAAGTTTTTTTTTAAAAAAAAAAACCCTAGAAACGGGAACAAAGGAAATCAAGGTGAATCTTACATCCTTCAGAGCTTTGTTCTTGCTAGCTTGGCGGGAAATCTCTCTCTCCACGTCATCATCTTCGTCTTCCTGAAAGCCGCGAGGAGGAGGGAGCGGTGGTCTTGCCGCCGCCTTTTTCTGCTGGGACGGAGCCCTAAGCTGTAAACCGTATTTCTTCATATTTTTTTCAGAACAAAATTGTGATCCAATTCCTTATGCAATTTTTGATCCAAAGCGTTATTCAATCGTAAGGTATTTAGGTCAAGAAAAGCGTTATTCAATTTTTGATCCAATTCCTTTTTCTATCCGGTTTTCCGAGTAAAGTAGACTGTAGGTAAAATATTTCTAAATAATTAATATAAGTTATTGCATCAAATAAAGAAAGGTAATTTAAATTATGCATTTTTATATCATTGTAATATGTCTAAATATTTTTAAATAATTATTTATCAAAAAATATTTTTAAATAATTAACATATCTTAAAAAATAAATATTCTATACACAGACGGTGGAAATTTTTAGTTTCCACAAGCGACTTAGTTTTAGGATATACGAACTTAGTTTAGGGTGTAGAGTTTAGGAGTTTAGGTGTAGGGGTTAGAATTTAGGGATAATTGTTTAATTTAAAGTTTAGGGTTATAATTTAGGGTTAATATGTTAAAACCTAAATCATCACCATATTACCCTAAAAACTAAACTCTAACCTATAAACCTTAAATTATAACCATAAACCTTAAATTAGTTGTCCCTAAATTATAAAGTCCTACACCTAAATCCCTAAACCTTATACCATAAACTAACTTTATATACCCCTAAACCTTAGGATATTAATCCATCTTAAAATATAAATTATGTTTTGCCAACATTTGATTCTAATAATTTATTTTTAAAATTAAATAACATATTAATTAGTCGTAAATCACATTGTTCAATGCATAATTAATAATTCATTTAGAACCATCAAAATCAAACCATAAAAGAGAATTACTCATTGGGCCAAAGTACATGTTACCATGTGAGCAAAATTTGATTTAACACAAAAAATATTTTTTTAATTTTAAATTATTTAAGTAAATTTTGAGTTTGAGTCCAGTTCGATTTTGTCAATTTAAAAAATTAAATTTTTATTGTTTTTTATTTAGTCCATAACTTTTTTTTTCTTCAATTTCTCTTTCTTTGTAAGTCTATTTTGATCAAATTTGAATCATGTGTTTCTAAATCACTATAGAATACTTATTTATATCCAACTCATGTGTTTGTAAATAGATTTTTTCTTTTTTAAATTTAATCTCTCAACTTTGTACAACTTTCTCGTTTATTCAATTTCTCATTCATTTTAAGTCTATTTTGACCATATTTAAACCACATGATCCACTAACACTATATTCATATAACTTCAATTCATATTTTTAACAAATGTGTGTGTACGCGCGTATGTGCGTGTGCACGTGTGTAATTTAGATATGTTCACTAAATGTAGCACCCTAAACTCGATATAAAAGTTATTAATGCTACAATACCATTTCTGTAAAAACATCTGTCCGTAAAACCAGATTAATCTAAAATTCATTTTATAAAAGCAATCGGATTTGGCATTTAGAAATCAAAAATTTTATATAAAAAAGAGAAATCAAATTTAGACATAAAACGAAAGAATATTTTAATAATGGAAGAAAACATGAGAGCGAAACGGATGCCTTAATATTGGGCCTAATTTTCAGCACTTTATAAATCGCCCATTTCCTTCAATACTTTCCACATTCAATCATTTTATTCCGCGATTTTCTCTCTCCCCAAACACCTTTTCGAGAAAAAGAGCAGTTCAAGCCAACGAGAAGACGATGGCCGATCAGCTCACCGATGATCAGATCTCTGAGTTCAAAGAGGCCTTTAGCCTATTTGACAAGGATGGCGATGGTCTCTTCTCTTCCCTCACTTTTTATTGTTATTTCGTAATTTTTTCATATTTAAGAATTTTCTTTGTTCGATTCGAATCCGGTTTGCTGGTGTAAGCTCCTTTTTTGTTTTTATGTTTATTTTTTAAATATTTGCCAATCGTTTTCTTTTATGGTTCGAATGATGTGGCGGATCTAGGGTTACGATGTATGATTTTATGATCCTGCTTTAATTTTTTTTTTAATTTTCATTTCTTTGATTTTGACTGTTCTGGCTGTTAATTCTGATTGCTTTGAATGTTTCTTTTTGTTCATTATCATAATAATTCGTCTTTCTCTGTCGTTTCATCTGTTTCATGTTTTAATTGTCAGACTTAGATATTTTCTAGATGCTTATCTATTTGTTATTCGTTGCATATCTATGCTTGAGATTTGGATTTTCTGATTTGAATTGATTTGCAATTCAACCGTGATTAAATGTTGCATTTACATTGTGCAAATTCTAATCTAATTAGCAATTATTCCCTATGATTAAACCTTCATTTTCAACCTATTTTAAGATGCAGGATCCTTGTTAGTATTTATGAATATCGTTTCAAAATGTGTATGGCAGTCTTTGTTAGGTTATGAAAATTCAAGAGTTGCTGTGAATGATTCATTTTACTTTTATGATCTTCACATATTGGAAAAATGAGCACTATCCTCTTCGGTTCCTGCTTTTCTATGTATATGTATCCCATAAATGCTTCAGCTACACTTTAGAGAAGTTCAAAAATCATCAACTAGCATGTTTTTACACGAAATAGTGTAACACCCTTGTGTTTTCTTCAGGTGATATTACATTATTTGCATGCTTGTTTTCTAGCCAAATCTACTTGTGTTTATTATTCGTACCCAATACTGTAGCTTAATTGTGTTGCATTTATTTTTCACCTTTGTGGCAGGTTGCATTACTACCAAGGAGCTGGGGACTGTGATGCGATCACTTGGGCAGAACCCTACTGAGGCAGAACTGCAAGATATGATTAATGAAGTTGATGCTGATGGAAATGGGACCATTGATTTTCCCGAATTCCTTAACCTGATGGCAAGGAAGATGAAGGATACCGACTCCGAGGAGGAACTTAAAGAGGCTTTCAGGGTGTTCGACAAGGACCAGAATGGCTTCATATCTGCTGCTGAGCTACGCCATGTCATGACAAATCTTGGTGAGAAGCTTACAGACGAGGAGGTTGATGAAATGATCCGTGAAGCCGATGTTGATGGTGACGGACAGATTAACTATGAGGAGTTTGTTAAAGTCATGATGGCCAAGTAAGGTTCACACCAACCATTACAAGGTTCCAATAATTGATACAAAAGGAACAGGGCAGATAAGTTTGCTATGACTTTTATTTCTGAATAGGAAGAATCTATGTTTTAAATGTACTAGCTTTTGTTGTTTTGCTGTATCTGCTTCTTGCTTGAATTATTTTGCAGACCGTACAATAGTGTCATACTTGTTTGCTCTGTTTTTTGTTCAGTAGTCTGGGTTGTTAGTGTTCTTTTTTCTTTTTATGTTTTTGATTGGTTTCTTGAACCATAAACAATTTGGAAGATCTATGTTTTGTCAATTGATTAATATCGAGGGATCCGAAAATTATTGTATTTGAATTTTTACACTTTTTAATGTTCACACAACGTCAAAAATATATTTTAAAAAATGAATATGTCAAAATCTCTGTTATTTACTAGTCCATAAAATACATTGGTAGTTCCTGATTAGACCCGGCTAACTTGAGTTTGCCCCGAGACTGAACACTTTTACCGAACCTGAGACCCAGTATCGATGACCCGAATTTGATTTGAAACTTGAAATAAACTGAATTGAAATTGACTTGAGTTTTAGTTGAACCAAATTGGACTCGTACCGATTTTTAATTGAACCGAATGAACATGAACTGATTTTACTCAAACTGAATATGAAATAAATAAAAAAGATATTTAAATAAAGAAAGAAATGTGTGATGTGAGCTACTTCTCGACTCATTAGAATTTTATATAAGTGGGTGTAAAAAATTAATCCGACATGAAAACTCAATTATAACCGACCGAATCAAAAGTTAACCCAATATTAACCCGAACTGAAATCATTTGACCCGATATTAATTGAATAAAAAATTAACCGATTTGATATGACCTAAATCAACATAGACCCGAATTAAAATTAAATCAGATTCGAACTGAAATCGAATGTAGTCAAACACGAAATAATTCTTATCGAAATAACTCGAACCAAAGCCGAACTGAGTTACCTGTTTGCCACCTCTATAACTGATCTATGTTATTCCATTTTGGTAAAACAAATGTCTTTAAACCAACACGTTCCAGTTTGTGTATGATCCTCTAATATTTTAAAAATTAATTCAAACTTGGTAAAAGGAAAACATTTAGGATTTCCATTTCCCGATTAACGATATCAGCCAATGAATGATCATTTAATATTATGAAGGTATAAGTAGTAAGGAAAATTTAGATGTCTGGTTTTATTGTATTTTCGGTTAAGATATTGATCTATTTTTTATTTTTTGGATCATATACGAATCTGATTTGAAAATTTTAATTGAGTGGCATATTTATAATTTCATTAACAATTGGGTGATCTGTTTGTAATTTTACTAATAATTGAGTGACATGTTTGTTATCTGCCGACAACATTTTTAATGTTCGTTTGCATTTAAATGGGAGATTGGCCCGATTATAAGTAAAATATCAATTAAGTGACTCAATTATAATTTTTAATAATGAGATGACCTAAATGTGACTTTACTAATAATTGAATGACCTTCATTATAGTTTAACCTTTATAAAATATAAAATGTAACATTTTGACCCAAAAAGTATTTATACTTTATTTCGGGACCACAAACAAAAAAAAGTTACTACAACACTTAAAAAAAGCTTGAGTAAAATCGAAAAACAAAATTAAAGAAACAAAAGAGATGGAAAAAATAGAGGATGATAGAACTCCTCCCTCCAACCTACGCGACCTTAACTACCAAGGAGGGACTATCTTTCTCTTTACAAAAACGAGTTCGAATCTAAATCATAACCACCAAAGAAAAACATTATGTTTGTGCTCGGTTCTTAAACTATATATTTAATTTTATTCTCTTAACATGTTTGTGATTTGTTCTACAACTTTATTTACTTTAATGATGTTATATCTCTTTGTTGATTGACTAATGTTAGGTTGTTTTCATAAAAAAAATATTATAACTTATACTCAATTCCTTTAGAGTTTTTTAATTCACTTTCATTCATTTATTTTCTATTCATTCAATTTATTCACAACTTTTCATTTACTATTTATCTAATATACATGTTTGAGCCCGCATAATACATTTACAGACGCACAACACCTCCTTAAAACTTATATGTTCTATAAATTTAGTTCTAGTTTAAAAAATAAATAAATAAATTTACTCATCTATATTTAAAATTTCTATCAATTTAATTTTTTTCCCCTAAACTATTTATTCTTCTCACAAAAATGTTATATTACGTTCTTAGTATAATTATTTTAACAGTACTTTGTTATTTTATGGTAGAATGTAGTTATCCAACTGTTACTATGATTCGATAAACTCATTTTGTTTGGCGATATCACAAAAAATATTAAGTTGATGAAAAATTTAAATATTAAAGATTAAATTTTTTTAGGTACCAAATGTACATTTAAACCACAATTAAACTATAATAAAAGAGAGATCCACTAATTAATCTAGTGGCTAAAGATGTTTATATCGTTCTATTTTGTATAAGTTCATATATAATTCGACCTACATTTATTGTATGTGCTTTAGATGGTAGATTATTGTAGAGCGGAATCTAATCATAATTTTCATCCTATATTTATAAAAATATATTAATATGAAAGGCTTACAGTTTCCATCAGGATGTGAATGGATTAACAACTAGCTCCTTCCTAATCAAAGAAAAAACAATGTAAATAATTTCAAAATTACTACAGAATATTATTCCATCTCCTCCCGGATTATTTTCTCATCTGAAAGCTTGCGAGATAACATTTGCATGTCCTCTGAACTCATTTACCACTAGCCAACTTGGTACGGATGAGCTTGGCAGCAGCTACCATGTTGCGAAGAGCAGGCTCCACTTCGGAGTATTTGCGCGTCTTGAGCCCACAGTCGGGATTGACCCACAGAACCTTGCTATCAAGGACCGCAAGCATCTTGTTGATACGGTCGGCAACTTCTTCGGTAGATGGGATCCTAGGAGAATGAATGTCATACACACCAGGACCGATTCCGGCTTCATATTTGACTCCCTCTTGGAAGACAGACAGAAGCTTTTCATCTGATCTTGAATTCTCGATGGTGATCACATCGGCGCCCATGTTTATAATTGCGTTAATGATGTCGTTGAAGTTTGAGTAGCACATGTGGGTGTGAATCTGCACAAAAATATGTTTTGCAGTATCCATTCAGAAAACAAAAACCAAAGCATTTTATATATGCACATCAAATTTTACACAGCAAAGTTCCATATTCAATTCTATTAACAAATGCCACTAAGGTTCTATAAAGGAAAGTCGACTACCAATTCAGTTGTCATTTCAAAGCATATTCGGGATTTTTTTAATTGTAGATTTCTTCAAAGAATTTCACCTTTTTAGAAGCGTCAACGGTTACCAATTTTTTTAGTCTTGCCACATCATAAATGTTTAAAAGACCAATGACATAAGGTTAAAGAAACCAGTTCATTGATGGCTCAGAGATTAGGGATTGGAAACCTGAGTAGTGTCCTTGACGTCACAGTTAGTAATCCGGAAGGATTGAACGGCCCATTCCAGATAGAAAGGCTGCTCGGATTTCCTAAGGGGCAAACCCTCTCTTAATGCAGCTTCATCAATCTGGATAACAGAAATGCCAGCCCTCTCAAGATCCTCAACCTCATCCTTGATGGCTAAGGCGATCTGGTAGCATGTTTCATGCCTAAGAACAGGCAACAATCCTGAATTAAAGGAAAGAAGATACATGATTTTGAATTATATACGATGCTGGATTTACTCACCTCTCCTGGTCGTTTCTGACAAAGGACCAGTTCAAGATCGTAACAGGGCCTGTAAGCATTCCTTTCATAGGTCGTCTAGTCATACTCTGAGCCGTTGAAGACCAAAAGACAGTCATGGCCCTGGGGCGGCTCACATCACCATAAATAATAGGAGGCTTGACACAACGGGATCCATATGACTGAACCCATCCATTCACAGTGAAGGCAAAACCGGCCAATTGCTCTCCGAAGTACTCAACCATGTCATTTCTCTGTATCAAAATATTACAATTGCAAATGAAAATGACAAGTTAGAACTTTATTAAGATAATAAGGTTAAAGCATAGACATATCTAACCAATGTAATCATGACTAAAACTCACCTCTGGCTCTCCATGCACCAAAACATCAATGCCAAGCTCTTCCTGGAGCTTGACAACTTTGTTAATTTCCTCCTTCATGGCATTGACATATTCAAATTCATTGATCCTACAAGTATACGGCAAAACAAACAGGTTATATATGCAACAAAAACAAAAACTTGAAGGGAATATAGACCAAAAGAACATGATCTCACTTTTTAGCCTTGTACTCACGACGCACTTTTCTAAGTTCCCCGGTTTGGGGGAAAGATCCAATAGTGGTGGTAGGAAGAATTGGTAGATTCAACTTCTTCTGCTGTGCAGCCAGTCTAGTACTTACACTTGTGGCACGACGGTGATCAGAATCCTTCAAGGCAGCAACCTATACAGAAAGGACTGATATGTAAGTAAAAAGGTTGGAAGGTCAGATTAGACCATTTAAGAAATGGATGGCAAATGACTTTCTCTGAAAACTACATACAGCCTTCTGCACAGACTCATTTCTCACTCTAGGAGAGGATTTTCTTGAAGCATGAGATGTAGCATTGGAAGCAAAAAATGCCTGCAAAAAAGATAAGATGCCATAGCATTTTGAAGTTACAGAACATTGTCATTTGTCTGCTTAGTCAATTGATAATCAAGAGAAAAAGAGAAGTAGAGAAAGGTGCAAGCCAGGTTGAGAGAAATAGTTGTTGATCAGTGACACTTAAAACTTGGAACAGTTAGCATTTTTACTCACCGAAACTAGAGAGAAATACCTGATCCTTTTGCCCAACCAATGCCTTGGCCAAGGCATTTACTTCAACTACTTTTTGTGCTGCAAATGCAAGCCAGGACTTGATCTCTTTGCCCAACTTAGTTTCATTCACAAGGTCCACCGCAGTGTGGAGGAGAGAGCATGATGTAGAGACCACAACTTTCTCTGTCGGAGAGCAAACAAGAATTGTTCTTAACTTTCAGTAAATTGCATACTGAAATTCCAAGTAGAAAGAATATAGGAATTCAATATACCTTTGCCAACAATACTCTCAAGAACCTGCAGTATACAAAGTGAAGCAGCAAGATCATCAGCCCAAACGTTTCTTCCGTCAACCACTCCAGCAAACAAATATTTATCGGGAGGAAATCCACTCTTTAACAAGTTAAGTGTTCTTGTTCCACGGACTAGATCAAATCCAAAACCAGCTACAGACTTTAATGAAGTAAGTGCCTTGTACGTCTGGACAGGAACATCAGCAAAGTAAGTTTCAATAAGAACATTCAAGCCAGAAAAAGATGACTCTAGCTCTGAGTAGGCATTTGTAAATGTTTGCAGTTGAAGCGCCTCAAGATCCATCACAAGGCTGGGCTCATCAATCTGAATCCATGTTGCACCAGCTGCCTTTAGTTCAGCAACAACTTCCCTGTCAAGTAACAATCATTAGAAAGCACTTAAGAGTAAGACAATATGCCAGCACCGATTTCAATAGCTTAGTCAGATAATTTGCAGATTGATCAAGGGCAAGCAGACATATTAGTGCCTTACTTGTAAATTGGAACAATCTTTTTGGTTAGAGAAAGAAGAGAGAAGGATTTATCCACGCCCTTAGCTGGTTTTGATAACAATATGTAAGATAAAGGGCCTATAAGGACGGGGACAGTGTCAATTCCGAGCTGCACGTCAAAAATGCAAGAAAATTTAGCAATTCAACAAATATAGTTAGGTAGAGAATCTAATTATTCCAACACCATCAGTAAAGCAAGGTAAATAAAGCCTAAAGCATCTTGTCAGAACGAATTAACAATATTCCCAAGTAAAAACATTGCAAGTCTTAAGGGGTCTTATCATTTGTTTATATGGATGCCATATGATGGGGCTAAAACAATATTCCTCTTAAAGCAACTCTTTCATCTGCAAAGCTGATACCATAAAAGTAAAGCCACGAGGACAGAATCAATGGGTGTAAATTCCATTCTGATATATGAAATCCATTTAAAAATTTATTGAATTCTGAGGCTCCAAGCATGTAAAAGATGCATATGAACAATGGATTTACGCAAAGTACGTTTTAGCTAATTCTAATCTTACTGGCTTAATATTTGGGACTTGTTTATATATTCTTACACCATTGAGCCTCGAAGCTACAAAGTTTAGAGAAAAAATATGTTAACTCTCATATATAGGTTGCCCTTGGTGCACTATTTTTCTGATAAAACAACTCTTACAAAAATTATACAAGCTTAGGATAATGAACCGGAGTTGAAAATAAGAAATTCCATTTTAACCAAACAAATATTAGTAAAGCAAAAGCAAAAGGGCAAAAGAGCAAATCAGGAAAAGGTTGGCATGAGATAGCAGCAAACTCACAGCTTTGGCCTCCTTGTATTCCTCAACAGCCTTGTGAGATGCATAGGAGAACTTGACATCCGGCCCCAATTCCGGGACAATGTAGTGACTTCAAAAATGAAAAATACCATTGATGTCAAGACATTTAAGACATTTTGTTAAGCAAAAAACTACCAGCTACAAAGTATTCTCACTCACTAATTGGTGTCAAACCACTTGGTCATTTCCATAGCAGGAACAGAGTCATTACCCCTAGCCATCGAGAAATAAACATCAAAACCGATCTCACCACTGTTCCATCCATATCTAGGAGGGACTGCACCTAGCATCGCTGTGGTGTCCAATACATGATCATAGTAAGAAAATGTGTTGCTAGGAATAAACTTGATTCCGACCTCAGCCATTTGCTTCCAGATGGATGCCCTGAGATCAGCCGCCACCTGTTTCAAATCCTCGGCGCTGCTTTTACCTTCCCAGAAAGATTCCAATGCAAACTTTAACTCCCTCTTCGGTCCCATTCGAGGGTAACCGACAATGTGGGATGTCATTGCTCTGTTTCAGGAAGACAGAGTTACCATTATGATTTCAAATTCAGGCTAAACCAAAAGAAAAGATGTTCACAAGTAAAATCAAACAAACAAAGCCTCTTTTTTCCCCATCAAAATGGGTCATTTAAAAATATTTTTTTTATTGAAACATAGCATAACCAGTTAAAATAAAATTAAACATCTATTTGTTTTTCCCCCTCAATCAAATGTACAATTGCGAGATAGGCTATTCAAATCCAACTATTCCAATTGGGTGATACAAACATCTATTATAGCGCCAAATACTGAAGAGTTTTATTGGTCAATATCAGAGATTGGAAGTAGCGGATTTTAACACTGAAAGGAACATGGAAATTCAAGGTAATGCAATTATATACGAGACAGGAAAAAAGGGTAAAATAAACAGAAACAAAATTGGGAAAGAAACTAACATGCTAATGTGTTTGGTTACTCAGAAACGGAAAGGAAATGAAAAGAAAATCAGGGGTGGCAGTGGGAAATTATAAAAAGAATTAAGATCCTAAAAAGAAGGGAGTTCAAAACATTGTGTGTGTGAAATTAGGCTCAACAGAACCACAAAAAATGTATAAAAATCCATATAATTGGAAACGAGAAAAGAGGGAAAGGAGTTACCTAATAGAGAGAGAATAGCGTGGAGAGGTAAACCTAATGGGGAGTTTATGGAGACGAGAAGAGAAGGGGGAGAGAGAGTGAGGAACACAGAGTTGGCTCATTGCTTTTGCTATTGCCCATCCCCCCTTCATTTTAGGGATGGAGGGAGGCTTATATTGCACCTTTCATTTCTTTCAGGCTTACTCAATATACCACTTTTTTTGGTTGCCATATCTGCCGTGACTGATACATATTGATCTGTAGATAATTTTTTTTATTTTTTTACTAGAATTTTTTCCTTATACCAGAGATATGGGCACGGGTAGGGTCGGGTGTTTGCCTACCCGAACTTGACTCGAAAATATATACTTCAAATTCGGACCTAACCTCATACTAAAAAAATTCGACCCAACCCGACTCGAAAACTACATACTCAAACCCGACCCAACCCGAGCTATTAAAAAATAATAATTTTTAGGGTTTTAATTGTAAAAAATAATTTTTAGGAACCTAATTGTAAAAAATTAAATTTTAGGGATCTAGTTGTAAAAAAATAAGTTTAATGATCTCATTGTAAAAAATATATATAAAGAGTGAGCATTATTATAAATATCCTTAAAAAATTAATGGAAAATTACAATATTAGTCCCAAGTCGTGTCGAGTTAGATTTTTTCTATCATAAACCAGAACCCGACCCAACTTCACCCTTTAAAATCCCCGACCCGACCCCAAATTTTCTATGAAAAAATCCGACCCGATCGGATCGGAACTCGACCGAATTGGGTAAAATGCCCGTCCCTATAACTTATACAATATCATGAGTTTTTTTGCGTAATTAATTTTTATAGTTGTTTTTTTATTTAAATGAGCAAAATAATATATAAGAATATGATTATATTAAATACTTGTTTAAATACTTTATTTGTTATTAATATTTGATATAATATATATTATAAGAATATATGAAGAATGTAGGTAGGGATTGACATTTTACTTAACCAGATTGAAGTATATAATTTTCAGGTCGAGTTATGTTTTTAAGTATGAGGTCGGGTCGAGTTGAATTTAGGGCATATATTTTCAAATTAAATTTGGATGGGCCAAAAACCCGAACTGTATCCATCCCTAAATGTATGTATTAATTTCTTATTTATAAAATTATATTTTTAATATATTGTTATTCATTATTAAATTTAAATATATATATTAATTTTATTTATGAAATTTTCTTTTTAATATAATTTTATTAATTATTAAATTTAAATATATATATTAACTTTTTATTTATAAAATTATCTTTATTTTATTTAATCCTCCAACCCAAAAGCCTTGTAACTTTTTATTAAATTTAAGAGGTTTTATCTCAATCCTCACTCACAATATTTTGTTTACCAATAAAAACTTGTTTCTCATTTTTCTTATCCTTATTTCCTTCTATTCTTCTCCTCAAATTAACCTTTTGGTTTTGCTCTCTGCTATTGTTTTTCATTCATCTGTTCACTTCAATATCAGACTCAGTTCCTTCAGGAATTGCAGAAATGGGGAACAATGGAAAACTTGAAGCTGAGAGGTTAGTAATATGTAGTTTTATCGGTCAATTTTGAAGCACTGGAAGTGTAGAAGTCGGTTTTCATTGATCGAGGATTTTGCCTTGCTGGTGCTTGTAGATATGCCGTAGTGACCGGAGCAAACAAGGGTATAGGGTTTGAGATTGCAAGGCAGCTTGCTTCGAAGGGCGTAACAGTTGTATTAACAGCTAGAGATGAAGTGAGGGGAAATGGGGCAACCGCGAAGCTCCACCAGCTGGGATTTTCAACTGTAATTTTCCATCAACTTGATGTTCTGGATCAGGCTAGCATTGAAGCACTGGCAACTTTCATATCTCGAAAGTTTGGAAGACTTGATATCTTGGTTAGTATTGATATTACCCGGAGTTAATATGAATTTCTGATTGAGTATGTATAGGTACGGATTTCAAATTTTAGATTTCTAATTTGCTCATAAATCACCAGGTCAATAATGCAGGTGTTAGCGGTGCTATAGTTGATGAAGATAGCCTCAAAGCCTTAGGTATAGATCCTTCAGAATGGGTAAGTTATGTTTGAAACTTTTTTCAGATTATGATTTATTTGTTTATAAAAAAGGTAAACTATACCAATGACGGGTTGGGGTCAATTTGACTTGGTATAATTACACATTTGGTCATCTATATTTATACAATATATTAATTTAGTCCTAATTTTAATATAATATAATAAAATTAATTAATTATTCAATAAAATAAATTAATTATTCAATAAAATAGATTAAAATTAGGACTAAATTGATATATTGTATAAATATAGAGGACCAAATGTGTAATTATATCAATTTTTTAACAGTTCTGTCAACTTTTTCGTTTTTTTAACGGCGGGTGGCTTATTTGGAACCATTTAAATAACTAAGTGGTATATTTGACACAATTAAAAATATAGTGGTCAAATCGACACCAACCCTATAGTTTGGTGGTCATTGGTATAGTTTACCCTATAAAAAATGATACTTTTGTATGTTAACAAGTATCTGTATGTTAAAATCTAATGATATGGCTAGTAAATGTTGTCCTTATTTGAGTAAAATTCGGGTTCAGATAAGTGATTAAGGACTTATTCAGATATGTTAAAAGAACAGGAACTTACTTAAGAAAAGCAAAACAGTTGGGGAGCATTGTCTGTCTAGTATTTTAGCCAGAGATTTAAATTGCGGTTTCGGTTGTGTTGCATTTATCGGATACAACGGATGTATTACAGTCACTGCGGGTATCAAGGTTTCGGACGGTGCCACTATTGCGGTTGCGGACCGCTATTTAAATCTTTAATTTTAGCTATTTTTTATTTGAATGGTGTAATTAATTGTTGGTGCAGCTCTCTGGGAAGGTAGCAAAGGTGGTTCAGAGTGTGATAAAATATACCTATGAAGAGGCTCAAGTATGCTTGAATACTAATTACTATGGTGTCCAAAGAGTAACTGAAACCCTCCTCCCTCTGCTTCAGCTTTCCAATTCAGGAGCTAGGATTGTCAACGTTTCTTCTCTTCGAAGCGAATTAAAGGTACTTCTATCATTATTTTTATCTCAAGATAAATTTCGGTATTATGTTATGATTTAGTGTTGATATTTTTACTGCATTTAGAACTTATGGAGTTGTCATGTTGGATTTGAGTAAAAAAAGAATAAAAGTATAATAATAAAAGGATTAATATCCTATACATTGGCGGTGTAAATTGAAAGTTTCCACAAGCGTCTTAGTTTTAGGGTATAGAGAGTTAGTTTAGGGTATAGGGTTTAGGTGTAGGGGTTTAGAATTTAGGGATAGTTGTCTCAATCTAAGGTTCATAGGTTATGGTTTGGTTTTTAGGGTAATATGGTGAGGATATAGGTTTTAACCTATAAACTCTAAATTATAACCTAAACCTTAAATTGAAACAAATATCCTTAAAATCTAACCCTCAACACCTAAACCCCTAAATTCTATACCTTAAACTAACTTCCTATACCCTAAAACTAAAGCGCTTGTAGAAACTTTTACAGATGATTGACCATAATCTAAGCAAAGTATAGAATATTTATCTTAAATAAAATTATCTAAGCAAAGTATGGTATAAAAACTTAGCATTGAGCATAATCTAGTGACAAATTTGATCCTAATCTCATAATTAGTTAGGTCTAACAAACTGTAAGCTACAAATTTTACAGAGGATTCCTGGCGAAAGCATTAGAAATGAACTCGGAGATATAGAGAATCTAACTGAAGAGAAACTTGACAGCATATTGCAAAGATTCTTGAAGGATTTTAAAGAAAATGCACTTGAAGCCAATGGATGGCCGATAATGCTACCAGCCTACAGCATCTCGAAGGTGGCCCTTAATGCTTACACAAGAATTCTAGCCAGAAATTACCCAAACATGCGCATAAATTGTGTTCATCCCGGTTATGTCGACACTGACATAAATTGGCATACAGGGGTGATCACAACGGAGGAGGGCGCAAAAGGCCCTGTTAAATGCGCTCTCATCCCTGATGATGGCCCGACCGGTTGCTATTTCGATCAGACCGAGGTTGCCGAGTTTTGAGACCCTCCCTCTTTTCACTTGGTTGGAGCTATTGTCGAGGTTGGAGATTAAAGGGCTTTTGTTTCTGGAGTGCATATGCTTGAAGTTGATGGTTTGGAATATTTGTATTGTCAGGTTATGATTTGGACTGGTTTTATTGATTATGTCTATGGTGTTTCATCGGAATATTTGCATAGTTATAGGGGGTTCTAATTTGGCCACTAATTTATTAATTTTGTCAATTAGGTCACTTAATTATCTAAATGATATATCAATTAAGCCATTTGACGTTAAGGTTTAAACAAAATTTGTATAATTGTACATTTAATCTTCAGAACTTATATATTCCATCAATTTGGTCTCAAATTTATTTAATTTAATTTTGACCATTTGTCACCAGTGACACATGCCACCATCTGATTGGAGGAGTTTTTCTCTTAATTTTAATTTATTTAATTGAATATTTTTTTCACCCAATGAGACGAGGACACATGTTACTAATAGATTTAACGAAAATCAAGGAGAGAGAAATTGTGTTTGAGTGGTGATTCAAACTCAAATACTATTGGTGGAGGTAAGAAGACATTATTGTTTGGAATAAATTGACAATATATTGTATATTTAAACGATAGTTAAACTATTATAAATAACATTATATTCTTATCTTAATAATATATAATAAATCTATTTTAAATATTGATTAATATTTCTATGAAAATAATATTGAATTTATTAAAATAAACTTTTAGGTGCAATAGAGACTAAAATATTTTTTTTGTAGTAGAAGGGTTAAAAACATCAATTTGTTATTTTTTAAAATTAACATATATATATTTTTGAAATAAATTAACAGGTATCTAAAGAGTATTTAAACCGAAATATTAAATGTAACTTGAATGTTTGGAGTCGACGGTGATTATTTTTTCAAGCATACTAAAATAAACAAATTTCATAGTAAGGGTTAAAATGAATTATTTGTATAGTACAGGGACTTATTAGTAAAGTTGAACCGATTAACGACTTATAGCGTTCGTATATGGGAAGTAAAACAAATTGAAATTCCCCTAATTAGACCAAAACTAAACCACCTTTCTTTCTCCCTCCCCTTTTTCTTTTTTTAATTCACAACAACCAAACCCTAATCAATCCTTCCCTGTTTCTTTTTTTTTTTTTTAAATTCGTCGCTTTACAATGTTTTGATTCGAGGTTTATTTTCAGATCCGATCCACCTCAGGTGAGTTCCTTCTTTCTTTTCTGTTCAATCTTTCACTTTTTATGTTGAATTTGCGAGATTGATTGCTGGAATTATTTTGTTGTTATCTTAGGATTAGATGGTGTTTCGTTTCTCTTTTTGTTATTATTTTGGTTATGACATCAAATTTCTTTGTGTTAATGTATTTTTTCCCAGAAATAATTGGAAGAAAACTAGAAAAGAAAGAATCTGAAAGGGTAAATGCAACTCAATCTAACAAAACTATTTCTTTTCTTCTCTTTGCTTTCTCTTTAATTTTATTAAAAAATTATAGAAAAAGGTAAAATATACGTCCGGAATAGTTTTGAGATAATAAGAGAAGCGGGGCGATTTTCCTTCGTTTTCTCGGTGCCCAAGAGGGGATTTTATTTTTTTGGAAGACTTGTCTCTTTAAGTTTTTTCTAATAGTTACGTGATCCTTTTAAAAGCAAAATCTTGTTCTCTATCGACTAATCTATGTATAAATGTTTTGCTCTATTAATTATTTGCCAGAAATTTAAACAATGTCTGGGTTTGATATTGCTTACTTTTTAGTATATATGAGTTTGATTCAAATACCATTTTAGGATGTTAATAATAGAGTGACTTGTCTGTTGGAAGAAGCTCGGGTATTATCTTGTTTAGAGATTTGGCTATAATTTTCAAATTTTGTTGAAGTGATCAAGAGATGATGAGAAAAATATGGTGTTGGAAAGATTTAAGTTTGTGGGTTGTTTTGAGGTGAATGAAGCTTCCATTTGAGGGATGAACGAGCTTGGAAGGCTACATTCGAGGACGTCATTCCAGGTTTAGAGATTTAAATTGTGCCCTGTTATGTTGTATGAGAGATAAGTCAAGTCTTTAATGATTTTGGCTGTCATACTTATAGGTATTCAATTAATTGAGGGTTTATATATATGTATTAATTTGAGATGGGTACTGTAATTGCCTTCTATTTATATCTTGAGTGTTAGAGATTTGAGCTATGATTGTCTGGTAATGTGGTTGTAAGCTTTATTGTATCTTTGTTCTGAGTTGGTTGCAGTTTTATTAACATAGAAATTGATTCATTACTTCTATGATCAGATTCTTTCCCACCAATCCCTATGTAAAACTTAGTTTTAATTGATTGACTTGGCTTTTGCCAGTGATAAATGGCCTTTTTTGTGTTGCTGATGATGTGTGCATCTGCAGATTGGATTCATTTTGAGGAATGGATGATGATAGTTCAGATGGATAAAATGTCTGCTCCTTCATCCAGGGAGCGCGCACAGCGTCTTTATGAGAAGGTAACTTTTCATTCTTTCCAAAATGAGGTTCCCTTTGAGTTTCTGATCATGGAAGTTAATTTTTGTACTTTTTGCAGAATATTGAGCTTGAAAATAACCGTCGGAGATCAGCTCATGCACGAGTATCTTTAGATCCCAATGCTTGGCAGCAGATGCGTGAGAACTATGAGGCAATAATTCTTGAGGACCATGCTTTTTCTGAGCAGCACAATATTGAATATGCATTGTGGCAGCTACATTACAAGCGGATTGAAGAACTAAGAGCACAAAACAGTGCCGCCTCAGCTTCTGCAGGATCAAATGCATCTCAGGGTGTGAAAGTTCCTCAACGACCTGATCGGCATACAAAAATAAGATTGCAGTTTAAGACTTTCCTTTCAGAGGCAACAGGATTCTATCATGATCTGATTTTGAAAATCAGAGCAAAGTATGGACTTCCCTTTGGGTGCTTTTCTGATGATTCAGAAAGCCGTGCTGTTATGGAAAAAGATGGGAAGAAATCTGCTGACATAAAAAAGGGTTTGGTATCTTGTCACCGTTGTCTGATATACTTGGGAGACCTAGCACGGTACAAAGGACTATATGGAGATGGGGATTCTAAATCGCGTGAGTATGCAGCAGCTTCAACTTACTATTTGCAAGCTGCATCAATTTGGCCATCAAGTGGGAATCCACATCATCAGGTTTTTATTCTATTTTATTTTGGTATAGTTATGAATTTCATTCCTCCACTTCATGAAAACTGATAAGTTAGCCCGCTACTTTACTATTGCATAATTTGGTTCTCTTACATACTGGAAACTGAATAACTAGTCCAGTTGTTGGTAAACATATGAACTTGAACAGCTTATTTTTGCTAATTTGCTGCATATAAATTGTTGTACTGCTATTTTTTGCTAATTACTTGCATCTAAACCGCCGAACTGCTGATTTCTAGGTCAACAATTCAACAAAATGGCTTAACAATATTACCCAATTGGACTGACATCAAAATTTCTGTACTTCAAAATTTGATGAATTAGAGTAGAAGAGTTAACTTCTCAGTTTTCACGAAGTAGAGGGATTAAATTCATAATTAGACCGAAAAAAATTCTTTCTCTTTGTCACTGGAGTATCCTTACTCTTGTGCCAATAATCTTTTTGTACTTGCTGTGAATTTCTCCTGTTCAACCATATTTTGACTCTTGAAGCGGGTACTTATCTCCTTTCTTCAGCTAGCTATATTGGCATCCTATTCAGGAGACGAGCTTTTGGCTGTTTATCGATATTTTCGGAGTTTGGCTGTGGATAGCCCCTTTTTAACTGCAAGGGATAACTTGATCGTGGCATTTGAAAAGGTCTAAGTGCAAATTTCAGGTTTTTATTTTGACATTTGAGTTTGTTTATTCACTTATCTCAGGTAGAAATGTCTTTACCCTGTGCTAACCTGGATGTATTATGGTTAATGGGTTATAGCTACCTAGACCATTAAGTTGCTTGGTTTAGAATTTTGGTGTGTGTGTGTTATCTTCCTAAGCACTTGGTGGTTCTAAATGTAGGTGATTGCAGAACATCAACCATCTTGGGTGATTTTCTGAAAAGTTCCTAATTCTTACTATAACAGATGGCTACTACTTTTCGCCAGTTTTCGGTCTAATGGGAAGAAATTAGTGATCCATCCTTCCTAGGTTTAGCAGTTAATTACTAAACTTATGAAGATTAGAAATGGGGCATTGTGAACTGCATGTACAACAATTTTTCAAATATTTGAACGGAAGAAATTGTGTTTTATCTTGTCTTGGCATAGATTAGCAGAAGCTACAGTATGAGATATTGCCAAACTGTTATCCTTTTTTTTCTCCATTTGGAGTTTTGGGAGTATTTTTTACTGTGTGGTCAAAGCATTTTGCCTTTTCTCCTTGTTGATCTTGCAGCCACTTTTTGACATAGTAATCCAGCTTTTAGAATTCATTACTTTTAGCTGATAAGAGTGTGATTAAATATTGATAATTGGTATAAATGTTACTGACTTGAGAACTGAGTTTGAGTGGGTTTATTATTTATATGCTAGTATTTGAACATGTATATGACTATGGAAATTGTATTGAATGTATGCATTTTGGTTTGCAGAATCGTCGTAATTTTTTGCAACTTCCTGGGGATGTTAAGACTCCCTCGGTCAAGGCGCATGGTTTGCGGTTATCAGGAAAAGGTAGGATGAAAGATGAAGCAAAACTTGAATCTAAAGATGCCAATATGGAATCGAGCACTGGCAAGGAAAAAGTATCTGGTGTCCTGGATACTTATAAGTTATTTTGCATTCGATTTGTGCGTTTAAATGGAATTCTTTTTACACGCACAAGGTATACTTTCTCGAACTTATTCACTTTTGTTATTGACCAAGCTTTCTTGGGTTGTGTCCTTATTGGAACTTCCTTTGTGCAGCATGGAGATTTTTGCAGATGTTCTTGCTCTAGTGAGCAATGATTTACGTGTACTTCTCTCTTCTGGGCCTGAAGAGGAACTGAATTTTGGCACTGATGCTGCTGAGAATACACTTCTCTGTATTAGGCTGGTCTCCATTCTCATATTTACAGTTCACAATCTTAAGAGGGAGAGTGAAGGTCAAACATATGCTGAAATTGTACAGCGTGCTGCCCTACTTCAAAATGCATTCACTTCTGTTTTTGAATTGATGGGGCATGTAATAGAGAGATGTTCTCAGCTCCAGGATGTTTCTTCAAGCTACAGCTTACCTGCTATTATGGTTTTTGTTGAATGGCTGGCTTGCTACCCGGATGTTGCAGCTGCTGACTGTGATGCGGATGAGAAACAGTCAATTGCTAGATCATATTTCTGGAAACACTGCATATCATTACTGAATAAGATCTTGTCAATTAGGCAAATGTGTGTTGATGGTTATGAAGATGAAACTGGCTTTTTCAATATGAGCAAGTATGAAGTAGAAACTGAAAACCATCTTGCATTGTCGGAGGACAATGAGTTGCGAGGGTTCTTACCTCTAGCTCCCGCACACACCATTTTGGACTTCTCAAGAAATCATTCCTTTGTAAGCAATAGCGATAAGGAAAAGAAAGTCCGTGTAAAAAGAATTTTAGCAGCTGGGAAGGCTCTGACTAATGCCATGAAGGTAGATCAGAAAACTGTTTATTTTGATTCGAAAGCAAAGAAGTTTTTTATTGGTGTTGAGCCTTCCAAAGATGTCACCCTCAGCTCTTCTGCCCTACCAGCAACAAACTGTGTAGGGCATGAAACCCCTTCTGAGAAATATGCAGCAGCCAATGTTGGAAATGTGCAGCGGCCAATTCTACAACCTGAAATGGCTGGGGAAGAGGATGATGATGATGAAGTGATTGTTTTCCAGCCGGCTGTGAGTGAAAAGAGAACTGAGGTGATTGGTTCAAAGTGGCCCCCCTCCGAGTCTTTGAAGCTTAGTCAAAGTAGCTCTGCTGATGATCTCAAATTTTATGGTAGTACCATGTCTTCCCCTCTTGATAGTCTTAACCACCACAATACTTTTGGTGCCAGTCCAATTCCTGTATCTGCTGAAAGCATTCTCCCACAGTATCTGGTTAATAGCGTGAATGGTTTGACAATGTTGGAGAATGGGCATTCGACAAAACGGGATATGCAAGAGAATGTTGGTCTTTCTCATTCTGCTACTCCTATTGCTATCCAACAACCCATCACTGCTGGTGGTATGTACTACAGTCAGATAAAAGTGCCAGAAACTGTGATGCCATACAGAATTGATCCTATGGTGTCACCTAGAGTAACTGGTGATGCATTGGCTGCTAAAACCACCTCGGTTTCACAAGTTGACACAAGGAGGAACCCAATTAGCCGCCCAGTTAGGCATCTTGGCCCCCCACCAGGTTTTAGCCCTGCTCCATTAAAGCCACCAAGTGAACCTGTTACCACTTCAGATTTGGATAACCCACTGATGGATGATTATAGATGGTTGGACGGATATCAGTTATCATCGTTGAAAAGCTCTGGGATTGATGGTTTCCTCAATTATGCATCTCATGCAGATACCCTGTATGTCAATAATAGCAGCAATGGTGTGACTGGAACAGTAGGCTTTCCTTTCCCTGGGAAACAGGTACCACCAATGGTGCAGTTCCAAACAGAAAAGCACAAGGGATGGCCGGACTACAATACTCTTGAGCATCTGAAAATTCAACATGAACAGAAGTTGCAACAGCAAATCATGAACGGAAACCAGCAGTTTACGTCACTGCCAGAGCAATATAAAGGACAATCAGTCTGGACAAGTCGTTATTTTGTGTGAGATCAAGCTGGTAGCTTCATTTTTCACTCTTTTCCCGCTTCTTGATTTTGTAATTGATTACGATTATTGCTAAGTTCTTTGACCTGACTTCTGCATGTACATTTGTTTTGTGTTCTTCAGAATGACTCCTGTGAATGTACTGCATCCATTTGCTGCTAAATCAACACCAACTTTGAAGCATTATCAGTGTTGAGTTTTTGTTGGAGCACGGATGGCTTTTGCTTCCAGCGGGATTTTGCTGCTAAACACGTGAGTATGTGGTCAATTGTTTTTCTTTGGTCATTTCCTATTCTCTCTTTTGTGTTTATTCCTATAGACTAAGTGATTCTTTTAATCAATTCCAGATTACTATGTTTCTCTCTATTTCTTTCGTTTGTTCGACTTTTTGTGCATATGCACTTAGTGGTCTTATTCTTATAGATCATTTTCTAACAAGAAAACTGGCTTATAAGCCATTTTGTGTCTTCCCCCCCCCAAAAAACAAAGTCTTTTTGTAGCAAGTCCAATCGTGTAGTTTGAATTTTTGTTGCACTTGGTGACTTCTAAGATCATGTTCTACCCAATGAAAAGTGGGAGTCACTTACCTGTAGAAATTGTAACGTGTGTTTTAGAGATGTTTGATCGTGCATGCATGCTTTCCTGTTTAATCTCAACAGAAGTGGCTCTTACAGTTAATTTTGCAGTTTTCGCCAGATCTGTGCTGGAAGATTGAGGATACCATCTTTAAGATGCGAAACTTGTACGGAGTAAGTGCCTTCACCGGTTACTGGGATAATATAGAACATGTTGATTAAAGATTTGTGTATTGGTTTCGGGGCTGCTATATATTGAGGAGTTGGTCGGACAAACTAGCTTTACCTATTAACTTGCAATGGTTTGCCTAAACTGCTGTTAAAGTCGGAAGGTAGGCAGTCAATCATATATATGTAATCGGCCGGTTCTCTCTGCAGATGAGCTTCATAACTCTAGTCGAGACATCTACTAGGTATGATCTCTGTGTATCAGTCGTCGGATGGTGGGATTGGGATTATGCTGGTTGCTTATGAGTAGGCGAACGTGTGGGTGAGTATCGAGTGATTTGAGCGAACGTTTGCTATATCATCTGGGTCAAAGACTTGTCGTCCTATATGGTTTTTACATCTAGAATGAGTGATTTGGAACTCAAACTAAGCGTTGTTTGTTGAAATTGAGTTTCAGTCGAACTTGTAATGAAAATAAATCTATGAATAAATTCGATTACGGGTCGTTGCGTATGCCAGATGTTTGGTTCTTTCCGAGTATGACGGCAGTATTATTAATCAAATCATTTGATAGTAGAAGTTGGGGTTTAATGAAATGGGTAGGAATATGATCAGTTGTTAGACTACTATTTGATTAACAGGTTTCGGCTTTTGATAAATTGTGGAGCTGAGTTTGGGTTCAAATTCGTATGGTTTTCACTTTTCACCATGAAATTTAGAATTATTTATTAGTTAAACTATTAAAATGTCATTTTCATTAGTTTAATCATACTCGTTTTCGTTCGTTTTTGTCCAATATTGTTTTAGCCTTTAATATTCAAATATAAAACTATAATACATATTGAGTAGGTTCAAATTAAAAAGATAATAATAATAAAGAGTAAATTATGTAAATCATCATTTGAACTATACTCTTAAATCAAAATGTTCAATTTACTTAAGTTTAGACATTGAACGTTTTTGTCACTCTTCGATTTTTTGATAACGTCTATTTATCAGCAGACGAAGTAACTTTTTCAAAATTTAAACAAGTAGTACTAAACATGGAATTAAAGACACTTGATTTTGAGAGTCGAACCCTCACATGTACTTTACTCACAAATATTTTATGGGACAAAGCCTACATAGAATCTCGCCTCCATTAGGTATCGAGGCATTTCTGTGCACAGTAAACTTGGTATTTTGGCACAAGTAGAAAATTTTACATTTTAAATGTCAAAATTCAAATCTATATAAGATAATATGAACAGTCTTGATCACTCGGCCAATGAATGGATAAAACAGAATAAAACGGTAAATAATTCATTCGAAGTGTGAGCTGAATTTTAAGACCCGAATTTCTTAGGGCCTAACTGAAACCTAAATGGCAACAAAACTGGGTTTACTAGGCAACCTAACTGATAGTAATATTATTCTGTAGACTTTCGTTTTTTCGATCAACAAATTTTGCATACATAACAGATACAGTCAGTGAGATGAAAATCAAATTGCTGCTTTATATGATTGCCTCAGGCTCAGCACCTTCAATTTTGATATCTTTGCTCGCAGCATAATGAAGTTTAGCAGGGCTCAGAGTTTCAAGACCATGCTTCAACGTGATATTTACCAGCTTTTTCTAAAGACCTAAGCCATCTCGCCGCCGATTCCCTCGGAGCCCCACTTTCCTTTGATATAATCTCCTCCAAGGCTTCCATGACATCTGATGGCATCTTTGTTGAGGACCCTGCAACATAGATGGCCGCTCCCTCACTCAGCAAATTCCATATCCTTTGGCTTTGCTCCTGCATTTTATGTTGCACGTAAACCTTCTGAGGTTGGTCTCTCGAGAAAGCGGCGTAAAACCCACCACCCTTGGCTTCTGAAAGCACCCCATCGTTTTGTGAATGAGACAACCACAGATCTCTATATAGAAAATCATTATGCTTGTTTCGGCAACCAAAGAAGAGAAGAGTTGGAGCAATTGTACTAGATTGACTCTGTACAGCTCTTTCCGCCACGAATCCGCGAAAAGGTGCACAACCGGTTCCGGGTCCAATGAGAATGAGGGGAAGTGAAGGTGGTGGCGGAGGTAGCAGACCTTTATGAAACCATACTGGAATGTATATTCCTGTTTAAGCAAAATACCATATTAGTATGCATACAGTTGAAACAAGGAAAGCAAAGAAATCAGAGCTATGTAATAGCACATTCATACTTTGTTCAGGATCGAGACTGGCTAGCCATGTCGAGCAAAGGCCCCTCCTTTTCCGCTTGAAAGGTGTTGTCCATGAGACAACATCCACAGTCAAATGCACTTGATCTGGGTGAGCCAAAAGCGAAGAAGAAATGGAGAAAGCCCTGTTTTTTAGTGGTGGAACCAATTGCACCAACCACTCGAATGGCATTTGCACAGAAGGGAAATCCTCCAATACCTTTTATCACAAATATTGAAATCAATTTTGTAGTATCTAGTAAAGAAATATATGGAGGGTAATTTGTAATACTATCCTAGTTTGGAATCAACTCCGAAAATGACATGGAATAAAAGTAAGTTATCCTATTACTAATAAAATCTCAAGACATGCCAAACATAAGAAAGGATAGTACTATGACCTAATGATATCCACTTGCTTATCTTAACTTATCCCTAGTTTTTCAATCAGTCACATACAAAAAGATTGAGGTGAGAAATGCATAAGATATTAGAATACAACATTTTTAGAAACGATTTGATATTAAGTTTGGCATAACAATCAACAACTAATATATTTGAGGAGTTTTTCTCTCAATTGTTTAGAGAATTAAGAAAAGAAGAATACACTTAAACAATCTCTGAAAACTTGAAGATTTAGAAAATTAATAAAATTTTAAAAGATCAGAATACAAAACAAGCATTAAAATAAGGGTAAAATTTTGATACACATGCTGTGTAAAACTAATTTTACACAAGCCTGCATATTTATATTATAAAAACTAAATCCTAAATTCCTAACCCTAATCCTAAAGAATTAAACCCTATACCCTAAATTCTAAACACCAACCTTAAATTCTAAACCCTACAACCTAAACCCCTAACCCCTAAAACTAAAAGGCACGTGTAAACTAAAATTTACACGGCCTGCGTATCAAAGCTTTTTCCTTAAAATAAACCAAAAGCAAAAATATATCAGTTATGTACTAAATCTACTTCACTTTACCTCCAGAACGGTTCTTCTTTCCTTCTGGTTGTACTGATAAAGATCATCTCTTCCTTCAGGTGAAGCAAAATACTGAAGTCTTTCTTTCTCATGTTCAGCAGTTGCAAAGAAGCTCATAACCTGAAAACATTGATGTCAGACAGGAATGACGTTCATGGAAACCTTGGTGAAACTTTACTAGTGTAAACCCTGAAATTATATTCATGGCAATGCATTTATGACGAACTTCCCAAAAGGGTACATGTAATTGAACCATAGACTGTCAAGTGAATTCCAATCCACCAAACATTTTGATATATGGACAGCATGATTGTGTCAAAGTTACTATTGTGTCACAGGAATCACTAGCACAAGGCAGGGACACAGAGTTTATAAGCACCTGTGGGTAGTGTCTGAACAATTCATTTTTGACAAAATGGAAGTTGGCATAGGTGTGGCAGAAAATCTGCTTAAAACATGAACCTAGTTGAAATGGATACATCATCTCAAACATAATACCCTAATTGAAAAGCACCTATTTTTATGACAGTTATTTGATAAAAAAAATTACAGGCAACTATAACACTTCTCATTTTGAAGTTACTTTCAGAGATCTTCTAAAAGTGATACTGCAAGTCAAATGCAGGCTCAGGGAAGGAAATGAAAGTGCAGTAAATTTCACGAGTGCAAGCTGGGAGGAATTGCTCGATAGAAGATACCATAATACAAAAACCAAAGAAGTTAAAATGCACAGGATCTTGCCTCGAAGAAATAGCGCCTGGGGGAAGCAGATGCTACATCCATTGTCAGTTCCGCAAAAGTTCTTAATTTAATGGGTACGTTCGAAGTAGTTAAATTGTTATCAAGACAGTGATTTTCCATTTCTCTAGGATGGACCTGAAATCAACCATATTTTTCAGCACAAGAAGGTTAGTATATAGCATGTTCATATTTCTAGGTTTCTTATGCATGTGATAGGTACAGGACCAAAGAAGTTAAGGAAACCAAAATAGGCAAATGTTAACTATCATACAAAATAGCATTCTATCATATGGATGTGAATACTGTCAAACCACGACAAGCAGTAAATAACTCTTTAATTGAAATTCTTTTTTTCTCTTCAACTTCCAATCTTCCATATTTACTTAAAATATTAATTCTAAAATCATTCATACGATAAATTACCATCTAATTGACAAATAATACCCAATCATTTAATTGAAAATGGGTATAATTGGAGCAATGTTACACAGCATACTCTTTCATTTCTTTTCCACTCCGTAACCAACAAAGGATATTCATAACCCCTTCCTTTCATGTACCTTATTCACGCAGAATGAAGCATCTTTTCCTTTAAAAGCCCTTATTTTCCTTTCCCTTCATTTCCTTTACAAACTCTAGCCCAAACTCCAAACATATTTTAGCTATAAGTTTTCTCGAATAAATCATAATTCTCTACTTCCAAGATAAGTCCTTAATTGTGTTCTGTAAAATCCTTTGAACATGCAGTTGATGCAAATCTCAAAACAATCAATATATGAATCAACAGCTCCATCAGAAAGAAGGGTTACTACAATTTCCAATATGCAAAAGAACTTACTGTTATGAATGATTCAGGATCCAAGTTACAGCGCTGTATGAAAGAATCAACTGCTGCAGGATTCTGTGAAGGGAGAACCTCTAGGACATCACCAACTTCATACTGAATTACCTATAATATATAAGAAAGGAAAAAAATTAAGCAATTAATAAGGCTCTCGGTTTGATAGGTGAAGCTTTACACAGAATTCAATGGCAGTAACAGACAACCTACCTGAGAAACAAATTCAAACTCAAAGTGGCGCACGTCTTTTTCGTGGCTTGCTCTGGTCAATGGGCAATTTTTCACCTGCAAAGGAATTAAAACATCAGGGATACAAAAGACATAGAGCAACATATCCCATAAATTAACATTCATTAACAGTCCAAAAACCAACCACGGGAAGCATACCCAACAAATCCTAAAAACCATTAAAAGTGGATATGAATATGACTCCATGTGATAATAGTTATATTTGATAAACATATTTTCTTTCTGTTCACTAATATTTTGAAACTTCCAAATGCAACTCTGTGCCAGAGAACAGGGTTCCAATTCAAAGCAATAACTTAAATTATCTTTATTACTAATGACTGACAACAATTGATAAATAAAACTTCCATAAACTGGGCCAAGGGAATGCCACCAAAATCACAGAATAACACTACAAATTTGCAATAAGTAAGAGATAGATCTAGATTGCATTCTACCCAAAGTTTCTAGCCATTACTGTTGATGCAAAAAAGGGAGAATTGACTTCAGTTTAGTAGCTAGTTCCTCTCCAGTCAAAAATTGTACCATTTACTTGCATTTCAATTGTCTTTCACATGCATATGGATATATTCTCTTTCTTGTGCAGCACATCTTTATTTGGTTTTATAGAAGGTTTAGACATTCAATTGGCAAAAGCCTGCTACATTATAGTGCAAATTACTGGAGAACACAATATGCAATGAAAAAATACTGTTCTTCAACTAGGATGAATCAATATAGTTGGCATTGCATGGTCCTATTTGATGTTTGCTTTCAGACTAGGGCGGCCATCTTTTAGTATCATATCAAAGGTTCTAGACAGTGGATTGAACAAGATGGGTTAGCAAATGGAATTTAAAATGAAGATCATTGAATAAAATAACATAGATTTCTATCACAGTACAGAAAAGATACTAAAAAAGGTCAAATACCATTTTAAGAAAGGTATCAGGCTTGCTCTTTTCATGAGGAACTTTTCCAGAGGACATTGAGCGAGCCCTCCCAATTTGCATCTGAAGGTATTTAAAATCTGAGAGAAACATATGACAGTATGTTCTCAGATGAAAAGGAAAAATCAGAAAAGAGAACAGATGAAATAACTATATCTAGAAATCAATCTGGCGTACAAGTTTGCATATCAGATAGAGCATCGTTGAAATTGAATAACCGATGGCAAAATTTCAAAAGAAACTAATCATCTGGAATTAATAGACAATAATGTTGTTCATTCCTTTTCCCTGATACACTGCTTGAATTGCTATATGACTACAACTACAATATGATTTTAATCTGTTCTGATTTTCAGCATCCTCTAGCTCAACACCCATCTACTTCTTTTTCTCTTTTTCCAAGTTACCTGTTGCAGTTGATAATTGGGAATCCATGCTGTCTACATTATGAAAAGTGACTTGAAATTTCGGTTGGCCAATTAATTCCTCAATCGGAACCAAGAAATCTGGACCTTCTGGAAAGAAATCAGGTTTGATTGCGTTTAATCCACTCCACAATGATGACATCCAAGGATCCAAAGCAGCTTCATACCTGCAAATATCAATTAACTTTCCGATAAATTTGAAGCTAAATGAGTTATACTAGTCAAGTATCCTTTCAACTAAACATCATGAAAAGTTCCAATTTAAAGAAATATACATCATTTAAATTTTTTTAGGGTGAAGTTAGAAATATATATTTCTTGCGACTCATTGTAAATGATTCAAAAGTCTATTGGTACACCTACCAGTAACAACAAAGATCCACGTCACATTTCAACTTGGGTGACTTGGAATGCATCTGTTGCAAAGGTATATTTCTTAACCAATTAAATGTCTGTGTGCCATACATATTCATAGCCAAAAGGTTTCTCAAAGCTACCATAAGCTATTTAATTAGCTCTACAGGATGGTAGACGGCTTCCAAAGTTTTTAAGACTTTTCAGAATACCAGTGTTGATGTATCTCTATCAATTATTGGCACTAAAAAGTGAAGCTTTCAAAGAACTTTGCCATTAACTAACGTACATTTAAATCTTTCTACAGATCTAGATTATCTTAGGCACCCCCCACCTCCACAGGACCTTATCAGTTGTCTTTTTTTTTGTATGTGGTTTTTGCCACAGGTTCTTACTTTTAACTGGTTTTGATGATTCAACAGTGACCTATTTAGAGGAAACAGACCACTGAGAAGAATAAGAATCCTAAGAACAATAATGCAGAAGAAACTGCTATCAAAAGAGTTCAAAGTATTCTTAAAAGTACTTAGTAACCATACCCTGAAGGATGCTGATCATCTCCCAAACCTCTTTCAATAACAGCTTTGGCCCCAAGGTCGGAAAGTCTTTTATCAAGCTTCTTTGCAACAAACTGCAGAAACAAAAACACAATTTAAGTTTTTCTCCAATTATGCACCAAGACCTACGTCAATCATCACAAACAATTTAGTAGAAACTGAAACATGAAACCTTTAGAAAGCAACCTAATTCATGGCTTATGGCATAATTTTGATAAGTTCTAACACCATAAGAGTCCACTTCAGCAAACAGCTGAACAAATCAAATACCAGGGATTTAAAAGATATTCAATGCCATTTGCAATGGACACTTCAGCACACATCATATTCTACGAAATTAGTAGCCTTCAATACGTAACATGATTTTGATACTAATCCTAATGTCATTGGCGACCTTATGAAGTCATTTGCTTCTTCCATCTAAAGGATGAGGAACGTGAACTATGCTGATCCAAGCTACACAATCTCCAATATCGTAAAGTATAAAAAGAATCTAACATACGGAAAACACTATGTTCGTGGGAAAAAGTAGATATGGAATTGAAAATGCAATCAGATGAACTGTGTAAAACCATTACGTTATATTTCTGGTACCCAGAATCACCTAATCCAAACACGGCATAATGAACTCCTTCCAACCAATGGCTGCCAAGATTTCTTTGCAGAAGAAACTTCCAAAATACCTGCAATATATATACAAGATTAAGAAAGTAAAAATATAAATATATTTTTGAAGAAAACAAATTAGGGTTAGCCTTGCCTTCATAGAATCAGGAGTATCCCCTTGGCCTGTGGTGGAAACAACAAAAATTACAGCGTCTTCTGCAGGCAACGAGCTCTGCAAAACAGGATCAAGAAACTAACTGATAGAATCGATTTTGTTTAAAAGAATGAGTAGACTATGATTTACAGCATCATATTCATGGGTTGAACGAATCACGGCGCTGCAGGCTCGTCGCTCAGCTTCTCGAGCAATACGCTCGGCCACATCCAATGCGTTTCCCGTTTGAGTAGCGTATAGTATCAGTAGTTTCTTCGACTTCATCTCCGTTCTTACTGAAGAATTAGTGCAAGTTTCTCCTCTCTCTTTTTTTCAACAAAGAATTAATGGAAGTTAGGCTAACCTACATATTTGGTACACATCTATTCGTATATTTCTGTTTTGGTCATTTAATTTTCTTTTTTGACAAAATCATGCCTAAATTATATATATATATATATATATATTTAATTTTGGATACTCACCATTAAGTTTGACAGTTTATTTAACAGAAATAATAAAATAAAAATGGTATAATAACAGTTTTAGTCCCAAAATGTATACATGGTTTGAAATTATTCAATTAATCATCTATATTCAAAATTCTTTAGATTTGGTCCTTATTTTTATTTGAAATAATTTCATAATTCAATAAATTCATCCTCCAATATTAAACTAAACCCTAGGACCTCAAGTATCCAAATACCACGCCTAGTAACCATTGAGCTAAGCCTAAATTATGGTATAAATTGACAAAAACATATATTATTTAATAAAAACTATAACTGAATTTATTGGGGATGAAACATGTCATCAATTTATTGGAGATGAGTTTATTGAATTATTAAATATTTTAAATGAAAACAAGACAAAATTGAAAGGGTTTTTGAAAGTTGGAGATTTATAGAAAATTTTCAAATTATGTTCAAATTGGTAGAATGTATAAATTTTGAGGATAAAAATTGTTATTATACCATTTCATGCCACCGTTTCTGTTAAGTCAACGGTCAAACTTAACGGTTAGTGACCAAAATAAAAAAATATAATTTAGGCATAATTTTACCAAAAAAATAATTAGGTAATCAAAACAGTCTTAACATTTTAAGGCGAAGTGAACTGCATATTCTATCTCTAAAGACTTACTAGCTTACATTTGTATTTTTGTGATTATGAAATTCTCATGCATGCTTGTTTGATATTATGATTTGTTGTTGATCTCATTTATTTATTTTTCTATTCAGCCTTTTAGTTCACTCATTTCTTTGTTTTTCCCTTATAAATATTTTAGGACATTAGAATCAAGCTCGATATTCAGAGTATCAAAATTTAAGATATTTATTTATAGTAAAATTCTACAACGTGCGACGAACATCGATGAACACCATTAATGATGAACTTGATTAAATTTATTAGTAAAGATATAGAATTTTAAGGACTCATCATACAATTAATATTTTTTTTAAAAAAATTTAATTAAATTATTTTTTATATATATTAAAATTTTATTTTTTAATAAGGGTAAACTATATATTTAGTACCTCACCTATTTTCGTATTTCTATTGAACCCTCATTATTTAAATATTATTTCAATTTGACCCTATTCTTTATAAAAAAATAATTTAACCCTTAACCCTCAACCTAAAACCCTAAACTATTAAACATTAAACCCTTAAACATTTAAACCTATACCCTAAACCATATACCATTAAAAATAATTTCACCATCATCGATTCAATTCAATTCAATGAATTGTTGAATCTCCTAAAAAAATCGTAAATTATTTTTTATATATATCAAAATTAATTAAACTCAAATTTCCTAAAATTAACACTATCATCTTATTTGAGATGAAGAGATCATCACAATTAATTATGATTAATTGTGATGAGTTGAGGGCGGCGATAGAGTCGGTAGTTCTGTGTATAAGAGTGCGAGATGTGCTGGTTTGGGAGCCGAACGTGTGTAGACAAGTCTCAATCAAGGAATTGATGAATCTCATGAGCTCGTTTGGGATCCTGGAAGATGGCTTAGAGACATTTCAAGTATGAAATTTGCAGGTTCCACCAAAAATTCAATGTTTTTATAGTTTGTAAAGATTTACCGACTTTATGTATGCTTCAGGCACGGGAGTTCAATAAATTGTGATGGCTTAGGAGATTCGAGTTTAATTAAATTTGATATATATAAAAAATAATTTAATTGAATTTTTAGGAGAATTCAACAATTCATTGAATTGAATCGATAATGGTGAAATTATTTTTAATGGTATATGGTTTAGGGTATATGTTTAAGAATTTAAGGTTTAATATTTTGAGTTTTAAGTTGAGGGCTAAGGGTTAAATTATTTTTTTATAAAGAATAGGGTCGAATTGAAATAATATTTAAATAATGAGGGTTCAATAGAAATACGAAAATATGTGAGGTACTAAATATATAGTTTACCCTTATTAAAAAATAAAATTTTAATATATATAAAAATAATTTAATTGAATTTTTTAAAAAATTATTAATTGTATGATGGGTCCTTGAAATTTTAAACCTTTATTAATTAATTTAATGGTGTTCATCGATGTTCATCATTAGTGGTGTTCATCAGTGTTCGTCGCACGTGGTAGACTCATCCATTTATTTTCGTAATTACTCTCAATTCATATTAACTTAGGGGGAGCGAGTTTCTATCTGAGATTAGTTGAGTCCTCTCCTATTTCGACTTTATTAAAGTCCATTGTGATGTTTCCTCAAATATTGTAGAAATTGTTGCAATTATCTGTATTGATGTTCATGGTTAACTTAAATACTACAATAATTAATCTGTAAATTTTATTTTTAGTATAATTGAATGATAATATTTAAAAATAATGTGTTCTAATTACACTAAAAACGAATCTTTCTACAGTCCTTTCATGGATGGTAGAACTCCTCGAATCATCCTTCTCACATGCTTATGCTTCTGTAATTTTGTTTCTTATGAATGAAAAAAAAAATGGACAAAAATTTTAACTATAAATATTTTATATCTACTAATAATCTTCCATTATGGATTGTATTTGAGACAGTAAAAAACTTTAATTTCACAAAAAATGTTTAGACATTATCATACGTCAAAATTTTAAATGACGCATCATCCATTCAACTATTCTTGTGAATTTTTTTAACTCCACTTACTGTATATGAAATAATTTCTCATTATTTATTGGTATAGTATATCAATCAAAATTAATCTTAACATGTAAAATTGTTCCACCTAAAGTCAATACTATAAAGATAACGATTTTCATATACTTCAACACTTTACTCATACATTAAATAATTTCTATTAATGTGAAATTAACCACCTTACCGGATACATTTTATGAATTGAAAAAAAGGTCTATAATTGCCATCTTAAAAATATACTGAACAATGATCATTGTCTCACTTCATATATTATAGATTAGGCGCTAATAAAATTTAATGCAAAAACAAATTATGAAAATTTTCAATGTTGTTCTTTTCCTTCCAGGGGAAAAAAGGTTTGTTTTACTAAGATTAAATCATTTTCAGACCATGCATAATTCATAACCAGCCAACAGTGAAGAAACACTCACCAGTTACCATCACTGATAAGGTCATTGCTTGCCATGCCTAGAAGATAAGTTTAAGAATTAAAAGAAAAGAAACATCGTATTTGTAACAAAATTCAGGAAGGCAAAGAACATGTGTAAGTTGGGGTGTCTTCGAAATTTACGCATCCCCTCGTGAACAACCACAAGTGCCCTGTTTTCTGCTTGGAAGTTTAATCCCTGCACCGATGATTATGCATCAATCAATAATCCAGGAACATTCTGAATTGCAGTAGGTGTTATATAACAGCGCGATGAAATGAAATTGAGAAGCAGCATATTGTGTGTATGCATATTTTTATATATGCTCACAACTTCATCCAATGCAAGAGATTTCATGTCTGTATTTGTGCACTAAAACAGGAAGCATTAATAAGAGATTTTACGTGGTGTGCAGCTTAGATGGTCATCCATGTTGTCAAAACCATTAGTTGTGCTTTTTTACATCGGATTTTGGTTTCATAGAAGCAGCTTTATACTTTCATTAATCGTTATTTTTTTCTCTAATTGTTCGTTCCTTGTTAACCTTAATCAGTATAAGAGATTTAAGGCAAATTATATCATGGAACATATAAGCAAAATTAAGAGACCTCGATGCTTACCTTTACAACTCTTTATCAGTGTCTAGCTGTGCTTTTTCTGCTGCCTTTTCTGCTTCTTCCAAGGCAAATGCTTTTAGGGATTCAACATCCCTTTTCCCTGGTCATTTCATAACATTCAGCGGGGGGAATAATTCAACACCAAAAAATAGTTCTGAAACATGGTCCTTTTGAAATCTTTACTAACTGAACCTTATTATTACGTGCAGAAGTTAAACCCAAATATACTTATGGTGAAAGGAAAGACAACTATGATGTGGCAGACAACAAAATCAGATAAAAAAAAACCCGATTATTCTACTTGCTGGTTTAGACTCACATTCAGTTAAAGTCAAATGGCTCAACATGGAAAAGGAAACTCTAGCACTTCCGAAAATTAAAATCAGGCTTCTTTTAATCCATATGCAAATCATAACAAAATTAAAACCAAATTCGATAGCCTTTACAAAGATTAGCTGTGTTGAGTGGCTGGCAAAAAAAAGCTCAGCAAATTTCCCTATTGCAGGGTAGCTCTACAATGGAGTTGGCTATAAAAGAGACATGTCCACTTGAAATAAGCTGAGGCATTTAAAACGAAGTGCAACATGTAAAATTTCAGAAATTTAAAATTCTCACTTTTTTCAACTTAAAGAATCTCACAAATAGCACATTTGGATACGAAAAGCCTTGTACACTAAGTAATGAAAAATGATTATTCTCATCTGAAAAGGATTTATTGATAAATACACAAGAATGCCCACGTTCAGACATTTCACCACATCATAACCATTAATAATGATCAGATATTCAAAGAAAAACGAACAACCTAAACATTTAGGAACCTGATTCAGTCACTAATATAATAGATGCTAATTTTAGAATAAGTATGATTCAGTCACTAATATAATAGATGCTAATTTTAGAATACGTATGAGCTATGCATGAGTAAATATGTGTTTTTCCTTTCAGTCTTTAATTTCCAAAGAAACGAATAAGTTATCATGAGAAATAGAGGACTATAAAAGATGATAAAGTGAGAGATAAAAACCACCTCCCCCAACTGGATTTCAACTCAAACCTAAGACAGCAAGTGATCCCAGACAGCAGAAGAAAACATTTCCACTTTCCTTCCTAAAGCTGTCACAGTGCACCTTAACCAGCCTACGTTCTATACTCTTCAAGAGTTTCTACTCCATTGAGCCTATCTGCTTCTACTATGAGAGTACACTGTTCACTCCACGCTAATAATACCATACAAGGCCTATTTTTGCTTAGTTTAACTGAATGTCCAATCTGGGTCCCAAAAGCTTTTCATCCCTATTGAGTTGGAGCAACTAAGTCTAAAGGGCCCTAACTACTTAGTGAAGATAGCAATATCTTTATTTTTAAATAAAAATATTAATCCCTCATATGCAGCACACAGAGAGCATCTCGAGTTTGAACTGAAATCCATAGTTTGCACAAAATAATTAAAAACAGAAATAAGTGAAATTGGAATGTTACCTTGATATTTGGCAACTTCTTCGCCATCATAAAATAGCTTAAACGTGGGATAGGAATGGATGTCTACTTTAGTGCATACAGGTTTGCTTACACTGCAATCGACTTCTCCAATCTCTATTTCATCTTCTCCTTCCATTCCCTTTCCTAACTCATCCCACAAAGTCCCCAAGTTCTTACTGAAAAAGAATAAATAAAATTAATATTACAGTCATCAGTAAGCGAATTAAACAGGCGGAAGCTCTATAATGAGGTCTATTTCACTCGAACAAATTTAACAAAGCGGGCAGAAATCATTACCAGTGTTTACACCAAGGAACACAGAATTTCACAAACCAAGCCGTGTCTTTCTCCTTGATCTGAAAAATAAAATAAAAAATGATATGCAAAAATACAAGATCTCCAAATTCATATTCCTTGTTGTTTGCCAGTATTGATGAATCATATTGAACACAAAATAAACTGACAAACAACACAGAATATGTTCTCCAGTGGAATCAATTTAAACAAATTGGAAACAATCACACCATTATTAAATTTGGGGAAAACATACCAAACCGACATGATTCAAGTAAAAGCAATTAAAGAACCCTAAAATTTTTATAAAAACAATTAAAACTGTGAGATTAGAGGTGAATAGAGGGATTGGATTACCTTGTCGGAGAAGGTGTCGGGAGTTAGGGTTATAACTTCCGCTTTTGTCTGAACTGATACTGAAATCAAGAAGAGGAGGAGGAGGATGGCAGCGAAACGACGGCCGTTTTTCATGACTGACGACTGTGATTTTCCGGCGAGCTTTTTTTTTTTAACTTCGAATAGAATCGAAAAGGAATTGTGGAGATGGATGTATTTGTTAAATGTTCAGATTTGGGAGTTTTCTCACTTCTCAGTTCAACGGTTCAGCCAAGGAGCAAAAGAACTGAAACTACATGGCACGTGCTTTATCACGTGAGCCATTTCCCTCTTTTCTCTTTGGATAGATTACACCACATGTGACCGTATTATGAGTAAGTTTATAATGAGGTCATTGTACTTTACAATGTTACAATGGAGCCAGTTTTGTTTATGTTAGTTTTTGGGTAAATTTACATTTTGGTTACTCAGTTACGATGAATTTACATTTTGGTCACTCAACTTTCGATTACGAGCCAATTTTTTTTTTGTTTTATTGCAAAAAATTGCTTGTGTTCTTTTTTCTATAAATTTATATGTACCTTCGTGTTCTATGGCCTGGATTGATATCTTCTCCTATAACGACCACCCGATCGATAAGATTTTTTTGGTCTATTTTCTCAATAGAAGCATGCTAGTGATTGCTTCGTGTTAGATTACTTGGTCAAGAAGGAAAATACATTTTGGTACAACGACTTTTGTGACCTTCCTTTACCATCTTTATCAGTCTGATCCCTTGCATTTTCAGAGATCCCCAACTGTTATAAGCTTCTCATTCGGTGGAGGCCCGAGTCTTTCATCTTTGTAGTGTTTGTTTAGGGTAAAAATCGTTTATCTCCTAATCATATCTCCACAATAAAATTAAAATTTTTAAGGTTAAGGATTAGAGTATTTATGATAAGGTGTAAGTTAAGGGTTCTTAATTTAATTTCTTAACAAGATACATAAATGGAAGCATGACAAAAGATTTTTGTTCGTCGAAAAAGGGTGGTTTTACATTTTTTTCTTGATAAAAAAAATAACCAATAACTCTTCTTTTATTTTGTTTTTACATACTCTTAGATGAACCCAGCTCACCACGTCATCCGTGTAGTCCTAGCTAATAAAGTTCATCCATACTTTATTAGGGATAGAAATCCTCTACTCTTTTCGGTGCAGATTATAGTTAGGGTTTAAAATTTTTTAGGTAATGTGTATTTTTTAGGGTATAGGGTGTAGAATTTAGAATTAAGGCTTGAAATTTAATGTTGTTGTGTTTTTTAGTGTTGAAGCATAATTAGGGGCACCGTTGAAGCATAAGTAAAGACACTAAAAAGGGGCAAAAGATTTTTATCCTACGAATTCATTTAATATTTTTTTTCTTTTACAACTCTAAAACCCTTTTTTCTTTTACAACTCTAAAACCCTTCAATATTTTTTTTCTTTTACAACTCTAAAACCCTTTGTTCCCATATCCTCTTCGGAAAACATTGTTGGTTTTAAATTTTAATACTTTGTCATCTCTATTAGCTTTCTGTATGTTGAAGAGAGGTTCAATATTTCCAACACTAAAAAACATTGTTGGTTTTAAATTTAGAATTGAAGTTTTTTAATTTAATTTCTTAACAGAATGTATAAATGGAGGCATAATTAAAAGGTAGATAATTTTTATTCGTCGAAAAAAGGTGATTTTACTTTTTTTTTCTTGATAAAAAAGATAATAACTCTTCTTTTACTTCGTTTTTACATACTCTTAACTGGATAAAATTCGTTAACCCCTTTTCAGTGCCCCTACATATATCTCAACACTAAAAAACAAAATTAAATTTTAAGCTATAACCCTTAATTCTAAATCCTAAATCCTAAATTTTAAACCTTATACCCTAAAAATACACCCAACCCTAAATTCCCTAAACCCTAACCACGACCTCCAACCTAAAATTAATTTTAAGCGTGAGGCATATATAAGGATACCGAAAAAGAGTAGAGGAATTTCATCCCTCTTAACTACGTCATTCGTGTAGATAATGTGGTGAAACGAATCCATTTAATAATTTTTTCTTTTAACAACTCTAAAACCCTTCTTCCCCATATCCTTTTCGGAAAACATTGTTGGTTTTAATACTTTGTCATCTCTATTAGGTTTCTGTATGTTGAAGAGAGGTTCGGTATTTCCAACGAGGGTGAGCACAAAGAGCTAACAATAAAAAGTGATTGATCATATTGTAAGGGCAGAAGGATGAACATGGCGATTGATTTTATTCCATAAACGAAATAAAACAAGACAAGACTTATTGGCAAAGGTTGGAGATAAAAACATTAAATAAAACAAGCAAAAGCTCAAAAACAAAAACAACACTAGAAAACAAGAAGCTTCCCACCCTACAACCCTACTACATACCCCAAACACTCTTGATAACCTCCGGCACTGCTTCAGACTCCTCCTCCCTCTTCACATCCTCATCACCCGCCGGTGCTGCTGATGCTGAAGGAAGGATCACGGCTTCATTTTGTGCATCGATGAAACGCCTCATCTTCTCCTCGGTTACCCCGAACGCAGCCGCGAGCTCCGGGGTGCTGAGAGCGTGGAGAAGGGAGTTTGCACCAGCAAGGAACTGAGGCATGTTCTTGTGTGATGATGTTGTGAACCCGAAAAACTCGAAAGGGCTCGATCGAGATGCTATTTGACAGAAAGCAAAGTACCTTGGTACACAAAACACATCCCCTTCCTTTACCTTGGTATCCATGGCTAAAGTTCCATTTGGAAACACAATCTGGATTCTACCTGTTCCCCTTAACACAATGCCATACTCGGTTGCTCTTGGATTCACATGCGGTGCCATCATTGATCCCTGAATTGGTAAACAATTGGTCAAAAATTTTGGACTATCCGTACACGTAGTTCGTGAAATGGTTCACGCATGTTTGTTGCATGGGGCAACAACATCAAGTTGGCAAGGATTAAAATATCTTAAAATATTTTATGTATTTTCTATTAAAAATCTATTTTCGCCCGCCTAAAAATTTATAGGTTCGCCCCTAGTCTAAAGTCCTGGGTGAGCTAAGATCGACATTACAGATTGATTACCGCAGTGAGATTGACAAGGTAAATGCCGGTGCCGGAGTCTTTGAGAGGTTTATAGTCGGACTCGTCGACCGCAACACTCCATCCGTAGTCGTTTCTGAAATCGGGGCTTCTCTTGTAGATGTTGTATGAGTCAGGGGCTTTGTCCTTAAATATTTTCCCTCCATTCCTAGAGAACATGCCAAATAGATTCCACCATGACCATTCTTTCACTTGTTCAACTTCTCCTTGGACAATTCTCTTCACTTGCTTCAGCCTATCTTCCACTTGAAGTTGAGACAACCTGGTCCAAATGCTTGGCGCATGAGACGGTGCTACATGCACAATTGGCCCATCTTGTTGCCTCATCAAAAACTCCTTCAATCTTGACACCGAGACCTGTAATTA
Organism: Hibiscus tridactylites; assembly: GCA_958450335.1. Classification (NCBI taxonomy): domain Eukaryota; kingdom Viridiplantae; phylum Streptophyta; class Magnoliopsida; order Malvales; family Malvaceae; genus Hibiscus; species Hibiscus tridactylites. The sequence goes on along the minus strand of OY288278.1, from coordinate 90,967,289 downwards.
TGTGCAGACAAAAAATAGTTTAGACATCTAAAAGGAAAAAAAACATGACAGTTTTACACTTATTTTGATATTAAATAATTATATAGATGCTCATCCTTGTGTTCTGGTGAGAAAAGTATTCATCATCCCTTGGTACTCGGTTACATAGATAATGCATGCATGTTGTGTGTGCCGTCTTTAAGAAAGTTAAACCCAGTTCAAACACCAGTAATGCATGCATGCTGTGTGCCGTTTTTAAGAAAATTGAACAAATGATGCTTTTACATAACACCAACATATTAAAAAAAACGTTACATAGATAATGTCATGTAATTTTTCTTACATTGAAGGCTGTAGAAAGAGTTTCAGGGCTAAAACCAGCAAGCACAGATGTCGGATAGGTTCCTCCGCCAATAAAGAAAGACTGCATGCAACCAAGAAACTCAACAATTTTGATGAACACTTTGAACAAGCCAAGAAAATCTTGTCCTGGAGTAATTTATTACCTGGAAAGTACCCAAATTCATACTCTCAGATGGATCAATGCTGCAGATGATTTGAAGCCTCTGCCCCTCACCAGGGTTCAGAATGTAGAACGTTGAACCGGCGGGGATATGATATACATCCCCGACCTTCAGTCGCCGCTCCACCATCTCGTCTTTGTAAATGCAGCCAACCCTGGCTTCCCCTGCATCCATTCCGACAGCCATCGGTTTCAACTCATGAATGAAATAAAAACAAGAAAAGGGTATGTTCTATATTACCTCTACGGACAAAGAGGATTAAACTGGAATCAAGATACTGGGGAATGAAAAGGGACTGAGGCTCCATTGTTATGAACCCGATGTGCAACGGTTTCTCAATAATCCTCATTCTTTGGCTTCTCACCACCCTCATTTCTCCGGCGTCAGTTCTCATCACCGGCCTTGATCTTGGCATTAAGAACCTGTCCTCGGTGCGGCGGTCACCTTCTTCTTCTTCCACCGTTTCTCTTTCTTTCCTCCATTGTTTGTCGCCTTTGTACGCCGTTGTCAGTGTCAACGCATGGCACAGAACAAGGGCTAGCAGCAGAAAGCTGAGTCCTTTTCCCATTTTTGGATGTAGGTTGCTTTAAGTTGGTTGGTTTGGCTTTGAGTTGAAGAGGAGGGGTATATGTAGAGGAGAAGAGAGGAGAGGGTGAAGGGAGACGCGTGGAATCCATGCATGCTTTGAGGGTTTAGGTGGCGGATTACAGTTTAGACACAGTTGAAATCTTGTGAGGTATATCAGTTCTCTTATGACAGAGTCCGGCCTTTTTTTATTATTAAGTGAAGATATTTATATTTTCTAGTCAAATATTAGGATTCAAACTTATTAATAGAGCTAGACCTAGTAAACTTAACCCGAATGTGATGGTTTAAATTGGAACCGAACTTGAAAGAAAACCAGCCCGAAAACTAACTCAAACTGAAAAATAATCAAAATTAAACCGAAAATCAACTGAAACCGAAAACAATCACATTAAAATAGAGCCAAATTGAAACAATGTGTAGGTAACGAGTGTTAAATTTATAATTTCTTTTAAATTAGGACTAAATTGTTTGAATGTTTAAATATGAAAGACTAAATGTGTTATTATTCAAAAAAATTAACTGCCACATCATTCAACGGTCGTTAACGGGTCAGCGGTAAAATTAAAAATTTAATAGTAAAATTTAAATAATTGAAAGTTTAGTTAACAAATTAAATAATTGATCAAAATTTAGTAACGATTTGTGAACTTTACCTATATTATTTTCAAATGAACCGAAGTTAGAGGTAAACATGCATGAGAATCCTTATATGAATATTTTAAAAAGTATTATTTGATATATTATTCGTAAAAGTATAATTTTACTATGATGTTCAAAAATCAAGCGGTCAACGAAAATGCGGATGATGTTCATTCTAAGACACTCGAGCTCAATTGCTTTGTTTATAAAGTATATGCATTGTCAAAAAAATTAAAAATTTGTATGAACAGATACTATCGTGTAATCATCTTTATTCTGTTTAAAAAAATAATAATTATAATAATAAAGCAATTGACTATATATGTTTTCATTGTAGCCGGCCAACATCTTCAAAAAGTTTCTCGGATCCCAATCCCATTAAGAAAATTTTATTCTTCTAAATTTCTAATAACAATGGAATAAACCTATGCTATATACAATCTTACATGTCAAAACTCAAACCTATTGTAGAAAGCTTTGGTATCTCAGTCTGTCTTAAAATCACCCTGGCTTACATTTTCCTGCACTTCTATATCATCCGATGATGTCTGTTCTACTTCTATGGTATTGTTGAGAGGGAGAGGTCCTTTTGGAGTTCCAAATATTGTGGTAAATATCTGTCTATGGCATTCGTCGCAAAAGTATAAATACGTAAAATGCCCCTCGTACGGGAGTTTATGCACTGCAGCACTTGGCAGAACCCTATGAACGAAATCGGTCATCGAAGGTGGAACAACTTTATCATCCATCCCCTGTATAATGCCAGAAAATTTAGTATAGTTCAATTAAAATTTCCCTGAGAATGGTAATCCATGTCTTGCTTTGCTCTCAAACTGCAAAATAAAACAATAGCTACCACTAGGTTCAAGCAAACTAGGGCACCTACAATTTCAGATATAAAAAGTTTATATCCGAATGTTGTTTCATCGGTGATCTTACATGCCTAGGCTTTGTTACTAAGACTCAAGCTTGAGTGACAGGTACGAGTATGTTTCTGACATGGGTATATTCGATTTGTCCTAGCTTTTTCATAATTTGGAGGGTCTTTGAAGGGTTAAATCCCATACCCATATTCAGATGTGCTGGACATAAAAGTCGAGCACGGGTGCTTCAAGAAAAATGAAGTGTTGCAACTTGGAGTAACTTAGTGCCATGGTACCTTCTTCTACAAAGGAAGTTTGATGTACCAAGACTCGAGTACTCTATGGATTAGGCCTTTCATGTTTGAGTAATACCAGATGGCTAGCCTTTTTTATTATGAGAAAGATTCTTTGCTATAAAACCGAGCAAATTGAAAAAATGTTGTTCCGACAATATTTAGCATGACTACAAGAATCCAACATGTAAAATACAAGTTGAATATGCTAATCATTGGCAAAAAATTAACCACAAAAACAGAGGGAGAATAAAAACCTCTAAAGCAAATTGCTTTCACGGCTATCACGTGACATCCGACACTAGAGAACAATAATAGATCAGTAAATTCATAATTGTTCAGGAACAGGAAAAAAGTGTAGCAGAACAGTTTAATACAGCAACAATGTATGAATAAAAGGATGGAATCAATGTTACTCGGATTTGAGTGCGAGTGTGGGCAGGTATTTTCTGACATTGGTACGCTCATATTTTAAAAGTTTTCCGTGTTTTTGGAGGGGTTTTAAGGATAATATACCCATACCCTTGTCTAGATATGCGTTGGATGCAATGAAAGGATATGAGAACTTCAAGAAAAATGAAGAGTCGGAGCAACATAGGACGAAATTATACCTGCCATATATGTATTGGACCAAGAAAACCAGTATATTCTTCCTCGGAGCCACTTAGCAAAGACTTGATCACATTTACGATGCCTTTCCCTCTCTGTTTCTTCTGCAATTTGAGGTCTGCAAGGCTGAATCCCCAGTTAGAGACTTGCAATACAGCTTCCTCCACGAAAGGTTTTGCATTTCCTTGTCGGATTGATTCTTCGACATCCCTTTGCCAGAATTCTTCATAGATAGGGTCTTCTATCAAAGCCCTATCCTGGAAAGACAAGAAATACAAATTTAGAGTAGATGTTTGACAAGTTCTCTGCTGAAAAAAAAACTAGTAACTTGCTTATAGTATTATGTATTTCCACATTCAAGAACAAGAGTGCGCTCGGAAACAAAAAAATAGTATGTTGCGCACTGTACTTAACCGGTTTCCGGAACCTTAGAGAGTTCATAGTGTACAAAATCACTCACCCTTCTTCCCGGCGTCAATGCTAGCCATTGATCAATCTGACCATGTTTTCCAGAGAGGAAGCTTTGCCTGTAGAAGTAAGATAGAAATTTAGGAAACCTTCGAGCCAAAAAGTACATAAATTTCCTTTTCCGAGTCCACTTTTCCCAGGTTCCATATTTTTCCCCTCTATTCATAAGTGAATCATAGGGATTAACCATTGGAGCAAACATAGCTGCACCTGCAAAATTAGCCATGGTGAATCAAGGACGATTAACTCTCACTCGTAAAAGCATTAGTTGCTGCAGTTAAATAAAATTAGTACCTGCAACTCTATCAGGAATATATCTGAGAGCTGCCCAGGCATGCAAACTACCAGTTGAGTACCCGACTACCCAAAACTTGTCACTAACACCAAGGGTATTTGCTAAGAACAACATGTCCGATGCTGATGACTCGAGGCTCCGATATGGGTGAGGATCACTCTCACCAAAACCCGGAAGATCATATGTTAACAACCGCACACCAAATTCTTCTAGTATCGAAGCCTTAAGACCGGGAATCCCTAGTATTTAGGGAGCAAAAAGACACAAACTGAGAAAATTAAGAGTGAATTGTATGAACACATATCACTCAATAACTTTTGTATATGCCAAACCTGAAAGCCGGGACGAAAGAAACGAATGAGGAATGATCATTGTAAATCTAGCACCGTCGGCGGGAATGCCTTGCTCTCTATACGCCATATATCTACCATCCGGTAGAACTATTCGATCCGCACTAGGAGGATGTATGTACACTTTCTTTACCACTTGCATTGCAGTATCATGCTCTATACTTGCACTCAAGACTGCAAGCATTCTTCTTTTTTATCAGTAATTGATCAATGGAAGACACAATAAAAAGGAATGCATCATCTTGGCTAATCGAAACGAAGAACATAGACCGAGCAGCGGCAGTAGCAAAACATCCAGGCAGATAATGTTTGATTGATTTTCATTACACTATACTAGACATGTTTGCAGGGATGGACCGAGGGCCCCTAAAATTTTGAAAATCATATATGATTTAGAAAAAAAATAAATTTTTTTTTTTTATATATTTTCTATTAAAAAAACTATTTTCGCCTCCCTAAACTTTTATAAGTTCGCCCCTAGAAATTTATAGGTTCGACCCGGCTAACCTAAAGTCCTAGGTCCGTCCATGCATGTTTGATATTCCACATATAGAAAATTTGACACATAATGAACTTTTGAATCCGAATAAGAGTCTTAAATATAAAGAATTATTGCTATTAACCATGATTGATATAGCCAAGAAAAGAAAGAAATTAATAATACCTGCAAGAGCAAAAACAAAGACGAACAGTATTACAGACCAAGCATGCAAAGGATCTTTGTCTTCTGGAACCAAGTACTCGTTGAACAAGCTTAGTCTCCTCAAAACATTGTCTTTAGGAACCTTGATTTTTCGACCCATGTAAGAATTAGTACCAAAATTCTTCACTAAAAACGAATCCTCTGTAACTAAACTCTGCCGCACAACATCCCTACACCCTCTCCCGAATTCCACGCTCATCTCAAGCAATCCCATCATAAATTCACGCACCACATCCTGAAAGCTCGCCGCTTTAACCGGTGGTGCTATGCCGGCGGCTCTTGCTGTTCTAAACTGTTGCGGCCCATCGCCGCCAACCATTTTTTTGGCGAAAACAGAGGATGAAAAGGCTTGAACGTAACGCAGAAGTTATTGGGAATCAATAAAATAAAAAAGAGAGAGAGATTTGTTCTTCGCGGAAAACGAAAAGTAAAGAGAAAAGAAATGTTCGGTGGGGGAGAAAAGGTGACCACTTTATTTAATTGTCGAGGATAGGGCTCGATTCGGGAAAAAAATGAATTATTCTATTTAATCGATGCACAAATATTTGATTCGATTAACTCGACTTGATTAAAAAATAATTTTAATAAAATTTAAATTAAAAATAAAATTTTAAATAATTTAAATTTTTAATAATTAGTGGATTAATTTTTAAGTTTGACTTGAGTGTCTCAATGATCATATCACATATAAACAAATAAAAAAAAACATAAATGTGTATTTTACTAAGTTATAGAAAATAGTTTAAATTGAAACTAATTACTATCTTAATATTATACGTGTTTACAGTTAAATTTAAACATAAACTTAAATAATTCAATTCAATTTGACTCGATTCGACTAAAAAAATTAAATAAAATTTAAATTATAAAATATAACTCTTCAACCTTACTAACTCAAAATTATTTTATTCGACCTAACTTGATTCACGAGAGAAGATAGAAAATATACGGAGAGCGGACAGATGGGTATTTTGTGAGAGAGAAGGAATGTAAAAGTTTTCCTCACCAAAAAAGAAGACTGTAATTGATTTTGTTTCACCTTTTACCGGTAGTAAAAACCGAGGAGGTTCTGCGGTACGGCGCCTAGTATGCGACTAATATACGGCGTAACCGGCTAGGGCGGTGAGCGGTTAAAGATCATGTTTCCGGTAAAAGTTACCGATTATGTTGATCCGAATATCAATATAATCGGTAGCGCCGAATTTGTTGTTAAGTTGGAGCGGATGGGTAGTCGGACATGTGGACTATAACAAAACCGGTAAAATTACCGGTTATGTTGATCCGAATTTCAATATATTCGGTAGCGCCTAATTTGTTGTTTAATTCGAAAGTATCCATACTTTTTAAATCATTATCGAAACTTTTTGAACACCAACGTAACCGTGGTTGAAAAAAAATGTCGAAAATATCGATATTTAATTAAGAGCGTGCAGAAAAGAATCGATATTTAATTCATATAATCTAACCGGTAAAACATACCGGATATATTATTTCGAAATTATCCATATTTTTTAAATCATTATCGAAACTTTTTGAACACCAACGTAACCGTTGTTGAAAAAAATGGCGAAAATATCGATATTTAATTAAGAGCGTGCAGAAAAGAATCGATATTTAATTCATATAATCTAACCGGTAAAACATACCGGATATATTATTTCGAAATTATCCGTACTTTTTAAATCATTATCGAAACTTTTTGAACACCAACGTAACTGTTGTTGAAAAAAAATGGCGAAAATATCGATATTTAATTAAGAGCGTGCGGAAAAGAATCGATATTTAATTCATATAATCTAACCGGTAAAACATACCAGATATATTATTTCAAAATTATCCATACTTTTTAAATCATTATCGAAACTTTTTGAACACCAACGTAACCGTTGTTGAAAAAAATTGCGAAAATATCGATATTTAATTAAGAGCGTGCAGAAAAGAATCGATATTTAATTCATATAATCTAATCGGTAAATCTTACCGGATATATTATTTCGAAATTATCCATACTTTTTAAATCATTATCGAAACTTTTTGAACACCAACGTAACCGTGGTTGAAAAAAAATGTCGAAAATATCGATATTTAATTAAGAGCGTGCAGAAAAGAATCGATATTTAATTCATATAATCTAACCGGTAAAACATACCGGATATATTATTTCGAAATTATCCATACTTTTTAAATCATTATCGAAACTTTTTGAACACCAACGTAACAGTTGTTGAAAAAAATGGCGAAAATATCGATATTTAATTAAGAGCGTGCAGAAAAGAATCGATATTTAATTCATATAATCTAACCGGTAAAACATAACCGAGTACATTATTAATTCATATAATGTAACCGGTAAATCTTTACCGGATTTATTGTTTGGTGTGGAAAGAATCGACACAATTCAAAAACGTATCGAAACTTTTGGGAATTATATCGATTATATATATCATAATGATATAACCGGTTAAAAGTATCCTTTGTATTGCTTGCATTTACAGAAAACCTAAGAGAGGAGAGTATTTGAAATCGACCCGAGTTTGGTTGCTGTGAAATCGACACGAGTTTGGTTGCATTTACAGAAAGCTTAATTTGTTGTATCAGAATCGAAAGGATAGGTTTAGGGTTTGGGGACTTTGAAGTAAAAGGTATGTTGTCGAAACCCTAATTTTTTGGTAATGTAGTATTGGGTAGTTGGGGATAATGTTTTGGGTTTAGTGATGTTGAAGTAAAATCGGAATTCTGATCTATATAGGTCGAAAATGTGTAAATATATTTAGTAATTAAATATCGGAACTTTGTTCTGAGAACTTATCGGTAGAAAGTAATAATATCGGTAGAATTTATATATCGATACTTGTGTCAGAAAACTGAAGCGAGATGGGTTCTAAGGATCATGAAGATGTTGTTCAAGATGAGACTGAAATGATTCAAATGGAGGCGGAGAGAGTAGATAGGGAGGAAAATCCGAAGAGACCAAAGGGTGGATTTCTGTACTTCTAGTAAATAGAAATTGTGAAATAATTAATCTGTAAATTGTTATTGGATGAAAGTATTTAAGAACATTTAAACTTTCCTATGATGACAGTATTGACGAATTGCAGAGGATGAGGGATTGTGGGACTTACAATGTCGGTTCGGTATGTAAATTGAAATTATAGTGAATATATTGGAGGTTGAATATTTTGATTGTTTATGGTTTATGTATAATTTGTAGGTGAGAGACGTGGTGGTGAAGAAATGGTACACGATGAGTGCAACTGAGAAGCAACCATACAACATGTTGTCCATAAATGCTAGAGGAAACTATGAGGCGAAGAAGAAGAAGAAGAAGGTATTCATTATAGTTGTAAATATTTTATAAATGATATATTAAAACTCTGACATTATATGAATATTATTTACATAGGAAGTGTCGACTAGGAGTAGCATAAAACGAGTGCACCACATAGTAGAGGAGTTGAAAGCGAAGGGTAAATCAAATCTGTTGGAAGAAATGGGGTTTGGATCTCTTATTGGGATTCAGGACCGACCAATTCGGAGGGAATTGTGTCGGTTGTTGATGGGAGATTTTGATTTGCAGAAGTGTGATGTGCGATACGGAGAGTATTCATTTCATTTTAGTGTCCGAATTGTTGAAGCCGTATTGGGGCTACAGAATAAAGGCCAGAGTGTGGATGAAGTTATAAACACGGAGGATTGGAAATTACTTGTGCAGAAGTATGGCCTAACGTCTAATGTGTCATTTGCTACACTTGAGGACGACATAAAAAGCGGAAAGTATGAAGGGGATGATCTGAAGGCCCGTGTACTATTGTACATTGTCAGAGTATTCCTGTGTCCAACGGGTGATTCATCCCCGAGCAAGGATAGTATGAAGTTATTGTGCGACTCCGGGTTTAGAGGTGAATTAAATTGGGCTTCATATGTGTATGAGAAAATAATTGATGCAATCACGACTTTTCAAAAGTCCAAAAACCCCTCATACCTCAAAGGATGCATTGCTGTCTTAGAGGTAAACGAGTTGAATATTGGTATTGGTTTAGAAAACTTTGTAAGTAGTTATTATAGAAAATGATAAAGTTTATACAAAATGCAGGTTGCATTGTATGATTTTTGGTCAGATTCTTCTTCTGTGCCGACATTCCAAAAAACCGGAGTGGCACGCATCACTGCCTGGGGCAAGGAAGAAGTTGTTCGAGTTATGGCAAAGTTAAAGTTAGAATTACCGAAAAAGAAGGTAATGATAATTTCAGTATTTATAGATTACTAAGGACTTACAAAAGAAAGATGCTCTAATAATGTACTTTATTTGTGAAGGTTGGCGAGGAGGAAGAGGACGAAGAGGAGGAAGAGGAGAAGGTAGAATATAACTTGAAAGTGAATGAAGGGGGAAGTAAATTTGACATATTGATTGCTGAGTTGGCGGAGGTTAAAAAACTCGTTTCTGATTGTTTGCAAAGACAATCCAGAATCGAAGAGGCTATGGAGAGCTTAAAGGGGGAAGTAGGAGAAAAGTGTAATGGTGTTGTTAAAGAAGTGGTGGAATTGAGGGGTGAGTTAAAGGGGGTGATTGAAACGGTGGAAAAAAAAATTGGAGGAGGGGTTAGATTTAATTCCTGAAATAAACAAAAAAATTGATGAGGGGATACATTTAACTCCTGAATTCAAGGAAGAATTGGATGAGGGGATAGATTTAATTCCTGAAACAAACAAAAAGATGAGTTATATTGAGGCTAAATATGAAAAACTTATAAAAAAATGATGAAGAAAATGTCGAAGAAAGGAGTAAGAGGGTGGAGGAACATATAAGAGAAGTCCACCATGAAGATACGAGGACACCGCCTCATGCAATAGATTTAGAGCTCGATTCAGGGTGTCCTGCACCAAAGAAGCAGAAGAGTAAAAAGGTAAAATGAATAATACAAATGACATCCATTTTGATTATTGTGTTGCGGCTAATATCTATTGATATATCGTAGGTTACAAAAGTAAAAATACCAAAGGGAATTGATGACGTCGAGGCTGCTATGTGTGATTATGTCTGGAATAGTGGCTTGTTAGAACCAGGGTAAGTTATATATATTGCTTTGCGAGTGATATTTAATTAAATGTGGTAAAAAATTAATACAAAAAAATTGCTTCTATAGAGATGTCATCGTAGATTACGGGCTCGAACATGGCACAGTAGGGGACCTTTGCAGCTTAAAACCCGGGGAATGGCTAATAAGTCCGGTCATTAATTTGAAAGGCTGGTTATTGGGTTTCGAGTCGATGAGGAATCCTACCATGAAGCGGAAGATTTGCTATCTTCCATCCGAATTTGTGGTAAGTTACATTTTTACACATTTTCGTGTCCAATTTGGTCATGGCTGGTCAATTACTAGAGATTGTTTTTTGAAATGCAGAACGCGTTCATAAGCGACGGTCAAAATGCGCCGTTTCTTGTACACTTCTATTCTAGAACGTTGATGGGCCATAATAGACTCACCGATTGTGACATGGTAAGATATTTTTGCTTACATGTTGTTAAGTATTTAAATAATAACAATAAATGTTCTAATATCTTGTGTGACAATTGTTGTAGATCTTCATGCCAATAAACGATTCGGATACTCATTGGTGTCTCTTGGTGTTGGATATGGTTGATCGTGTAGCATCGTTTCATGATAGTCTACATAGATCTCCCCGGCACAAGACTATAGTGGAGCAAACAAAGAAAACAGTATGTGTCGATACATTTTGTAATTTATAATGCATAAATTCTTCGTAATCTAATTGTATTTATTTTTTTTACGCAGTTGGAATGTTTTCAGAAATTTAGTGAGGACGAGGCGTTTTCTGCCCAATTTGGGAAGATTAAGGTCCCACCGAGGGATTTAAAATTCGTGGTCCGTAAGACGAAGGTGCAAAAGAACGAACATGATTGCGGAATGTATGTGGTCATGTGGATGGAAGCTATTTCTGAAGGGAGGTCACCGGATGATGTGGTAAGTGGTCGGAAAAAGACTTCATTTTTAAAAAAAAATTGGGACTGACATTGACTCCTAATTTGAATGTAGGTTGTTGGGGATTTTGATCGTCCGAGAGTTTTAAACGATCTCATAAATCACGATTGTAATAGAAGGAGAGCGAAGTTCACAACTGCTTGCATGGGACGTATGAAAAGATAATTATGTTACCATACTTTTTCCCACTATGTAAATGATGATATCATAGTTAGTTTGTTGTAAATTATGTTAACATATTAGCTTACTCTTGTAAAAATATCATACTTATTTTCCTTTAGGATACAATTATCGATACTGTTGTAAAAATAACGAAACTTTTATACGAAATATATGTATCGTTAGATTAACAATCCCCTTTAAAATCGATAGTTTTTTTCCTTCGTTATTAAATAATCGAAACTTTTTGACACAGACGCAATGCCATAGCTTACTGGAATAAAATTGTCGATATTTTGCTGCCGCAATGAGTAATAATATCGAAACTTCTATACGAAATATATGTATCCTTAGAGTAACAATCCCCGACAAAATTGATATTTTCTTTCCTTCGTTAATAAATTATCGAAACTTTTTCACACAGACTGACTTGCTTAGCTTACTGGAATTAAATTATCGATACTTTTCTGTCGCAATGAGTAAAAATATCGACACTTTTATACGAAATATATGTATCCTTATAATAACAATCCTCGAAAATATCAATACTTTTTTTCCTTCATTATTAAATTATCGAAACCTTTTCACACAGACGGACTTGCTTAGCTTACTGGATTTAAATTATCGATACTTTTCTGTCGCAATGAGTAAAAATATCGAAACTTTATACGAAATATATGTATCCATGTAATAACAATCCTCGAAAATATCGATACTTTCTTTCCTTCGTTTTTAAATTATCGAAACTTTTTCACACAGACGGACTTGCTTAGCTTACTGGATTTAAATTATCGATACTTTTCTGTCGCAATGAGTAAAAATATCGAAACTTTATACGAAATATATGTATCCATGTAATAACAATCCTCGAAAATATCGATACTTTTTTTCCTTCGTTATTAAATTATCGATACTTACAATCTAAATCGGAAATTTAGGCGGGATTTCTATTTAAACCAGCACTTAACTTAAATCAAACACCCATTTACGAAATTTATTCGATACTATTGCAGAGATCTCTTCAACTCCAACGACGACCTGGGTAAAATCAACAGCGACGAGGTCGATTAGTAGGATTTTTCTACGATCATATTTACAGGTTAGTAAAAGTGACTGACTTTTCGTACTTTAGGGTTAGGGTTTTGCACGATTATGGAGTAACCGATCATCTTCTGCATATAACAGTTGTAATGGTACCCAAAAAAGGGGCACCCAAAAAAGGGGCACTCAAACGGAAGAGAGCTTCTGCTTCGAAGACAAATTCATCTTCGAAATCAAGGTCTGCTAGTCAAGTAAGTTCAAGTTCTTCTGAAGAAAATTTGTCTTTTGAATCGCAAAACTTTAGAAGCACCGATGAGAAACTGACATATGATAGCAATTTCAAAACAAGGAAGATTCGTCCAGAACGTGTTATTGACTTGAACTTCTTCGATGAGAAAAACAAATTTGGGTTTAAAGATACATTTACAGATTGGGGGTGGCTGGAACTGCTTGGTGTAGAACCAAAATATTACCCCAATCTTGTTAGAGTTTTCTATAGTAATGCAAAATTAGACCGGCATCCTGGTTCGGGAAAAATATTAGGATTTACGACTCATGTCATGGGTAAGGACATATATATAGATGCGTCATCTATTGCTGCTGGTATAGGAGTGAAGAATGTAGGAGATTCCGATGAACATGTTTTAGATCCTACCATGAAACGTGTGGATCGGAATACTCCCACTCGCCTTGGTGCGGAGGGCAGATTGTTCCACTTTCTTGTCAGTTGGTTTCTTCGGCCGTCCGGTGGGAAATATTCAGAAATTCGAGATATTGATTACTGGTGGTTGTCTAAATATGAATCAAGAACCGCTCCAAACATAGCAAAATTGATATATGAGACAATGCTACATATAGTGAAGAAGGGTGCTTCCATTACAACCTCACTACCATATGGATGCATAATTTGCCATATATTGAGGAAGGAAGGAGTGCAATTCAATCTTGACTGCCCTCTTCGACTATCAAGGAAGATCGACATGATTACCTTGACAAAAGCGGGATACGATTTTATTGAAAACGTCGGTTGGATAAACAAACTTCTAATTGGGGCAGAACAAGGCAACGACCAAGTGGAGAACGTTGAAGCAGAACAGCACGAGCGGATGCAAGAAGTTGAGATCGCAGGGGTCATTACCATGAAGTCTGTGATGGATTACATGGTTCATTTCCGCGAGCAAATGAATGCTCGTTTTGGCGAGATTAATCACCAAATCGGCCAAATGCGAGCAGATATTTCCTCAGTTCGTGCTGACTTCTCCAACTTCCGTAATGAATGGCTTCAAAGCAAATACAAACCCATAGGTAAAATAACCTTTCAATTTACATTTGACATTCGGTTATTTGACTATTGACATGCTTATAACAGAAGTGGACAATCCAGTGATGCGTGAAGAGGATAATACGATGCCTGAAGAGGAGAATGATGAAGAGGTACGCAGTTCAGATGACGATGACAGTGAAGACCCCAGCAGATATATTATTTCTGTAACACAGAACAAAAAACTTGTCATTTTTGATGTCAACGGAGTCCTTGCATATTATACAAAACAAACTCACAGAGGTAATTAAATTTCTGTAAATCTGCTTACGGCTATAAAGAAAACCATTATGTTTAATTTCCTTTCATGTTGTAGATGTTATACTGAGGCCAGGTGTAGAAGAATTTATGCAATTTTGTTTAGAGAATTTTTTTGTTGGAATATGGTCATCTAAGTTGAGGTAAGCACCGTTATGATCCAAATTGTTAACATTTAACGTTGACCTCTTAAATAATTTGAAGTTTATCGTGGTAATTGTTCACGATTGCAGGCATAACATTGACCTTGCTCTTAACAAAATACCCATACAAAATGAACGATATTTTTTCATCTGGGTAAGATGCTTCTTACATATTGGTAATTGAATTTGTTATGATTCTTACATTTTGGATTGATACAAGTTACTATTAACAGGATCAATCAAAGTGCATAGAGGAAGAGGAATACACCTTCTACAAAGACTTGCATCAAGTTTGGAATGAGTATCCTCAATTCAAAGAGGAGAATACACTGTTGGTGGATGATTCCTCCGAAAAAATGAGGCATAATCCAGTGAGTAATATTTTTTACATTCAATTTATTAAATCCATAATCAATGGCTATTATTTTGTTAATTTATCTTTTCTTTATAGGAATACACCTACATATGTCCGCCTCCCTATAACCAATCATCTTCCAACGACAATGCGTTAGGTATTACAGTTACATATGTGACTAATTCCATTAGTTTATTTATATATTGAAGATGTTGACAGGAGAGTCTGCTAATTTGGGTTATTTTTATATATCCACAGAAAAGGGCGGAAGCATCCGAGAATTTTTGGAAAAGTTGGCGAATGACCAGAGTACTGTACCCGAATTTGTAAAAAATAACTCTTTACACATTTGAATGTTATATCGTAATGTTGTATGCAGTCACCATGTCTGTTGATGGGAACTTGCTGTATTCCATGTCTGTTGATGGGAACTTGCTGTATTCCATGTCTGTTGATGGGAACTTGCTGTATTCCAAATGTCCTCGTTGCCCTGAGACATAAAGAAGTGATTGATATTAAAATTAACCATAAAAAACACTTGCGGACAATATGTTGTAGAATACATATAGTAACTTACATTATAATCCTCATCTGCGGGGCCGTAGGACCATTCCGCATCGTTAGCAAAAAAGTCAGTCGAGGTAGGTTGTGTAAAAGAATCCAGACCCAGCTTTAATTTAGGACACGTTACTCTGTTATGTCCCTCATTATTGCAGAAAGAGCAACTCCTACTTTTCTTCTGGACGATCTTCTTTTGGACAACTTTTCTCTTTCCTTGTCTTCGTTTAGGGTCGCCAACGCGAAATCCATTATCAACATTTCTTCGTTTACTTGAATCTTTCAAACCGAACGAGTTTTCAAATTCGGCAGTTAGTCTTTTCATCTCATCTCTTGCGGTTATGAAAGATGCATCTGTCTTTGATGCAATGTAGCACAAACGACTTGACGTTGTACGTAGGGCCACGAACCGTGCCATTTGCATAACTTCAGGTGCTACATTGAAGTCAAGGAAACTTGGTGCAGCAGCCTTCGCCTCCTTCGTCCATCGAGTTAGAATCAAGGACTTTGGAATACATGTGTAATCCAAGTGCTTCAGAACATGCAGTTGATGGCAACATGGAATTCCTACAGTCTCAAACTTCCTACACGAGCATGTGACGGTTTCTGAGACAACATCAAAAGATACGTCAAATCTAATGTTCTTTTCCTTGTACTTTGACAGAACAAAATGTACAGACTCATCTGATAAGGACTGAATTTTTTCGTCAATCCGGTACAAAGTCTCCTCTTGAAGTTCTTCTTGGAAGAAACCAAATGATGCTCGCGTATAAATTTGACCAGCATGGCTTTCTAGGTCTGTGAGTTTGGTGATCTGGTAGGGCGTTGTCTGCGAACTTAAGCAATCTGCTTCCAACTCGTTGATACGAATTTGTCGAATTAAATAGTGTTCAATTGTACGAACTACATCTACATATGTCTTCTTCTGTATCAGGGCACGTCCGAGTGCAGCATTCAAGGACTCGCTTCTTTGTGTGGATCGCAAATTGGCAAAGAAATGACCCGTTTGATATGCTTGAGCCCATAAGTTTCGAGTATTTCCCTTCTCTATCACCCATGGATGGTTTTCGACGTTGAATTCGGAAATCACCCTAGACCATTCTCTATCAAATTCGCTGGTTGTCCACCACGACCTCATACATCTGTTAAATGCTGTGCTAAATTTGGGGTCACCAATGTTAGCTTGTACATTGCGAGAAAGATGCCAGGAACATAATCTATGCTTAGCATAAGGGAAAACACATTTGATAGCCCTCTGCATTGCCCTATCCCCGTCTGTCACAACTGAAAGAGGCGCTTTATTCAGCATGGCTTGTAGAAAATTTCGCAGCACCCACTCGAACGATTGGGTCGTTTCGTCAGCTATGATCGCAGTAGCAAAAACTATTGTGCTATGGTGATGATTGACACCGACAATAGGCAAAATTGGTCGTGCATAGTAATTACCTTTGTAAGTTGTGTCGAAGGCAATAACATCACCGAAGCAAGTGTAATATGATCTCGATGTTGAATCAGCCCAAATAAGATGCTGCAATGCCCCTGATTCATCTGTGGAGTATGTCATAAAAAACCCTGGATCATCATCTTTCTTGTACTCAAAGTAATCAAGGAGTGCATTCACATCCCCATTGACAAGCTCCTTTGATTTACCTCTATCAAGTGCATTGTACAGGTCTTTACTAGTAAATCCAACATTACGAAATCCCCCTGCCTGATTCATGAAATATTTCATTACCTTTGATGTCCCAACACCAACATCTTTCAACGCTGTTGCCTCAGCCACATCAGCCTCAGTCACACCTCTATTTGAACGCATAAATGGTGTCATAAGAGGTGTGCACAATGCATGATTATGTTCGTGGAAAGACTTACTCAGAACCCACTGATCTTTTGTTTTTGTTGTTGTGACAACGATTTTGGCCTTGCATCCTGTTCGAGTGACTGGCATATGCGCACGTCGACGATTAACATTTTCGACCTTCGAACACCTAAACCCTTCTTTTGAACAACAAAATTCTTGTGTCTTAACATTCCCTTCGCCATCCAGCCGTGATGTTCCTCGACGTGCACTAAAACCTTTTTTCATTGCGTATTCCTTGTAAAAATTCCAACCTTCCTCTCGTGAAGAAAACAGTTGACCTACCAACAGTTCCGAATCATCAACGGTCAACTTCTCATCTTGCAAATTCCCGCTACCATTAACATCGTTGGATGGAATATCTTCCATTTTCTTAAACACGATCGGTTGAAGTGGTCCTAACTTTTCCTGCACAGGACTTCTGTTGTGTTGCTTTCATTTTCAGGTACTAAATTCGGTAGGTGGTGGTGGTTGATGCTGGTTGATGGTGGTTGAAAGCATTTAGAGCAATTTATTTCTTCCTTCCTACAAAGTTAACGTGCAATAAATTCTATTTTATTATCGATACATTTTTCCCTCTACTGAAAAAGTTTTGATCATGTTGTAAAATTCCATGATACATTACCAAATCTGCGCGAAAATATCGAATCTTTCTTTCCTTCACGATAAAATGTTTCGATACTTTCAAAAACAATGAATTCTCATAGGTTACTGTAAATAAAGTTTCGATACAATTTTCCCCTTTCTGAAAATGTTTCGATACTGTTGTTAAATTCCCTACGTTACCGAATCTGCTCGAAAATTTCGATTCTTTCTTTTCAGGACGATAAATATTATCGATACTTTCAGGCAACATTATTCCAACTTACTAAATATGTTTCTATACTATTGTAAAAAGAAAGTATTGTTAAATGAAATGCGAATTAAAGTTTTCATTCCAGTTAAATTTACTTATGTGGTGTTTTGCTTTCCTATAAATACCCACCAGTTCCACCATCACTTACTCATTCCAAATTTTCTCTAAACACCGAGCCCACTCTTTGCTCACCTTATGGCCAAATTTCAGGCAACATTTTATTTTCTCGATACTTTTTTTCAGTCAACAATCACCACCAAAATGTCACTGAAAGATTTAATACAGTTGACAACAATCGAGGTTAGTAAACACGGCGACAAACAAATTTCTTCCATGGAATGTCGAATCCCAACACCGTCAGCAAACAAAACACACTACGTTATGAAGCTTACGAACGAAACATACGTTCGTAACATGTATGACCGCCTCAATTCCGTCGGAGCTGCAGACGTCGATTTACATGTTAAGTTTGACGACGTCAACGCCGGCGAAGGTAGTTCGTCTGCACCCGTACAACCTGATCCAAACACTGAACGCGCACCGTCTTCACCGGATGTTGATGCGGCTGCGGATGAGCTGCAACTTTTTATGTACAGGCGTAGAGAAAGAAAACAACAGCTGATCGAAGAACTAAACCTAAGTTCAGACGTGTCCACTGACTACGATGATTCAGATTAACAATAAACTTCTGAAATTATCTTCCAATTATGTTATATGACGTCTTATTTCATCCTTTATCCCTTACTTGTCCACTGGCTCCAAATAAAATTTCGATACATTATTCCCCTATCTGAAAATGTTTCGATACTGCTGTTAAATTCCATCATACATTAGCGAATCTGCTCGAAAATATCGATAGTTTCTTAACGTTACCATACAAATACCGATACTTTAAGAAACAACGGATTCCCATACCTTACTAGAACAAAAAGTTTCGATACAATTTACACACTATTAATAAAAAACCCGATACTTTTGAAAGAAAATCAATGTTCCGCTACGAATATCCTTCGAAAATATCGATAACTAACAAGATTTTCGATACTTTTAAAACACAAATATCGATATTTAACAAGATTTTCGATACTTGTTTCCATGTTTTAATGGAATTATCGATAAGTTTGCTTTAAAACATTCATGTTCCCGGTTTATTTTTACTGTATTCTTTATTCATTACATCAATGTATCCGGTTTTTTATTACCGGTTTCATTGCGGTTTCATTATACACTTCAACAACTTTGCATTCCAGTGTTATGTCATTTCTCACTTGTATCACCGTTTACTGCTCCTCCTGTATAAAGCTGAAACCCTTAATCCCCACAACGAATCTGATTCTTCCTTTTCAGTGTCGTGTCTTTTCACTTCTACCTCCCTGTATCACGCATGCAACCGTTTACTGCTCCTACTTCTCCACATTTACTTCTATAACCCCGGAAAACGAGGAGAAGAAAGAATCTGATTCTACCTTTTCAGTTTCGCGTCTTTCCAATGTATCACATGCACTGTTTCTGTTCATGTACCTTCTCCTCATTTATTTCTATAACCCGGGAAACGAGGAGAACGAACCAATCTCTGCCTTTTCAGTCTCATGCATTATCACTTTCCCTCCCAAACGGAAATTGCCTATAAATTAACAACTCCTCTATTTTGCTCTTCACAACATCTTCAATTTTATCTACTCAACCCTTTGCTTTGCTTTTATAATCAGTTCTCTTTCACAATCTTCTATTATAAAATGAGTTCAAGCAGAAGTTCGGGTAAAATTCCTCAGTCTTTCGCAAAGAGGAAGATTGAATTCGACACATCATCAAACAGTGATGATGATTTCTACATTGATTCTGATTCTGATAATGACGAACAACTAAGCCACGAGGCATTGAAATCCAGCAAATTCTTCAGAAGTTTCTTCGACGCCTTCGATCGAATGAACTCTATGAACGACCCTACTACTACATGGCGGTGTCCAGCATGCCACGGAGGTCCTGGTGCCTCTAAGTCGTTTTCTGGCCTTCAGTCCCTACTCACCCATGCAAAAACCAAAAAAGGAGATAAGATGAAAATCCATCGCCTCCTTGCTCAGACGTTGGACGAGGAATTACGAAGAAGGGGTGCTTCGGCCACTCCTCAACCTCAACCTCAACAAAACCCTTCAGGCCAATGGCGTGGTCTGAGTAATGATGCTGCTATTGTCTCCCCCCCGCCTTCAAGCCACCAGGAAGCTCATCACCAAATACTCTGGCCACCCATGGTGATGATTAGGAACACACAACTTCATACAGATGAAGAGGGGAAGGTAGTTATATAACTTCTGAATTATGTTTTCATTACTATTATAATACTTAACTTCTAATTTGTTTAATTTTTTGCTTCAGTGGATTGGCATGGGAAACCAAGACCTTCTCAACGCTTTCAAATCCTTTGGTGCTGTTGCCAAGGCTCGCCATTCATATGGTCCACGAGGCCATCGTGGGATGAGCCTTTTGATTTTTGAGAGCACATCAAGAGGTTATTTAGATGCTCAGCGTCTGCATAACCAGTTTGCTGCCCAAGGTTTCGGGTTAGATGCTTGGCAACGTCATGCTCCTTCCCCTCCATCCATCCAGCGCCAACTATATGGTTACATGGCTGAAAAAGAAGACATACACATCTTCAACCACCATCTCCAAGGTTTTCTCTATCATTTTCTTCTATTATTAATAACAAGATGCTATTCTGCTCATACTTATGCAAAAAAAATTTGTTCATTAGGCAACCAAAAGGTCAAGTTTGAGATGCGACCATATGCAGAGATGGTTGGACAGCAAGCTGGTGCTGGAACAAGTTCCATGGGTGGCAGGGGGACTTGAAGGGAGGAGGCTTGAAGGGACAATGAATTCAGAATAAAGAAAAGATTGATGGTCTAATATTTATGTGCAGTTCAAAGACCATGCCAGATTGTTTCCAATATCATAAAACTCTATTGCATTGCACATAAATATTAGAAGATCAATCTTTTGTTTCTTTTCAATTTCTTTTTATTTCCGTTGCCATATCGTTTTGTAATCTTTTCATTTTGTAATCTTTTCCTTTCTATCTGATGCACTACTATTTTCTTGATTCTAATTCATATAAACGATTTAATAGAAGTTTCCATAATTTTTATAAAGTTTTCATACTTTTTCGATAGTATCTCTACCTCTCATAGAAGTATCCAAACATTTAATATAAGTATCCATATATTGATAAAAAGTTTCGAAAAACTTTTCAAAAGTATGCAAACTTTCGAATTTAACATATCCGGTACCATTGATAAAAAGTTTCGAAAAACTTTTCAAAAGTATGGAAACTTTCGAATTCAACATATCCGGTACCATTGATAAACAGTTTCGAAAAACTTTTCAAAAGTATGGAAACTTTCGAATATAACATATCCGGTACCATTGATAAAAAGTTTCGAATAACTTTTCAAAAGTATGGAAACTTTCGAATTCAACATATCCGGTACCATTGATAAAAAGTTTCGATAAACTTCTCAAAAGTATGGAAACTTTCAAATATAACATATCCGGTACCGCGTTACCGAATACATTATATACCTTATAACAAATTAGACGCTACCGGTTTTATTATGTCTGACCTTTTACTTAAATTAGCCGGTTACCATTATTTTATCATTTATTTAGTGGTTTTTACCGGTTTTATCATTTCATATCCACATATCCGGTACCGCTTTACCGGTTACATTATATACACAATCATGTTTCCGGTAACGCCGTATATTAGCCGCATATTAAGCTGCCGCACGGTAGAAAAATCCTAAAAACCGTCATTTTCCATTGGGAAGTCTTTCAGCAAGAAGCCTCAACTTCAGTGCATTTTATTGGATTTCAATTTCAAAGATCCATGCTTTTTCATGTTTAATTTGTTTTGGGTTATTTTGTTGTTTAAATTGTATAGAATAAGTTATGAACTATGTATTTTTAGTGAATTTAATCCAACCTTATCTTGGCATCTACTATTTTAAAAATATTTTTTAAATTCTAACTATGATTGTCATATTTTTGTGTGTATTGAAATACACAAAAACACGTGAAAACTGAGGAGCTAATAGTTAATCTAATTAAACATGATGAAGATAATAAATATAAGTAGTTATTTCATACACCGATTGTAGAAATTAAAAATTTCAATAATTTATGAGTTTAGTTTAGAATTTATAGGTTTAGGTGTTTTATGATTTATGAGTTTAGTTTAAAGTTTATAGGTTTAGGTTTAGAGGTCTAGAATTTAGGGGTTGTGATTAAAAATCAAGGTTCAGGGTTAGAATTTATGATTTAAAATTTAAAACCTAAGTCATTGACTACATTACCATAAACATTAACTTCTAGTCCCTAAACTTTAAATTATAACAACACCTTTTAAACTTAAATTTTTAAACTTTAAATCTAAAATCTTAAACTAAATATTTAAACTTTAAAACTCAGACGTTTGTAAAAACTAAAAAATACAAGAAAATTATAAATCGGAGAAAACTCCAAAAAGGATCATCAAAAAATAAGAAACATAAAAAGAAAAATAAAAGGGAAAACATAATGAGCCACTTAAGAGAGTTTACTTGTGACATTATGTACAATTCAAAAAGGGTGGAATGGTACAATTCAATAAGATGAATACAAGTGTAATTCAATATTCATTAGATTTTTTATATTCGATTTTTTAGTTTTAAACTAATAGCAAAATTAGTTTCTTATGCTTAAGAAATAATTTAAAATAGTAATATATTGATTTTTATATTCATTAGATGAATATATTGATCAGAGCCTTACGGTTAATTGTCTTTTCAATGGTTCCTCGTTTTGCCTTACAGCTGTTTATGGTAGTAATAGTGGTAGTCAACGTAGATTTCTTTGGCAGCATCTGAAGGATATCGTTGACTCTTATGTGCCTTGGCTACTCGGAGGAGATTTTAACATTCATCTTGCTGCTACAAAGAGTTCTGTGGATGATACTGTCCTTTTTACTTCGGATATGGGTGATTTTTAGAATTGTTTGGAAGAGTTAGAGCTTGCTGACCATGTCTTCCCAGTGCCTCTTTTTACATGGTCTAACAAACATCAGGATGATTTTCTTGCTAAGAAGTTGGATAGAGTTCTAGTTAATTCTGCTTGGACTGCTTTATTTCCTTATTCATTTGTTGAGTTTCAGGCTCCTGGTGTATCCGACCATTGTCCAGCTGTGGTTTGGTTAGTGAAGGAAATCCCTGCTAATCGGCCTAAACCTTTTAAATTTTTTAATTTCTGGGCTCTCCACCCTAACTTTTTACAGCTTGTTTCGGATTTTTGGCGCCAGCCTGTGCAAGGAAACCCTATGCAAGTCTTATTTTTGAAATTGAAGAGATTAAAATATGTTCTGAAGAGCTTGAACAGGGAGCATTTTGGTGGTATTTCAGAGCAAGTCAAACTTAAGCGTTTGCTCCTTGAGCAACAACAACTTGCTAATTTGTCCTCTAGTAATGCTAATATGGTGAGAGAGAATGAACTTCGAGCTGAACTTGATGCTCTGGAACATGCTGAGTGTTTATTCTTTCAACAGAAAGCTAAGGTTGAGTGGCTCCAAGAAGGTGATCAGGGTACTAAATTCTTCCACTCAACTGTTGCTACTAAGCTAAAGAGGAACACTATTAGAATGTTGCTAGATAATCATGGTAGACAGCTTGAGACTTTTGATGATATGTCGAGTGAAGCTGTGAGGTTCTTTGTTAAATTGCTTGGTACTGTTGACATGAATGTCCTCCCTTGTTCTGTAGACACTTTGAGGGACCTTCTTAATGGTTCGCTTCTTGATTCGGGATCGTCTGGTCTTGTGCGTAGAGTTACTAGTCTTGAGATCAAGAATGCTATCTTTGCGCAGGGTAATGACAAGGCTCCTGGTTCCGATGGTTATTCTCCTTTCTTTTTCAAGAAGGCTTGGAGTGTGGTGGGGAATGAGGTTGTGGCTGCCATTAACTATTTTTTTGATGTTTCTTATCTTCTGCCTCCGCTTAATGCAACATATGTCACCCTTGTTCCGAAAGTTCCTAATCCATCTAAGATGAAGGACTTTAGGCTTCCTGTTGTTCTATTATCTACAAGGCAATTTCTAAGATTCTGGTGGGTAGATTGGTTCCTTTTCTTGCTGGACTAGTTTCACTCAATCAGGCTGCTTTTATTTCAGGTCGTAGCAATGCTGACAATACCTTTTTGGCTCAGGAGTTAGTTAAGGGGTATGCTCGAAGCACTTTGTCACCTCGTTGCGCACTTAAGGTGGACTTGCAAAAGGCTTTTGACAGTGTTTCTTGGGATTTTGTTCTTGTTATCCTTGAGGCTTTGGGTTTGCCATTTCAATTTCGAGAATGGATACAAATCTGCTTGACAACTCCTCGATACTCCATTTCGTTTAATGGCACTTTAGTGGGATATTTTTCTGGTGCAAGGGGTATTCGTCAAGGAGATCCCTTCTCCCCCTACCTTTTTGTGCTTGTGATGGATGCACTTTCGAAGCTCTTAGATCTGGGTGCTCGTAATGGTGTATTTCAATACCATCCCAAGTGTCATAAGCTTGGGCTTACGCATTTAAGCTTCGCTGATGACCTTCTTATTTTTTGCAAAGGATCGTTGGATTCTTTGGTTGGTGTCACTTGTGTGCTTGCAAGATTTTATGAAATGTCGAGGCTGCAGCTTAATGCTTCGAAGAGTGAGCTCTTCGCCTCAGGGGTTTCTAGTGAATCTTTGACGATCATAAGTGAGGTAACTGGCTTTCGTGTGAGTTCTCTACCGGTTAGGTACTTGGGCGTCCCTCTTGTAACGAGGAAACTTACTGAAAGTGATTGCCAAGCTCTTTTTAGAAAAGTTAGAGGGAAGTTGCGACAATGGTCTAATCGTAATCTTAACTTTGCAGGGAGGCTTCAATTGATAAAGACTGTTTTGCTAGGGGTTACGAATTATTGGTGCAGGCAGCTCGTTTTGCCATCAGGTGTTCTTAGGAAGATTGAGCAGATTTGTGCGCGTTTCTTTTGGGAAGGTGCTGATGTTCCTATGCGTGGTGCTAAGGTCAAATGGTCGCAGGTTTGCTGTTTGAAGAGCGAAGGGGGCCTTGGTCTTAAGGACTTAACCACATGGAGTAAGGCATGTTTTTTTTTTCTTATTCGTAATATTCTTGCTGATCATGGATCTTTATGGGTAGCTTGGTTAAAGTTTTATGCTTTTAAAGGCGATGATTTTTGGACTATGGAGCCTAGAGATTCGATGAGCTGGACGTTGCGTAGGCTTCTTAAGCTTCGCGGTGAAGCTAGTCCCTATTTTGCTACTATTGCTGTGTTGGATTCGCTGAATGCTAGGCTGATTTGGAGGGTCATTCGTGTCCCGAAAATGAAGGTTCCTTGGCAGCACCTTATATGGTTCCCTCAACAAATTCCGAAATATGCTGTTATTGCATGGTTGACAATTATGGGACGCCTCTCAACTAAGGATAGGTTGCTGCAATGGGGCGTTGTGGACTCTACAAATTGTGTGTTATGTGTTGGAGGTGTGGAGACTCATGACCATCTGTTTTTGAGTTGCAATTTTACTATAGGGATTTGGGATACGATAGGCTTATGGAATGGTGCTGGTTTGGGAGGTGAAAGCTGGGTAGGCAATGTGATGAGGGCTTCTCGGTTCAAAGGGAAGTCTTTGAGGTCTTTTGTATTGCGCCTTTCGTGGTATGCTGTAATCTATCATATTTGGGAGGAGCGAAATCGACGTCAATTTCGTGGTGAGTCGAGGAATATTGATGCTATTACTCACATAATTAGAGAGGTTGTGCAGATTAAAATAGCACAGATATGTAAAGATAGGCATATGCTTGCGCACGACTGTAACGCCCCGGTTTTGGGCTTAGAAGTCTTGGGCGTTGACCGGTCGGTCAAAGTGCTGTTCGAATCGTAAGAGGTTAAATTAGGAAAGCCTAGTTCGGGTTGCATTAAAAATATGGAAAATGTTCTAAAATCATCTTTTAATATAATTAAGTGAACTGTGAAATCAATTTTGGAAAATGAGTTTTGGAAGAGTGACATTTTGGCTAGTGACCAAAATGTAATTTTCGCAAGTTTGGTGGCTGTTTTATAAAGGGTTGAAACTTTGAATCTTTAAGGAGCTATTTACCCAAAGGGAGTTTCTCCAGATTTTTCTAAGATATTTTGAGTTATAATTCTGATTTTAAAGATATCAAAAAGGAGGGAAATCTCATTTTGGCTATTTTCTCAACTAACTCTCTATTTTCTTTCTCTCTTTTTCTCTCAACCCAAACACTCCATTTCCAGAGATTTGATTCTGATTTTCTCACCTAAATTCCTCCTCTCAACTCTCATTTGATTCCTAATCATTGTATCTTCAAAACCTCTTCAATTGCTACTTGTTTCAACAAGGATTTTCATTCCAAAAAGAGGAGAAACTCAAGTTTGGAGGTAAGAACGTCCTTCTCCTCTGAACTTCAAGTTCTTTACTGAAATTCCTAAGTTTTCAATCCTAAATTGATGTTTAATTAAAGGTTTAAAAGTGTTGAAATGGATCTTGGCTTATTATGCAAGATTTTGATGATTTTTGATGATTTTCGTTAGATCTGATTAATCTGTGTTTTGAGAGGTGTTTTTGATGTTAAATGATCTCTAAATTGATAAGGAAATGAGTTTTGATTGATGCAATCCCGGATAGGTTGAGTTTTCTAAGTTTAGCTTGTGTTTCAAGGTAGTTTTTGTGGTGATCTTGTGTTTCAAGGTAGTTTTGATTCAGAGGCTTGATTTGGTGCTTTGGCTTGAAGCAAAGTGGAAATCGGTGAGTGCATTTGTGAGTGAAAATGGTTTTCGGCTATGAAACCAAGGTTCTGGGGGCTTAGTCTAAGTCTAAACAACTTTGCTAAGCTCAAGTGTAAGTTTTCGGATTTTCTCTCTAGTGGTGGCCATGATTTTGATGTGGTGCAAAATGATGATTTGCATGTTTTAATTACTATTTTGAAAGCATGTTTAAGCATGGTATTTGCTGATGTTTTAAGCCATATGTTGAAGGTAACTCTAGGTAGGAGTTCCTTGATTTTGTACATTGAAATAATGTAATTTGATGCTTTGAATTGCATGATGAAAATGGCTTGGTTTAATGCTTTAAAACAGTGGATAATATGATGAAAAAGATGTATATTGGCAAGTGATGTTTTGAAAATGTTAAGGTCACTAAGGTGGCTAAAAGTCCTTGAGTGAGCCTTGTTACTTAAGAACATCAAGGTGGTTAAAAGTCCTTGGATGGTTCTTGTTGCGGACACTAAGGTGGTTAAAAGTCCTTAGGTGCTCCTTTCCATGGTGTTTAAAAGTCCATGGGGCCAAGGTGTTTAAAAGTCCTTGGGGTGATTCAAGCATTGGACACAAAGGTGGTTAAAAGTCCTTGTGTGGTCCTTATTCATGGTGTTTAAAAGTCCATGGCCAAGGTGTTTAAAAGTCCTTGGGGCCAAGGTGTTTAAAAGTCCTTGGGGAAAGTTGTTGAACTTGTTTTAATAAATGAAATGTATCACTTGAGCCAATATGACATGTTAAGAATATTGTGAAGCATGAGATGCTTGTTTTAATGATTAAGTTGAAGCATGTGATTGCTTGTTTTAAAGTATGCTTTTGAGCATGTGCAAAGGTTGATTATAAGCATGTTTTGTAAATGTTTTTAATTGCATTATTGAATGGTTTTTAAAGAGCACTCCTCACTAAGCTTTTGCTTACGCTCTCTCGTTTTCTTAATTCAATAATGCAGAGCACTAGAGTGTCTTGAAGGGCAGCAAGAAGGGCAAGAGTTCAAGTACAAGTAGAGCTCAATGTATGGAAGGTTTTGGTTAAACATTTTAGCTTTTGGTTGATTTGGCAATGGGGGACCAATGTGTATGTTTTGGGAGGTGTTTGGAACTCCCTAAGTAGGTTGAATGTTGTTTTAAATGCTGGTTTTTGGATTGGAACCTTATATGCTTGTTTTTGAAGTTAATGCTTGAATAGCTAGCTTGTGTAGGAAGCATGCCTATAGAATTGGGGCTTTTTGCATGTGATGTTGTTTTGTTGAATTGATGATGCAAATATGTCCTATATATGTTTAATTGTATGCTGGTAAAGTTTGGTAGCATTTGGAGCATGTTTGAGTGATCAATTGCATGTTTTAGTATGCTAGTTTGCTGAATTTTGTGCAGGCGTTTCGGAACAGTGAGCACCGTTTCGGAACGGGTGCTTGGAATGAACCCAGGGGTCCGAAACGGGGTGCACCGTTTCGAAACGGTTTGGTCTCTGCCAGACCCCCGTTGCGGAACTGGTATCGGAACGGCCCGTGTTTCGGAACAGGGTCAACCTGTTTCGGAACGGTCGACCGTTGGGGGCTGACATGGGCAGTTATATGTTTTGAAATGTTTGCATTTTGGTCCTGAATCTTGTTTGTTTAATTGTATGAGTTTGGGAAGTCTTTTTGAGCTGAAATTTCACAGAGAAGCATGAAACCTGACTAATTTCAAGTTGGTAAGATTAATTTGGGTTAAGTCCTTTAATTTATCAGAAATTACAATTTGGTCCCTAAAGTTGTAATTTGTTCAATTGGGTCCCTGCTTGATCTCTGATGTTTGTGATCTTTGAGTATGTTGTTTGTGTGATCACAATTAGGGTTAATGTGCATCTAGATAAGATTAAAAAGAAAAAAAAAGGTCGTTAATCAAGGTTGACTTTCGGGTTGACTTTGGTTTTCCCCGTGTGACTTTCTTAATTCGGGTCAACCGTCTAGGCCGGGTTAAGGGGGTTACATTTGGTGGTATCAGAGCTGAGTTCTCGAGTAATTGGGAATGCTTGTATGCATGATTGAAGTATGTTTGGTTTGTATGCTTGTTGTGTGAAAGCATGTTCAGTGGTTTGAGATGTTGTTGCTTTTGAGATGTATGCTGTGATGATGCATGATGAGGGTACCCATTGCCAAACAAAAGCTAAAGAAATGATGTTGATTTTGAAAGAAATTGAGCTTGAATACTTGAAATTTCTTACCTTGCTGGTCCTGACTATGTTTTATTTGTATTGTTATGCATGGTAAAAGTATGGCACCACGTAGAGAGTTAAGGAGTAGCGTGAGAGCTACGACCCCGGATGGGAATGATGAGAATGCGGGTAGTGCTGTGTTACCTCCTCCTCCGCCTGGTGGTGGTGGTGCTGAGGGAGGGAGAGCTGGAGCTGAAGCAGCTGGTGCTAGAGCTGCAGGACCTGAGGTTGGTCAGGGGCAAGCTATGCCTGATATGTCGATGCTAGTACAAGCTATTGCGGGTGCTTTTCGAGCAGTAGTAGCTGGAGCTCAAGGAGTTGGGCATCAGGGAGATGCTGGAGCTAGATTACCCTTAGAGCGTCTGCGCAGTCTTGGTGGGACTGAGTTTAGGGGTATGTCAGCTGAGAGGTCGGAAGCTTGGCTAGAAAGTACCAAGCGTATCTTGGGACAGATGAGCTGCACTGATGTGCAAAAGTTGGGATGTGTTGTGTCTTTGCTGCAGAGTGATGCTTATACGTGGTGGATGACCACAACCTCTGGAATGGCTGAAGCTGACATCACTTGGACATTCTTTCAGAATGCGTTCAAGAGGAGATATTTGGGAGTGAGATATCTGGATGAGAAAAAGCGTGAATTCATGACTCTGACCCAAGGGAGTATGAGTGTGGCTGAGTATGAGGTGCAGTTTGTGCGACTCAGTCAGTATGCACCGGAGCTGATTCCTGATGAGCGGGAAAGGTGCGAGAGGTTTCGTTATGGTCTCATAACAGAGGTGAAGATGTATGTGCTGGCCACTGAGTATGATGATTTTGATGTGTTAGTGGGCCGAGCAAAGGACATTGAGATGAATCTGAGTTTGTCTGCGAAAGGTGCTGGAGCAAGTTCTAGGAAGAGAGCTGCTGAGTATAGTTCCGGAGGTGGACGGAACAAGAGGGGACGTGATTAGAGGTTTCAGTCCTTAGCTAAGAGAGGTGGAGGTGCACCTGCTAGGGGTGGTAATGCTAGAGCTGACCCTAGTGCTTGTTGGATCTGCGGTTCGCGTGGTCACTTGAAGCGTGACTGTCCTCGTGCTGGGAGGGAGGTGCAAGCTCCTGTTGTGGCAGCTGGTTATGAGTGCTGGAATTGTGGTTCTGCTGACCACTTGAGGCGAGATTGTCCGAGGATGGCTGGTGGTCAAGAGCGTGCTCCTGTTGTTGCTGCACCGCAGAGAGGTCGTGGGCGCGGCCGTGGTAATTTTTAGAGGCGAGAGGAAGGTGGTCGTGGAGTAGCCCATGTTGTGGCTATTCAGCCTGAGGGTGGAGGCCAGGCGAGAGTGTATGCTCAGCGCGAGGGAAGGAATGATGCAGATGTGATTGCAGGTACCTTTACTTTGCAATCTTTGTCATTGCTTTCTTTGATTGATTCTGGATCTACGCATTCATACATTTTGCGTGAGCATGCTGAATTGCTTGGTTTGCCTGTTGAGTCTTTGGATGTTGGTGTTCGAGTCACTAGTTCTTTTGGTGAAACTGTTGTGACTCGTAAGCTTTATAGAAGATGTCCTTTGGTTGTTCAAGAGCATGTCTTTCATGTTGATCTTATGGAGTTGCCCTTTTATGGTTTTGATGTAATCCTTGGTATGGATTGGCTTGCTGAGCATCGTGCTGTTGTGGATTGTGAGAATAAGCGGGTTTCGCTTAAGCTTGCGGATGATTATGAAGTGGTGGTGGTTGGTGAGAATGTGAAGTTTCTTGCTAATGTTGTCTCTACCTTGGAGGCGAGTAGGATGCTGAGGCAGGGTTGTGAAGCTTACCTAGCTTTTGTGATGAATCCTAGCTCTAAGGAGTTGAGGGTGCAAGATATCAAGGTGGTGAAAGAGTTTCCTGGTGTTTTTCCTGAGGAGTTGCCTGGTTTACCTCCTAATCGTGAGGTGGAGTTTGGAATTGAGCTGTATGAGAATACAACTCCTGTGTCCATTACTCCCTATAGAATGGCACCTAAGGAGCTGAAGGAGCTGAAGACGCAGTTGCAAGAGCTGCTTGATCGTGGCTTCATCCGGCCGAGTGTGTCACCTTGGGGAGCACCGGTCTTGTTCGTGAAGAAGAAAGATGGCACTATGAGGATGTGCATTGATTACCGTCAGCTGAACAAGTTGACTATCAAGAATCGGTATCCTTTGCCGAGGATTGATGATCTCTTTGATCAATTTCGGGGAGCTGCTGTGTTCTCTAAGATTGACTTGAGGTCAGGGTATTATCAGTTGAAGGTGAAGGATGTGGATGTGCCTAAAACAGCTTTCAGGACAAGGTATGGGCATTATGAGTTCCTTGTGATGCCGTTTGGTCTGACAAATGCTCCTGCTGCTTTCATGGACATGATGAATCGTGTGTTTCATGAATACCTGGACAAGTTCGTTGTGGTGTTCATTGATGATATCCTCGTGTACTCGCGTACTGAGGAAGAGCACGAAGAGCATTTGAGGATTGTGCTGCAAGCTTTGTTAGAGAATCAGCTTTATGCTAAGCTGAGTAAGTGTGAGTTCTGGCTTAGGGAGGTGGTGTTTCTTGGGCATGTGGTCTCAGCTGAGGGGATTCGTGTTGATCCTCAGAAGATTGAAGCGGTGATGAACTGGAAAGTTCCTAAGTCTGTTCAGGAGGTTCGTAGTTTCCTTGGTTTGGCAGTATACTACCGAAGGTTTGTGGATGGTTTTTCCAAGATTGCTGCTCCTTTGACGAAGCTGTTGCAGAAAGATGTTAAGTATGAGTGGACAGAAGCGAGACAACAGGCTTTTGAGAAGCTGAAGATGGCTCTGACTCAAGCTCCTATCTTGATTCAGCCTGAATCAGGAAAAGAGTTTGTGGTCTACAGTGATGCATCCTATGTTGGTTTGGGGTGTGTGCTGATGCAAGAGGGTAAGGTTGTGGCTTATGCGTCGCGGCAGTTGAAGGTGCATGAGCGTAATTATCCTACGCATGATATTGAGCTAGCTGTAGTGGTTTTTGCTCTGAAGATCTGGAGGCATTATCTGTATGGTGAGAAGTGTACTGTGTACACGGATCACAAGAGTTTGAGGTATCTGATGTCTCAGAAGGAGTTGAATCTTAGGCAGCGGCGTTGGTTGGAGTTGCTCAAGGATTATGATCTGACGATAGAGTATCATCCTGGAAAGGCTAATGTTGTTGCGGATGCCTTGAGTAGGAAGGTAGCTGTTGAGCTGAGAGCTATGTTTGCTAGCTTGAGTATATCGCAGGATGGTGGTCTAGTTGCTGAGTTGCAGGTGAAACCATCGTTGGTTCAGTTGATCAAGGATAAGCAGTTGCTGGATGATTCCTTGGTGTCTCATGTTCAGGATATCGCGGAGGGTAGACCTTCGGATTTCTGCTTTAATGAGGATGTGGTGTTGTGTTTTGGGAGTCGAATAGTAGTGCCTGCTGATGCTGAGTTGAGGCGTGCTATTCTGACTGAAGGTCATAGTAGTCCTTTTGCTATGCACCCTGGTAGTACTAAGATGTATCGTGATCTTCGTGATGAGTACTATTGGGTAGGTTTGAAGAAGGATGTTGCAGAGTTTGTGAGCAAGTGTTTGGTGTGTCAGCGAGTTAAGGCTGAACATCAGGTTCCTTCTGGTTTGTTGCAACCTTTGAAAATCCCTGAATGGAAGTGGGAGAGGGTTACCATGGATTTTGTATCTGGTTTACCTTTGTCTCCATCAAAGAAGAATTCTGTTTGGGTGATTGTGGATCGCCTGACGAAGTGTGCGCATTTCTTGCCTGTGCATACTACGTTCTCCTTGGATAAGCTGGCAGAGCTGTACATTGCTGAGATTGTGAGGCTGCATGGTGTGCCTAAGTCGATTGTGTCGGATAGGGATCCGAGGTTCACATCGCGTTTCTGGCAGTGTTTGCATCAAGCTTTGGGTACAAGGCTGCATTTCAGTACATCCTATCATCCTCAGTCGGATGGTCAGTCTGAGCGAGTTATTCAGATCTTGGAGGATATGTTGAGATGCTGCGTGATAGAGTTCCAAGGTTCTTGGGAGAAGCATCTGCCTTTGGTTGAGTTCGCTTATAACAATAGTTATCAGGCGAGTATACAGATGGCACCTTATGAGGCTCTGTATGGGAGGAAGTGTAGGACTCCTCTTTGTTGGGCTGAAACTGGTCAAAAGTTGGTTTCGATGTCGGCTTTTTTGAAAGGGACCACCGAGAAGGTGAAGCTCATTTGTGAGCGGTTGAAGGCTGCTTCTGACCGGCAGAAATCTTACGCGGATTTGAAGCGTAAGGAGATAGAGTTTGCGGTGGGTGATCGTGTGTTTTTGAAGGTCTCGCCTTAGAAGAAGGTGATGAGGTTTGGTCGGAAGGGTAAGTTGAGCCCTAGATACATTGGACCGTATGAGGTTGTTGAGCGTGTGGGTCCTGTTGCGTATCGGTTGAGGTTACCTCAGGAGCTGGAGAAGATTCATGATGTGTTCCATGTTTCTATGCTTCGGAAGTATAGATCTGATCCTTCGCATGTGATGCCTGTGGAGGAAGTGGAATTGAATCCGGATTTGACCTATGATGAGGAACCGGTGAAGGTTCTGGATTCAGATAGCAAGGTTCTTCGTGACAAGACCATTGAGTTGGTGAAGGTGCTGTGGAAGCATCGCGGTGTTGAGGAAGCCACGTGAGAGCGGAAGGAAGACATGCTGAAGCAGTTTCCTTATCTCTTTCCTTTAGGTAAATTTCGAGGACGAAATTTCTTAAGGGGGAGAGTTGTAACGCCCCGGTTTTGGGCTTAGAAGTCTTGGGCGTTGACCGGTCGATCAAAGTGCTGTTCGAATCGTAAGAGGTTAAATTAGGAAAGCCTAGTTCGGGTTGCATTAAAAATATGGAAAAATGTTCTAAAATCATCTTTTAATATAATTAAGTGAACTGTGAAATCAATTTTGGAAAATGAGTTTTGGAAGGGTGACATTTTGGCTAGTGACCAAAATGTAATTTTCGCAAGTTTGGTGGCTGTTTTATAAAGGGTTGAAACTTTGAATCTTTAAGGAGCTATTTACCCAAAGGGAGTTTCTCCAGATTTTTCTAAGATATTTTGAGTTATAATTCTGATTTTAAAGATATCAAAAAGGAGGGAAATCTCATTTTGGCTATTTTCTCAACTAACTCTCTATTTTCTTTCTCTCTTTTTCTCTCAACCCAAACACTCCATTTCCAGAGATTTGATTCTGATTTTCTCACTTAAATTCCTCCTCTCAACTCTCATTTGATTCCTAATCATTGTATCTTCAAAACCTCTTCAATTGATACTTGTTTCAACAAGGATTTTCATTCCAAAAAGAGGAGAAACTCAAGTTTGGAGGTAAGAACGTCCTTCTCCTCTGAACTTCAAGTTCTTTACTGAAATTCCTAAGTTTTCAATCCTAAATTGATGTTTAATTAAAGGTTTAAAAGTGTTGAAATGGATCTTGGCTTATTATGCAAGATTTTGATGATTTTTGATGATTTTCGTTAGATCTGATTAATCTGTGTTTTGAGAGGTGTTTTTGATGTTAAATGATCTCTAAATTGATAAGGAAATGAGTTTTGATTGATGCAATCCCGGATAGGTTGAGTTTCCTAAGTTTAGCTTGTGTTTCAAGGTAGTTTTTGTGGTGATCTTGTGGATCTGATGTTGCTGGAGGTATAAGGATGTTGTTAGGTTGTTTTTAGATGTTTAATGATGTTAATGGAAGTGTGGTTTTGCTGGTTTATGGCTGGGCTTTGTTTAGAAGTGTTTTGGTTGCATTTTCGGTTGTGTTTGGTGGCCGAAAATGGAGGTTGAATGAGAGCAGCGAGTTTAGGTGCTTTCATTGAAGCAATTAATGCATGATGATGCATTAATCCTCTGCTTTGATGTGTTGAAACAGGGGAGGCATCCTTGGATCCAAGAGTTGTTGATTCGGAGGCTTGATTTGGTGCTTTGGCTTGAAGCAAAGTGGAAATCGGTGAGTGCATTTGTGAGTGAAAATGGTTTTCGGCTATGAAACCAAGGTTCTGGGGGCTTAGTCTAAGTCTAAACAACTTTGCTAAGCTCAAGTGTAAGTTTTCGGATTTTCTCTCTAGTGGTGGCCATGATTTTGATGTGGTGCAAAATGATGATTTGCATGTTTTAATTACTATTTTGAAAGCATGTTTAAGCATGGTATTTGCTGATGTTTTAAGCCATATGTTGAAGGTAACTCTAGGTAGGAGTTCCTTGATTTTGTACATTGAAATAATGTAATTTGATGCTTTGAATTGCATGATGAAAATGGCTTGGTTTAATGCTTTAAAACAGTGGATAATATGATGAAAAAGATGTATATTGGCAAGTGATGTTTTGAAAATGTTAAGGTCACTAAGGTGGTTAAAAGTCCTTGAGTGAGCCTTGTTACTTAAGAACATCAAGGTGGTTAAAAGTCCTTGGATGGTTCTTGTTGCGGACACTAAGGTGGTTAAAAGTCCTTAGGTGCTCCTTTCCATGGTGTTTAAAAGTCCATGGGGCCAAGGTGTTTAAAAGTCCTTGGGGCCAAGGTGTTTAAAAGTCCTTGGGGTGATTCAAGCATTGGACACAAAGGTGGTTAAAAGTCCTTGTGTGGTCCTTATTCATGGTGTTTAAAAGTCCATGGCCAAGGTGTTTAAAAGTCCTTGGGGCCAAGGTGTTTAAAAGTCCTTGGGGAAAGTTGTTGAACTTGTTTTAATAAATGAAATGTATCACTTGAGCCAATATGACATGTTAAGAATATTGTGAAGCATGAGATGCTTGTTTTAATGATTAAGTTGAAGCATGTGATTGCTTGTTTTAAAGTATGCTTTTGAGCATGTGCAAAGGTTGATTATAAGCATGTTTTGTAAATGTTTTTAATTGCATTATTGAATGGTTTTTAAAGAGCACTCCTCACTAAGCTTTTGCTTACGCTCTCTCGTTTTCTTAATTCAATAATGCAGAGCACTAGAGTGTCTTGAAGGGCAGCAAGAAGGGCAAGAGTTCAAGTACAAGTAGAGCTCAATGTATGGAAGGTTTTGGTTAAACATTTTAGCTTTTGGTTGATTTGGCAATGGGGGACCAATGTGTATGTTTTGGGAGGTGTTTGGAACTCCCTAAGTAGGTTGAATGTTGTTTTAAATGCTGGTTTTTGGATTGGAACCTTATATGCTTGTTTTTGAAGTTAATGCTTGAATAGCTAGCTTGTGTAGGAAGCATGCCTATA
The DNA here is from genome assembly GCA_958450335.1 of Hibiscus tridactylites. Lineage (NCBI taxonomy): Eukaryota > Viridiplantae > Streptophyta > Magnoliopsida > Malvales > Malvaceae > Hibiscus > Hibiscus tridactylites. Next base: position 90,931,198 of record OY288278.1, on the reverse strand, counting down.
GAATTGGGGCTTTTTGCATGTGATGTTGTTTTGTTGAATTGATGATGCAAATATGTCCTATATATGTTTAATTGTATGCTGGTAAAGTTTGGTAGCATTTGGAGCATGTTTGAGTGATCAATTGCATGTTTTAGTATGCTAGTTTGCTGAATTTTGTGCAGGCGTTTCGGAACAGTGAGCACCGTTTCGGAACGGGTGCCTGGAATGAACCCAGGGGTCCGAAACGGGGTACACCGTTTCGAAACGGTTTGGTCTCTGCCAGACCCCCGTTGCGGAACTGGTATCGGAACGGCCCGTGTTTCGGAACAGGGTCAACCTGTTTCGGAACGGTCGACCGTTGGGGGCTGACATGGGCAGTTATATGTTTTGAAATGTTTGCATTTTGGTCCTAAATCTTGTTTGTTTAATTGTATGAGTTTGAGAAGTCCTTTTGAGCTAAAATTTCACAGAGAAGCATGAAACCTGACTAATTTCAAGTTGGTAAGATTAATTTGGGTTAAGTCCTTTAATTTATCAGAAATTACAATTTGGTCCCTAAAGTTGTAATTTGTTCAATTGGGTCCCTGCTTGATCTCTGATGTTTGTGATCTTTGAGTATGTTGTTTGTGTGATCACAATTAGGGTTAATGTGCATCTAGATAAGATTAAAAAGAAAAAAAAGGGTCGTTAATCAAGGTTGACTTTCGGGTTGACTTTGGTTTTCCCCGTGTGACTTTCTTAATTCGGGTCAACCGTCTAGGCCGGGTTAAGGGGGTTACATTTGGTGGTATCAGAGCTGAGTTCTCGAGTAATTGGGAATGTTTGTATGCATGATTGAAGTATGTTTGGTTTGTATGCTTGTTGTGTGAAAGCATGTTCAGTGGTTTGAGATGTTGTTGCTTTTGAGATGTATGCTGTGATGATGCATGATGAGGGTACCCATTGCCAAACAAAAGTATATTGACAATTTTTAAATTTGAATGAACAAAATATGAGTAAAAAGAAATTTAAATGATAAAATTTGTAATTTACTCAATTGAAAATTAATATTGTAGTATGAAGTAGTGTTTTAAAAAAAATACACAACAAAAACCCTGGTCCTCTAAGTTTTCCTAAGATTTCTTTTTTTTTTAGTTTTATTTTTCTTATTGCGGTTGTTGCGCTGTGGACCTTTGGCCAGGCGGTTATCACTTGTCACCCACGCTTTGTCATTATTCTTGTTGTTTTCTCTTTTATATTCTCTATGTTTGCCCATTTTGTTTTCATCTTTTTAGTTTTTATTTTGCATATTTGAAATTTTGTATTTTTGGTTTATTAAGTCATCCTTTCTCTAACAAAAAATGATGGATGTTTTTTTGCTCTTGTAACACGTTCTCTACTTTTATAGCATGTTTTTATGGCTTTGTGATATATTTTTTATACTCTTATGTTACGTTTTCTCTGCTCATGTAGCATGTTTTTCACTATTTTTAGAGTTAAACTTAATATTGTCTCTTTAGTTGGCGGTTATTCGATTATCACATATTAATAGACACATGCAATCACCAAAGATGGTTCACGGTTGAATTGTGGTAAAATCAGTTTTGTTAACACGCCATCATTATTATATGCATTTTTATGTCAGTGTTGATAGTATTTATCCTTCACCAACGATTGTGATGTTTATTTTTTTTTTATCATTTTTCGTGTTGTTTGATTATATTTCATCTTTTCTTTTTATGATCCTATTTTTATATTTTAGTGGCTAGTTTACATACTTCAATAATTTAAAAAATTTGTCATAAAAATAAAGACGCAGCAAATAGAGGGCTGGAAGCCACAAACATATATATGGACCAAATCATTTATATTTCCGCGTTAAAAAGCATCTACAAAGATGATATATTAATTGATTTTACGCGTTCTTGAAAAACAAACTCTAGGGAAAAGATTTCATAAATCAATGGCCAATCAATTGATTATAATTTATAATCAACTGTACCTTTTAAAAGCCGAATCATAATTAATATATTTTAATCTTACAAATATTATGGGTGATTTTAGATTTTTCTTCTTAACAAACATCGGTTAGGAAAAAAAAATATTTTAATCTTAAATTTTAGGTACCTTAATCAATATCAGAAAATTTAATTTTATTTGAAAGCGGTTTTAAAATTTGTGGTCAGTACTTTCAAAAGTTAAATAAGAAAGATGGAATAAACAAACCATGGTTAACCATAAATCTTCATAATCACACTTAACTAAATGTTCTCTAAATCTGAGACACTGTTTAAAAATTGTTAAGTGGTCTTTTAACCACGTACCTTCCTGCAAATAATGAGAATAAAATCGTTGCTTCAAATGTAATTTGGTAATTAAAGTTTTCTTCATGCACAATTACTCTAACTTTAGCCATAATGCAACAACAATTTTCTCCTTCAATACGTCTTGCAAAATTTGATCCTATAAATGTAAATTAATTTAAGTCATAGCTTTTCAATCCCTACAATGTTGCTCCTCGAGAGTCCAAGATGAAATCTGATCAAACCTTTTTTTTTTTTGAAAAGGGATAGTTTTATTAAGCAATACATTAACATCGGCCTCGTTAAAAAACCTCCCTAAATCCTATGGAGGAAAAAGAGTGCGCGATGTTAAAGATGATACACACTTGAACCTGATCCGCAATCATGCACTACACAAATTCCATGCACCTTCATGGATATAAGCAATTGAACGACTTTGCACGAACATTACAATCATATTCCTTGTCACAATATGGTGCTGGCAAACTCCTTAATCCCCAGCAAGCAAACAATAAAAGCACTAACGGATCTAACCAGCCACAATAAGAACTTGATGTTGTGATCAAACAACAAAATTTTATGTATAATAGACGTCATTATCGTGATCAAATCAAACTTAAAACTCTATGATATCAAATTGTTATAAGATAACAATAATTATAATGATCGCACAGTAAAAGAGATAATAAAATTTTGCATTTTTTAGAGAAAAAGCACGAGTAAAAGAGTTTTGGTCATCATTCTTAAAAAAAGCGTGTGTAGAACTTAGAATAAGAGAATTTCATTAATGTTGAAACAAAGACAATTACTAGAGATTTGTGGAATCAACTTGATTTTTATTCTAAATTTTTAGTATTTAATTATAGGGTTAGTTATTTGATTACAAAGAAAATTTACATAATAACAATTCTACTCGGACCAAGTTTCCTAATTTTAATCAATATACAAATAAACAAAATCTACTAAAAATAAGATTCTCACTTTAAACCAAATTCTAATTAAACTTGGATCATAAATTTTAATATCATTTAGTATAAAAATATGACTCAAGAATCAACAATAATTCTCGACATGAATAATCAGTAAACTCAAAAGCAATAAAGAGAATAAATATGACAAGAGAAGTTCTCAAGAAACTTAGTATTTAAGGAGCAATGGTGGCTAAAAATAACAAAAACGTGGTTGAGAAAATCAAGGTAGATAAATTTTAGAAATAATAAAAATAGCATTTACCATATGGATTGTATGTTTGAATTAAAAAACACTTTTTATCAATTGTAGATTCACTTGTTAAAAAGATGATATGAAAAAAATAATGAAATGTATGTTTTTTTATTGGTTGGAAGTTGGAAACATAGATTACGTGGCGAACCGGGCCTATGATATAATTTCTCGTATGTTTGGGGTCGACTACTGTGACTAATTATTTTGGTTAGGAAAGTTTTTTTATGAATACTAATTCTATTTCTATTTAGAAGGGAGGGGAAGACTATAAAAGAAAGAATACTACTGTTGGGTTAAAAAAAAATTATTTACGTTGAGCTTCAATACCATTGGGGCAGATAAAACAAATTACTATTACAAACCGAATTTAGACCAAATATTTGTTCACATGGTCACAAGCTACTTAATCTTACGAAAACTCAAATCAACAACATCACACCTAAGTATTCAACAGTTCAACTATTCATAGTAGGTGACCTAAAAGTGGCAAAATTCCAATAATTAGAACAAAACTATAAACTTTAGAAAAGTAAAATAAAATGGAGAACATATTTCTCTTTCTCTCCATACATGGGGGGAAATTAGATGTAGGAAAAAGACATATATATCTACTTCATCTAGTGGCAACAACCTCCTAATTTAATGACAAGATTTGTGTGGCAAGAGTTTGGTCTAAAAAAATTATCATAAATAAAATCTACTTTGTCATAGCTTTAACAAGGAGATTAAATCCTAAACTTTCATCTAATACTAAGTTAAAATTTATTAATCTAATATAATCTCTTTCAAGTTCTCCTTCTTTGGAGCCATTGGTTTAGAGTTGGTAGTGTTTAATTTCATGGCACCTTATATATTTTAGCACCAATCTTCATGTCCAGAGAGGTTCCGACTCCCATAATGACTCTAAGTTGTTTTCGTAGATTTGTGGGCTGTTGCCGATGAAATCGTCGACGGATTGAAGGGGAGTCGGTTGAGGAGACGGCGGAGACTGCGCCGCCTCCATGCAAAGTAAGGCCACAAGGTTGGCTTGTTGCAACTGCATGTTGACCACTTCAGCTTGAGCTTTGGCTAGTTGTGCTTGAAGCTCATTAACTTGCTTTTGCAGTTGACAAATCGCCCCGGCGCAACCGTAAACCGGGTCTCGGATTCTGGCACTAGCCTCATACACCATGCTGCTTACTGCATCAGCCCTTTGAGATTCTGGAAGTTCCTGAAAATTTCAAAGCCAAACACCTCATTTTAGCATATCTAATAGTCAATTTCCCTCATTTGCGTATGGGAAACGCAGGATATTGGATGAGTACATTTGTTGACGTATTTAGGAAGTGTCAACTTTTTAATGTGGAAAGTAGGGTCATTTCCACATGCAATGTCTTTGACCATGTTAATAAACCTCTTTCTTTTTTTCTTTTACATTCTATTCGACTAAAAATAATATTTGTGTTCGGTTTTAAATTTAAATAAATTTATATATACTTACAGACTAAATTATTCGAACATGATTCACCTCTATCTTTCTTTTTCCAATTGCTCATCTAAGTAAGCTAAATAGATTTATAGGAAACGAAATGTAAGAGCTAAATTTCAAACAATGTAGACAAAGTGAGCTATTAAATATAAAAGAGAAAAGTTAATATCAAATATTATAAAATGTTGTTTAAAACGCTCCCCTCCCCCAAGGAAGGAAAACCCACTATTAATTTACTTTTCCTTTCAATTATTTTATTATTAGTTGATTTTTTTACGTAATTTTAAAAATAAAATATTTATATAAAATAGGTGATATAAAATAATTTAAATGGCGGGTTTTTAAAATTTTCTAAATGATAATTCAACAGAGATAGTTTTAAAACACAAATGTGACGAGTTTATTAGGACATGAATATAATTTTGGTCACATTTGTCAACGCATTAACCCGAAGCTATTTTTTACCATTTCATAAACTCTGAGCTGACTTTGCAGAATAAAAATTCTCATCACTTTTTTAGTGCCCTTTCGATGCTCTCACACTAAAAAATAGGTTTAGGGTTATAATGTTTAAGGTTAGTATTTAGGGTTAGAGTTTAAGAAATTAAAGGTATTTTATGTTTTAATGGTTTGTGGTTTAGAGAATTAATGGTAGGGTGTATTTTTATTATTTATGATTTAAAATTTAAAATTTAAGATTAAAATTTAAAATTTATTTTTTTAATACTAGATCGTAGAAAGGGACACAAAAAAGGAATAAAAGATTTTTGTCCAGACTTTACAAAAGAAAATGGGTGAATGACTTTTTGCAAGGAAGGTTCAACAGAAACTATACCTGCAAGAACTTGATTATGTTGCTAGCACCAAAGACGCGATGAGCTATGGTGAACTTGGTTGGTTCAGTTGGAGGAAAATAAGGTGCCAACACGCATTTATCAGCACATCTGCGCCTTAAAATCTTGCAAGCGGCACAAGGGCTCATAACCACCGGCGGGGACGTCGGAGGAGAAGTCGATGAACTCGAAGAATTAGGCGAAAGAGATCGAGCAGCGGAAGGAGTTGCTACACTGTGTTCCATCTTAAACATGGGTTTTTAGGCTCTAAGGGATAAAGAGAGATAGAGAGATAGATTCTTAGAGAAAAGAGTGCTAGGGGCTTGGGTTTGTTTGTTTTCGCATACAAAAGGTGTTGTTTTATAGTATAAAAAGTAGGGATGGGTCGAGGAGCTGGAGGGTGCGGATGTTTCCTAAATATTTAAAATTTGTATATAATTTTAAAAAATTTAAAAATATTTTATGTATTTTCTATTTAAAAATTATTTTCGCCTTCTTATAATTTTATAAGCTCATATTTTTTTTAAAATTTTATAAATCTACCCTCCTAACATAAAATATTGCGTCTGTCACCGAACAAAAGTGAGATCATAGAGTATGAAACATGACATCATTTCTTCAAACATCTCTTGTATTTTGTCCATTTGATGTGTTTTTTCACCATGCCAATTTCTTCAATTAGTTTCGTTAGGTTTATGAATTTACATCTTCTTTTGGCTTTATTCAATGAAAAGCAATATAAAATTGCTTTGGAAAAAGTTAGGTGTTTGAAAGAATGCATTTAAGAAATCGTATAACAATATAATGTTTTTTTTTTCTAAATAAGTTTTTTATATTATGGTGAAATATATTTTAAAAAATATAAATATCAAGATATCTATTAGATTTGTCGCACCTACATTGTGGGTAAAATAAATCATTTTATAACTTATTTAAAATTTAATTTTATAACTTAATTAAAACGCACGTGATGGTTTTCGATTTCCCTCCGAAAATTCAGGAGTCTATCGAGTACCGCAACCCTAATGTGGTCGTCGGGGCGGCGGCGGGGGCTGGGATGGCAGGCGACTCTAGCGGTCGACCGCCCGGAGATGGTGGTCTAGGTCTCGCGGAGAATAGGGGAACGGTTCCTGCGGCAGTGAGTGCTCTGCAGACGGCGGCTTTGGAGGTTTCTGATGACGCGGCGATGGCTGGGGTGGAGTCGACGCCACCGGCGACGGGGATGGAGTGCCCGCGGTCTGGCACGGCGATTTCCAGCAGTAACGCTGGGGCAGTGCGCGTGGGGGCGGAAAATAAGTCGGTTACCATGGTTGATAACCCTATTTTCGATAGGGATTTTGTGCAAGGCGCACAAGAGCAGCCTGGGGCAGGGGGGCTGATGCAGCAGGCTGGTGGGGCTGAGCCGGGGAAGTCCTATGCGAATATTTTAACGGGTGTGGCTACAGTCGGAGATGGTTCGCGATCGGTGTTTCCGGTTAGTGAGGTGATGGTTCGGGATGAGGATGTTATGATCAAGGAAGGTGGCCCTTATCCTGTGATTAAATTCTCTGAAAGGGTTCACCAGCAGATTGATCAGAGCATGGGGCGAGCACTGATAGTTCGGCTTCTCGGCAGGTCTATCAGCTATAGGGTTCTCTGGAACCGTTTGCAAGGGTTGTGGAAGTTAGTTGGTAGATTCCAATTGGTGGACATGGATAACGATTATTTTTTGGTTAAGTTCGAGAAGGAAGAAGATTATGTGCGCGTGCTAACGGCGGGACCGTGGACCTTGTTCGGAAGCTACTTAACGGTGCAACCTTGGAGTAGGGAGTTCTCGACTGATGCGGCTCACCCTTCGCATGTGGTGGTCTGGGTTCGATTGCCAGGATTGCCGATACGATATTACACAAGGAGCCTTTTTCGACGAATTGCAGACATGATTGGTAAGGTTATTAAGGTGGACTACAATACAATTGCTGGGGAAAGAGGTAAGTTTGCGCGACTTGCTGTTGTGGTGGATTTAACCAAGCCTCTGTTACCTTGCATAGGCATCGATAACTTTGTGCAGAAACTTGAGTATGAGGGGTTAAATCAGATATGTTTCTACTGTGGTATATATGGACATGCTTTGGATTTTTGCCCATCTAAACCTGCGGATACGACGACTAATCATGTTGAGGATTCCGCCGCGCCGACTAAACAGAGAGAGGCTTCTGATATATATGGCCCATGGATGGTAGTAGATAATAGGAAACGACGACCGCGGAAAGTTGGTGGTTCTACTGCTTCGGCGAAGGAGGGAGGCCAGGGGGTATCTCAGTCTATGTTCCATATTCTACAAGAGATTGAGTCGGAGGAGAACCAAGAGCAATCGGATAAGGCACCGGCTGGGGGAGATGTGAGTGTAGGCCGGAGTGTGTCGGAGAATGGGAAAGGTAAGGGAGTGTTACAGGCTGAGAGCTCAGGCAAGGGGCAGTCGAATCGCGAGACTAGGGAGATGGCGACGTCGGTGAGGGCGCCCTCCGGAAAGTTAGCAGTTGATGTTTCGCCAATGAGTGTATCGCCGGTTATTCCAGGCAATGTTCCGGTGGTTGTTCAGCATTCGGCTTCAGAGGTAGGAACCAGTCATGTGGCAGTTTCGATTACAAATGATGGCCGGAAAGTTCATGCAACAAAAAAGGGTGATAGTAAAGTGAGATTTCAAGGGGTGCAGAAAAGCAGTAAAGGTCTGGTTAAACCGCAATTGCGTGGTAAAAAGAGAACTGACCAGGGGCCCACTGGACCGTTACTATCGGAATGGGTAAAGTCGGCTACGGCTAAACTTGATGCCTTAAAGCCGACTGGTTCTCAAACATCATCACCTGCGGCAAGTTCTGATCAGCGCAGAGAGGGCCCGGACAAAGGGGATGATCCAGAGAAGGGTATGGCGGGGCCGGATGAGGTTGAAAAGGAGGGGGTGGAACGGAGCTAGCTTCCGTTATGGTTGTTGATTAAGGTCTGGTTGTTTCCCTTGTTTCTTTCTGATGATTAGTTTTGTTACATGGAATATTCAAGGGGCTGCGGGCTCCTCGTTTCGAGATCATTTACGCAGGATTGTTGCTGTGGATAAACCGACAGTAGTTGCTCTGTTGGAAACTAGGGTCAGTGGGGATCGCGCGGATCGTATTATTCGTAATCTGGGGTATCAGTGCTCTTTCCGGGTTGAGGCGCAGGGTTTCAGCGGTGGTATTTGGCTACTTTGGAATCCGGGGCTGCAAGTTCAGGTTCTATCTATGTCTAATCAATTTGTTCATGTGATGGTGCATGGGAGTATCCTGCCTTGTCCGATTTTTTGGACGGTTATATATGCTAGTCCTCATATTCAATACAGAAAGTATGTTTGGGATCAGTTGGCTGCTTTAAATCCTGGGGATGAGCATCCGTGGTTGCTTGGGGGTGACTTTAACGCCATCTTACATTCGGATGACCGTAGAGGGGGCGTGAGTAATCGCTCGCCGGTTAGTAGGGATTTTGCTGATTTTGTGTTTGATGGTGGTTTACGTGAGGTTGAGTTTAAGGGGCCTCGGTTCACTTGGGCGAGAGGGGATCTTTTTGAGAGACTTGATCGCTATGTTATGAATTCCAAATGGGTGAGTGTGTTCCCGGATTCTTTGGTACGGCATCTTGATCGTTTGGGTTCTGATCATCGGCCCATCCTTCTCAGCACGTCTGCATATGTGCCACGTGGGGGGGATCAGTCTTTCAGGTTCGTGTTTGCTTGGCAAAATGATCCGGAGTTTGCGGATATGGTGGCGAATGGATGGGATACGACGCTGTCTTATAGGGAGAATGTTGTGCGGCTTCAAAGAGTGTTGTCGCAGTGGAATGTGGACAAATTTGGGAATTTGCGGCAACGTAAACGAAAGCTTCTTGCTCGCCTTCGGGGCATTGATAAAGCTCTGGGGGTAAGGCATTCGGCTTCTTTGTGTGAGCTTGAAAAAAGGTTAAAAGACGAACTGGATGAGATTATTCGTATGGAGGAGAGTATGTGGCATCAAAAAGCGCGTTGTGAGTGGATTCGGAGCGGGGATAGGAATACTACTTACTATCATGCTATTGCGAATGGTCGGCGGAAACGGAATTTTATTTCGGGCCTTCAAAATGAGCAAGGGGTATGGGTTTCGGATCAGGAGACACTAGAGAGGATGGCTACGGAGTTTTATGGTAAGCTTTTTACTTCGGAAGGGGAGTATGGTCACATGTACAGTTGCCGAGGGATGTTTAAGCCGTTATCCCTTGCTGAGAGGGATTTAGTGGGGGGACCGGTCTCGACGGAGGAGATCTACCAGGCTCTTTCTCAGATGCCGGCCAATAAAGCCCCTGGGGATGATGGGTTTCATGCTTGGTTCTTTCAGAAAAATTGGGGTACGGTTGGTTCTGTGGTCTGTAAGGCTGTTCAGGACATGTTTACTGCGGGGATCGTCACGGAGGAGGTAAATAAAACTCTCTTGGTGCTTATTCCTAAAGTTGCGGATCCTGAATTTATTACACAGTTTCGCCCGATTAGTTTGTGTAATGTGATTTATAAGTTGTTGAGTAAAGTTGTGGTGAATCGTTTGAAACCGTACTTATCGAATTGGATATCTGATAATCAAACGAGCTTTGTGCCTGGTAGATCTATTACCGACAACATCATAATTGCTCAGGAAGTTATTCACTCTATGCGTCGCAAGAAGGGTCCCAAGGGCTGGTTTGCGATAAAGGTTGATTTGGAAAAAGCATATGACAGACTTGAATGGTCTTTTATCGATGATACATTGTCTGAGCTTGGTATCCCTCCGAATCTGAAATCACTTATTATGAGTTGTGTTTCTTCGGTTACTACTCAAGTGCTGTGGAATGGTGGTAAATCTGCTGTATTTAGACCATCTCGCGGTATTCGCCAAGGAGACCCCCTATCGCCGTATTTATTTGTTCTATGCATGGAAAGATTAGCGCACGCGATTCAACGGGAGGTTGATAATGGGAATTGGAAGGCTTTCAGTTTTCGTAGACTTGGGCCTCGGGTTTCTCATCTATTTTTTGCGGATGATCTCGTTTTATTTGCTGAAGCTTCTTTAGATCAGTTTGATGTGATTAGTCGGGTGCTCAAAGATTTCTGTGATTGTTCGGGGCATAAAGCTAGTATTTCGAAGACAGACATCTTTTTCTCCAGCAATGTATACATGGCTTTGCAGGAGGATATCAGTTGTTCTTTTGGTTTTCGACGGGTGACAAATCTGGGTAAATACTTGGGGGTACCACTTATTCATGGGCGTGTTACTAAGGAGACTTACAATTATTTGATTCAGAAGGTATCAGATCGACTTGCTGGGTGGAAAATACGTTGTCTTTCTTTTGCAGGGCGGGTGGTTCTTGCTAAATCGGTTCTTGCTTCTATCCCAATGTACACTATGCAATCAACCAGACTACCGAAGAGTGTTTGTGACACGGTTGAGAGGATTATTCGTAATTTTATATGGGGTCATACCTCTGCTTCGCGGCAGATGCATGCAGTGAATTGGGATACGGTTTGTTTGCCTGTTTCGCAGGGTGGTTTGGGCTTGAGGAAGCTTGCTGGACAGAATGAAGCTTTTCTTTTAAAACTTGGTTTCGCGTTTGTTTCGGAACCTCACAAGTTGTGGGTTCGCGCTATGCGTTCAAAGTACAGGCTGCAGGGGTTAGTGCCGCAGGTTCTATCGCGAAGTGCTGGATCATGGATATGGAAGGGGATTTGTCTGGTGTGGGAAGATGTTCAAAATCATTTAGTTTGGAATATTGGCGATGGTTGCAACACTGACTTTTGGGATGATGCGTGGGTTGCTAGCTTCGGGCCTCTACGAACTCACCGGCTGAACGACGCGGGGGGTGCTTTACGCTCTACGCCTATCCGAGAGATGGTGAGTGCGGAAGGGCAGTGGAGATGGGATGTGCTTAGCGATGAGCTACCGCCGGAGATTCTATGGGGTCTACGCGCGATAAAACCGCCTTTGGGCAGTGAGGGTACGGACCGTCCGGGATGGTCGCTTGAGGAGTCAAGGAGATTCTCGGTAGCATCAGCATATGCGCTGCGAACGGGGTTGGTCGGTTTGGATGGGGAACGTATTTGGAAGGTGATTTCTAAGTTCGACGGTTTGCCGAGGATTCGGTCTTTCTTATGGTTAGTGTGCCATGGTAGAGTTTTAACGAATGCCGAAAGGGTGCGTAGGCATATTGCGGATGATCCATCTTGTCCCATTTGTGGAGCGGCTAATGAAGATATTCTGCATGTTCTCCGGGAGTGTATCGAGACTAAAACACTGTGGCTTAATGTGGTGAAAGAGAGTAGGGTGCAGCAGTTTTTTGCCATGGATTTAAGAAACTGGGTGATGCTAAATCTAACCAAATCGTCATGGTTTCCGAAGAGCGCCGACAACTGGGAGCTTCTGTTTGGTGCGGTGGTATGGTTGGCCTGGCGTCGTCGAAACTTGTGGGTATTTCAGGCCGAAACGGCAAGCTGCGCCAGTTTGCTGCAGCAAGGGCAACAGCTGTGCATAGAGATGGTTGCCGCAAGAACCCTCACGGTGCAGCAGCGAAGTGCAGCAGCGAGCGGGGTGGGGGGACATAGGTGGTTGACACCGGCAGCAGGGTGGGTTAAGGTGAACGTGGACGGTTCGCGTCACGTGTCTTCGGGGTTTGCGACTTGTGGTGGCGTTGGGAGGGACGATGTCGTGGGATGGCGTTTTGGTTTCGCAAAGAAGATTGGTATTTGCTCAATTTTTGATGCTGAACTTTGGGCGGTTTATGAGGGGCTTGCAACGGCATGGTCTTTGGGTTTATCTCGTGTTATAATTGAAACAGATAATAAGGAGGTGTACGAGGGGTTGACAGCAGGAGAGGTTTGGCGAATTCCCTCTTCACTAAGTAGTCACCTTACGGAGATGATTGGTAGGGCTTGGGTGGTGAGGTTTTCATGGGTTCGGCGAGAAGCAAACAAGGTCGCGGATAAGCTTGCAAGGATGGCGAGGGATTTGCCGTTGGATTACTATAGATTTTTAGCGCCGCCAATTGAGGTTGGTGATATTCTTCTTGATGATTGGGGTGATGTTTCTGTAATTACTCCTTGGGGCTTTATGTAGTTGGTGTTTCTTTTGTTTTTCGTTTTCGTTGTATCGACTATCATGAGCACTCTTTTTCCTCCATTAGGTTTAGGGAGGTTTTTTAATGAGGCTCATGATTGTCGCCCTTTTCCTCAAAAAAAAATAAATCATTTTATGTAAAAAAAATTAAAGAAATTATTTTATGTAAAATAATATTTTTTAACTTAAAAGTAGGTTAAATAGTAAAGAGTTTATATTTTACTTATATTAATGGTTCTTATTTTTGGTGAAATATTAATGGTTATTATTTGATACTCTATTAATGTAAAATTTTATAGAAATATGTCTATTTTAACTACAAAATTTAAAATTTAAATTCTTTATATTAAAATTCTAAATTTAAACACTAAATTCTAAACTATACAACTTAAACTCTAACCTTTAACTCCTACAACAACCCATTTGTTAATATTTTTTCCACCATCAATATATAGGATAATAATAGTTATGTTAAATCAGAATTCGATTCTCATATATATAGTTTTAAATTGACTTGTTTAAAAATTATATAAAAAAATATAAAAACGTATGTGTCATTGCAATAATATTAGTTATTATTTAAATAAAAATATAATAATTTTTAATTGAATTAACACTAGTTAACAAGTGACACTAATGAAAAAACACCGCTTTTTTCATAATTGATTGAAGGATACACATACACTCGAATGAATAATAATAACATGGAAATAAAAAAAAATAATGGATCCAAAAATCATTTTTAAGACATATTCTCATTCTTTTCACATTAACTTTTCCATAAGAAAACAATTTTTAAAAAATAATTTCTAATATCATCTTTATTTTCTATTTTTGGAATTTTCTTTGTAGAATTCTATACCGACTGCCTAACATTTAGAAGCAAAACGGTATTTCTAGAAAGAAAATTCAAGGTTTTGTTTTGTGAACATAAAATTAAAGTATTAAATCACTTTAAAGATTTAATCTGTCAAATCTGTTAATTTAATTGTTTGATAAACAAATAATTGTAACAACATATTAAGAGGTTTTTTATAAGAATAATTATTTAAGTTTAGAGGCTTTGATTATTGGATATAAGAGTTGTAAAGACTCTTTTGTCTTTAACAATTACAATGAGCGATTTTTAAATGACTTAAATTTGAATAACTCACGTATGCTTCAATGAAACATATTCTCATATATATTTTAAATAATTATTTTTCTTTCAAATAGATGAGATTAATACATATGGTTTAGATATCATTAAAATTTAATAATTAAAAAATACATAAAAAATAAAAAATAATATAAACATCTTTTAAATATGCTTATATTAAAACTAATTATTTTAAAATCCATCATTTGGTCAAAGTGCCTAAAGATGCTCATATTATCTCATTTTATACGTGTTTTAATCCCGACATTTGCATGTAATACCTCTCTATTTAATAAGATAAACTAATTATTTTCGTACTCTAATACATATATAGATATCAAATATTAATAACCAATAAATTATCCAAACAAGTATTGAATATAGTCATGTTCTTAAATGTCATTTTGTTTGTTTTAATAAACAAACAACTATCAACTATCAATTAAATTTACCAAATACTTTTATACAATCAACTAATACAATCAATTAATGTAATTTGATATCAACAATTAACTAATATAATCCGTTATCAGTTAGCTGTTGAACAAGACCCAAATTTTTTTTCTCCGAATTTATTGGACTAAAAATCAATTTATTGTCAATAAAATAATTTTCAAACCAAAAGATTGAAAAGTAATAAGAAAGTTTTAAAGTGAACTAACAACTGCAAGGTCAAATCTTATCTTGATGAATTTAACATATATTTTTATTATAAATTAAATTAAATTAAATGTAATTATTATGAAAAGGAAACCCTAGTGGTCCACATATAACTACCTCTTGATGGCCCAGCCTTGGGCTAAAAGACACGTAGATAAACATTGAAAACAATAAGTTAGTTCATAATTGGACTCGCTGTTGCCACCTCCGAGGCAAAACACAATGCCATATCTACCACGTAATGGCTGCCCACTTAACGAGCAGGTTTCTTTTTAAATAATTTATTTATGCTTAATAGTATAATAAGTACTTAATTTTTTTTTAAATAAGCTCTCTATTAATTATCATTATTATAATATATTATATGTTAAATCAACAGTTTTTTTTAAATGGTCAACAGGTTTTTTTTATAGACTTAAGAGTTACTTTTGCCCTATAGTAGTCTTAATTTATTAATTTTGTCATGTGGTATTTTTGCATCAATTTGGCCCCTGAAGTAGTCGAATTGCATCATCGTTTGCCCCTTGACTAACACTCTAACCTTAATTTTTAAATTTTAAACTCTAAATCTTAAACCCCAATTGAAAATTTTATCAAACTAAAGTGGTTATGAAACATAAAGTATTCATAAACCCTAAACGATGATGCAATTCAACTACTTCATGAGTTTAATTGATACGAAAATATATCATAGGGACGAAATCGATAAATTATGACTACTACAGGGACAAAAACAGCTCTTAAGCCTTTTTTATATAATTAAGTAGTGAAAGAAGTAGACACTAAAAATGAGATTTCAACTACTAATTCTTGTTGAGTGAAATGGCAAAGTATATTGTTCTCTCAGAAAAGAACTTGAGTTCAAACTTTGAAAAAAACATTGTTGAAAGGGAAATGCACGAATTTCGAACATAAAATATAAAAAAACATATAATTTATCAAGAGAGAGAGAGAGAGATTTCAACTGTGGTGTGAAGTAGTTAGGATTTTGCCAATATTCTTGACATTTCTCTTCACTACTCCCACTCGTGTCTTAAAAGAGTTTTTCGCCGTGTGGACCTTTGCTTTTTGTTTTATTTATTAGGACCAAATTAAATAAATTAGCCATTCATACCCAAGTAGTGTTCAAATCTTATGAAATATATTTCAAAAAAACAAAATATTGGATGATAACAAAAAAAAAACATATTTTCTAGAACAATATTTAAATTTAAAACCACGCCGAAACCAACAATAAATTATATATTTTTAGAATTTAAAAGATAATCTTATGCGGTCATTGTATAAAATAATATCCAATAAATTTTGAATAATTTGTCTCTCCTCATTTGTATAAATAAAATAATTGGGATTTAACTTACTTGGATTGGTGCATTCATCCAAATCGAATTTTCTCAAAGACCCCACTACGAGATAAATAAATAAATAAATAAAGGCGATGAAAAGTGTAAACACAAAGAGGTTACAATACAATCTAAACAAAATCCCGCCCAAATTCGACAAAGATATTTTCAATGAATGATAAAAAGTAAATGTACCTGGGTAATTTTAAAATGAGGCTAAAAAAATACGCAATTGAATTTGTAAGAATTTTGGTATCGACTTTTTGGTATATATCGAAATTTTTACACATTTTGTAAGAAATTTGGTATATACCGAAATTTTTATAAAATATTAAAAAAAATCAAAAAATTTTTATAAAATTTTTTAAAAAAAATTCGGTTGCTTCTCATTTTAAGGTGTGTAACCTAGAATCTCCCAATGTATATAATCATTTCCGTGGGATCTCTTTTATGCCTACACATGTTGCACTCATATTAAATGTCACTTGTTTTCCCATCAACCAAACAGCTATTTGGGAAGGCAAATATATAATATTTTTTAGCTTGGTGTTCAAACGTGGATATTGAAGAGTCTAGACGATAGTAAAATTATTTTATTCAAAGGTCCACTCTCATATAGTTAACTTTATGATTTAGGTGTTGTTAAATGGAAAAAAAATTGGTCATATTTGATA
This sequence comes from Hibiscus tridactylites, assembly GCA_958450335.1. Taxonomy (NCBI): domain Eukaryota; kingdom Viridiplantae; phylum Streptophyta; class Magnoliopsida; order Malvales; family Malvaceae; genus Hibiscus; species Hibiscus tridactylites. Next base: position 90,914,482 of record OY288278.1, on the reverse strand, counting down.
AATAACATTTTGAAATAAAATTAGATGTTTGAATCATTTTAAAAGTTTGACTAATTAAATCTGTTAATTTTGATTGTAACAACAGAGTGGGGGTGAAAATAAAACCTTTCAAATTGAAAAAGATACAAGAGGAATTTTTTAAGTTTAGAGGATTTGACATAAGAGTTGTGAAAACTCTTTTATCATTAACCATTATAAAAAAATCTAAATAACCTAATTAAATATTATTTTGAAGTAAAATACATTCTCATACATAATTTAAATAATTTTTTCCTTCAAACATATAAGATTAATACATATGTTTCAAATATCATTTAAATCTAATAATATATTGAATATAATTATATCTCTATATGTCATTTTGCTTGTTTAAATAATCAAACAACTAAACCAACAACGGTTGGGTGCATTGGAAAGGCACGTTGCACTCTCAAGGAGAGGACGTGAATTCAAACCTTGGAGGCGACATTGTTGGGAGGGACAGTTACGCACATCGAACATGGATCGTAAGACGGACATGCATATTACAAAAAAAAAATAATCAAACATCTATAAAATATCAATTAATTTTATCAAACACTTTTATACAATCAACTAATGCAATCCGCTAGTCAAGTTAGCTAATACAATTCGTTACTGATTAATGACTTAACGTATTCCGCTATTAACTATCATTTATCCCTTAATTGCCAAACATAGTCATTATAATAAAAGATAAGTTCATTTAATATGGAATTTTATCTTTGACTCTAAGAAATGTATAATTTTAAATCTATTTTTTAATAATCTTAAAGTAATTACAAGGTGGAATATGTTTATATTTTATTTCTTTAACTCTTTAATAATGCACATATATGTTGCTGACAAAATTATTCAAACCTAATTCTTTAAAGATAAACATTTTTTTTTCATTCGTGTCACTCGTATATGAACAACTGGGTTATCAAACGGATAGGGTAAGGAAGTATGGGGAGGTGGGTGGCCTGAAGTAAATGTAATATAATTAAATGCAAGTAAGACCAAGACGCAATATTATTCTTTTAGACTTGACCAAGGACCAAGCAGCTTTCATATGCTTTCCACATTGATGATCAACCTAAGTTTTGTGCACCAAATAAATGGTGCATGGCTCTCGTGTAATCAATCCCAACAAAAACTAGTGGAAACCTCATTACAATTCACGAAACCTCATCCATCTTTTTCACATGGCCGACCTTTAATATATCCGTCTTCCACATTTCAACTCAGCTGATAATTCATCATCTTCTTTAATACAGGTATCTGACTTTTCGGTCGACTAATCTAGCATCCACCAGTTTTCTTTATTCATAATGTCAGGATTCAAATATTTAACCTTGTTTAATAGACGTAGCGCGTCATTTCGCTAGACGAACTGATAGTTGGTGGATCATTCATCATTTCTGGTTATTAAACACATTAAAAAAGCCCACACGGTTTAGGGCAGCAGGAGTCTTTGGTTGCGTCCAGTTTTTCCCACACGATCACTGAAGCACAGACGACAGCTAAAGGCAACCTCAAAATTTTTGGACTCTATATTCATGTCTGAACAGATAAAGGACTTTGAACTCGTGGGATACAAATACAAAGTATTCTGAATGTTGTCATTTGTGCTTTCAGTCTCGAACATGTCAGCTTTGTATGTCCTGAAAATGGATGAAGAGCAGAAGTCAAGTAGGTTGTCAGAAATTTTCGGGTGAATCTCCAAAATAACACCTATGTTTTTTTTCTTCTAAATTTACCAAACTAACACCCAAAAGTCTATATTTACCATACTAGCACCATTACATAACAAAATTTTATAGTATTCGATCCTAATTAATTAACAAATACATAAAAAACTGGCGATAAAAAAATGATGTTTTGGCAAGTTTTCGAAATGCCATGCTATTCTTAGAGATAGGAAGAGACTTGATGAAGCGGGGAGCATGACTGGGTGTTGTGGTTTATTGGGCTTGCAAGGTGGTGTCATGGAGACGCCATGTTGTTGTGGCCTCTACGGAGCTCGAGTATAACAAATATAAAATTTTAGGAGTTTCGGTTTTAAATCGCTCTATCTGTAAAATGTGTTTGTTTTATAAAAAAATTAAAAATATATATAAATAGATATTACCTTAAGATTATTTAAATATATATATATATATATATCCATCTTATCAATACATAAAACCTTTTAAGTACATTTAAAAAGAGTTTTGATTTAGACAATAAAATTAGTTCAATTTATTCGATTTTGATAGTTTAATTAATTTTTTTCAATTATTGATATATATCAAACCGAACAGTATGAACCGACGGAATACAAACTCCTGTTGAAGCCCATTGTAACACAATGGTAAAAGTGGCCAGCTGAACTAGATGGGGCCTGGGCCCTTTACATGTATGGGTATTTACGTCATTTAAAATAACGCCCAGTCACGTGATCATCCGTCACCCCCTTCCCGCTCGCCATTTAAAATTTGGGTAAACCAAAATTGAGGTCACTCAATAAAAAATAGGGTAAACTATATCATTGACCACCGAACTAATTGAGGATTCTTATTTTGACCACCGAACTAACGAACTCGTCAATCAGACCACCGAACTTATAAAATCAACCTATTTTGACCACCGCCGTTAAAAATCTAACGGTGGAGTAACGGAACTGCCACGTGGCAGCTAACAGGAAAATTTTAAAATTACACATTTGGTCCCTGTTATTTACACATTCTTTCAATTTAGTCCTAATTTTAAATTAATAAAATAATAAATTATTTAATTAGCTTATTGGAGGACTTTAATTATTTAGATTTAATTTTATTAATTTATTTTCCCCCTCCAATCAGGTGGTGACACGTGTCACCACCTATTTATAGGAGGAAAACGAAATTAAGAGAGAATGCCATCCAAGGGAATCGAACCTGGGTGGTGTAGGTGGAGAGGCAGTGGCTTACCACTGCACCAAGCCTAACATTATGCTTTAAAACACTCAACTTAATATATAACTCTTATTGGTTTCTAGATTTATAACCCAAAAGCTCAAACCCTAAACACTAATTTCACATATATATAACCCTAAACCTTAAACCCTAACTATTTCAAATTAATTTTACACTCAACATTTCAAATTAATTTTACATATATAAATCCTAAACCCTAAACCCAAACCCTAAACTCTAAAGCCCAATTTAAAATATTTGGTGTGAAATTAATTTGAAATATTTAGGGTTTGGGTTTAGGGTTTATATATGTGAAATTAATTTGAAATGTTTAGTGTAAAATTAAGTTGAAATATTTAGGGTTTAAGGTTTAGTGTTTAGGGTTTATATATGTGAATTTAATTTAAAAATTTTAGTGTAAAATTAATTTGAAATATTTAGAGTTTAAGGTTTAGGGTTATATATGTGAAATTAATTTCACACCAAATATTTTAATTTGGACTTTAGAGTTTAGGGTTTGGGTTTAGGGTTTAGGATTTATATATGTAAAATTAATTTGAAATGTTGAGTGTAAAATTAATTTGAAATATTTAGGGTTTAAGGTTTATGGTTATATATGTGAAATTAGTGTTTAGGGTTTGAGCTTTTGGGTTATAGGGTTATAAATGTAGAAACCAATAAGAGTTATATATTAAGTTGGGTGTTTTAAAGCACAATGTTGGGCTTGGTGCAGTGGCTTAACCACTGCCTTTCCACCTACACCACCCAAGTTCGATTCCCCTGGGTGGCAATTATGCTTTATTTCGTTTTCCTCCTCTAATTTGGTGGTGACACGTGTCACCACCTGATTGGAGGAGGAAAATAAATTAATAAAATTAAATCTAAATAATTAAAGTCCTCCAATAAGGTGTTGACACATGTCACTACCTAATTAAATAATTTATTATTTTATTAATTTAAAATTAGGACTAAATTGAAAGAATGTGTAAATAACAGGGACCAAATGTGTAATTTTAAAATTTTCCCGTTAGCTGCCACGTGGCAGTTCCGTCATCCACCGTTAGATTTTTAACGGCGGCGGTCAAAATAGGTTGATTTTATAAGTTCGGTGGTCTGATTGACGAGTTCGTTAGTTCGATGGTCAAAATAGGAATCCCCAATTTGTTCGGTGGCCATTGATATAGTTTACCCTAAAAAATAATGTTACATTTGGGTCATCCAATAATTAAAAAATACAATTGGGTCACTTTCCCGTTTCAATGCAAACAGACGTTAAAAATGTTGTCGTCGGGTAACAAACAAATCACTCAATTATTAGCGAAGTTACAAACATGTCACTCAATTAAAACTTGGCTACTACCAGATCAGTCTTCCGTTAAAATTCAAATGAATATCTAACAAAGCTTGGTATAATGACAATTTTAGTCCTCGAAACATATATATTATGTCGGTTAATTTATAATTTGAACCAATTCAATAAATTTAACCCTTCATATTTAACAAATATATTAATTAATATTTGTTTTGATTAATTTAATATAAGCCTAGAATTAATTACATAATTGTATCATATAAAAATATTAGATATTAATGTAATGAAAATATATTTATCATCACTTCGTACATGCTTATATTACGAGGAAGCAATTTTGAATAACTCCTCTAGATCTTCATAATAATAAAAACTGTTTAAGAAGTAGCAATTTTGTAAATAACAAAAAATTTAAAATTATTACAAAATTTACACAAATTTCTAATAAAAATATACATACTTGCAAACAGAGCCGTTTTTGAGATTTTAGTAGCCTAGGGGCAAATCTAAAAGTTGGGCCCCTAATAACAAGTAATAAAAAAATTTGAAGAGTATAAAAAATAGATTAATTTGTTTGTAAATTATATTTTTTTACTACGCTCAATAATTATCAAATGAAAAATATCAAGAAATTTTATTAAATACCGAACAAGTTACACAAAACAACTTCTACGAGCATTTTTAGATGCAAAATCATTAATAATAGTGTCTACATCAATATGATCTAACATATTAATAATAGTGTTCTTGAAGTATCGAATCAAAAATTATAAATACCAAGCTTAAAATAAATTGTGAGGAAATAACATAAGAAGGAGAGAAATTGGTGAGAAATTGAGATATGTAGAGTAAGAAAAATGTAAGTGAAAATATTATTTATAGGTTATATAAAATTTTTTATTCTCAATTTAAAATTTTAAAAATTAAAATATTATTAAATTTTTAATTATGACCTTATAAAACACTATGTAGATTAAATATCACCACTTTTAAATTTTAAGTTTTAACAGCCATTTCAACGTCTCATTTTTATTTTCAACGGTACCTTTTTTTGATTTAGAATATAATAATAAAAAAATTAAACTTAAAAGTAAATGAATTGAAGATGCAATGGGGCCCAACTCTAGTAAATTTTCTAGGGTAATAATTACACTTTTTATTGTTTTTCTTTATCCAAACAAACGGTAAAATAATACTCCCATCACTTCATTGTGGGCCCTGCCAACTTTAATATAATTTCCTTTTTACAGAATCAGTTTTTTTAATAATTGGTGGACCCTGCCGCCCTGGGGCCTGGGCCGTCGCCCCTGTTGCCTAGGCCCAGGGACGGCTCTGCTTGCAAAGAATTTAAAAAATTCGTTTTCTAAGAAAATTTAATAACTTACTTGATAGCTGTAATTAAAACCTGAACTTTTGTAGAAAATTATGTGGTAGCAGTAACTAAAATTTGAAAGATTTCATAAATAATTTTAAATAAATTTTCAATTTAATTTTAATATAGATAATAATTACAAATCCAACATTAAAAAATAATTGTAAATATCTTTATATTTATAAATGTGTGTATTAGATTAATTAATGATTTTAAATGAAATACTCCAATATTAACAAGGGTATATAAGTGAGTTAAAATGACTAAATTGATATGTATTTTTTTTAAAATAGTAACCCTTATTGAATTAAGATTAAATGGATAGAATATATAAATTTTGAGGACTTAAACTATCATTATACTAAGTCTTGTTAGATATTTGTTTGAATTTTAAAGGAAGAGTAATCCGATTGTAACAAATTTTAATTGAGTGATCCATTTGTAACTTCATTTATAATCGAGTGACATATTTATTACCTGACAACATTTTTAACCTACGTTTGCATTTAAACAAGAGAGTGACCTAATTGTAACTAAAATATTAATTGAATAATTTAATTATAATTTTTAATAATTAGGTGACTCGTATGTGACTTTACTAATAATTGAGTGACCTCTGTTATAGTTTCCCTAAAAAAAATCCAAAATTCTGAGTTTGAAATTTGTGAGACTTTGAGATTTTCAGTTGAAAACTTCAACTTAACTCCCAAATCCAATCATTAATCCCTCATTAATTTCCCAGCAACTGAGAAAATAAGACAGAAATGGAGATCGCCGAGGAAGACAACGATTCGCTGCTTTTACAGCTCCAGCAAACCCTAACCGACGCCGTTTCCACCATTGATCCTTCGTTTTTCTCCTGCTCCCCTCTCCATTTCCCTACTTCTAATCCCACAGGTTACGCGTTCTTTTGCCCTAGTGTCTGTTTACTCTTTGTTTTGCTAGATTTCGATCTAAATTTGAATGCCCTGCTTTTGCATTTTGCAGACGTGAAAGCGCAAAACCCTAGCTTTTCTTCCAACATTAATAAAGAGAATATCGACAATACTGAGCATAAATCTGAACTTCAAAAGCTAAGTTTAGAGCCACAGACAATGAAGAGGAAGAAGAAAGGCGGATGTTACAATTTGAGAAAAAGTTTAGCCTGGGATCGCGCTTTCTTCACTGAAGAAGGTATTCCTCATTTACTTTGTTTTTGTTTGGGTTCGTTAATTGAAAGAATGAAGTTGATTGTTTTAATGTAATTTATTGTTTTGCGTTAGGTGTTTTGAATTCTACAGAATTATCTTTGATTACTGGGAATTTTAGTAAGTTGAGTGGTGAGAAACTGTTAGCTATAGAAGAAGAGCCGGGTGGATCATTATCCAGCGATTCACCGGGTTTGCAGGCACTCGAAAACAATTTGTTTAAAGAGTTGCCATGCAATAATATTAATACGAAAGAGGCAAATAAGATTGCTATTAGTAGCCTACGGCAGAAGAGTTCTGCTTCAGCCTCTTGTTCCATGGTTAGTTTTTCTCCGATATATATGTCTATAAAAGTAGCTGTAATTTCTTTCTTTGTGAAATAAAAGCAATTTTTAATTATGCTAAATATGTTGGTCAGTTGAAACAAAATGTGCTTTCAGTACATGATGTGAATAGAAGTGGTTCTAAGCGTGGCGGATGTCCAAGGCCTGTGATGTCTTCTGCATATCCTTCCTAGTTATGCTTTTATTCAATTGTTAAGAAGTAGTAGCTTATTTATATGAATGCTTATTTTCTTTATGTTTTCTTTATCTATTCGGATTTATCGAAGAGTTTACCTTGACTTTTCCACACTCATAAAAGACCTGCAAATGTGAGCACAACAAAAGCAGCTGTTAAGGAGCCAAATTTTTCTAAATTACCTGCTCCAAAGTCAGGTTCCTCAACTGCCAGGAGTTCTCCGAACTTAAACAAACCAAAGAGAAATCAGAGCGTTCAAGCAGGTAACTGGGCATATAATTGTTCTTCGGACCAAGTCCTGTATTTTTATGTTAATTTTTTTTGGTTTGGCCTACATTTGATGGCTTAGCACGGTTTTGTATCATGGTTATCTTTGTTTCTTCTTCACTTGCTATTGTATTTTCATAGTCTGATTATACACACGCATTGTTGTCTGAATTCAAATTTCACAATTGTGTAAGAGCAAATTTCATATATTTGTGTCTGTGTGGTTTCTCTTCTCATACAGCAGTCAGTGCCCACAGAAGCATTGGATTGACAGGTTCCAACAAAAGTACTAGAAGTACTCAAAATGATGCAAAATCTAGTCTTTCTAGTAGATCTCAAATTAACAAATTGTCTGCTATCCAGCCTAAAAGAAATGTGGTGAGACTAAAGCTTTTAGATGTCATTGTTTATGAAAATTTCTAGAATTAAATGATGATCAACAATTTTGTGTTCCTTTTGCAACTAGGGAAAGCTTACCTTTTATCTTCCATATGCATCTTTTATTCTATACAGAAAAGCTCACCATTGGCAAGTCATTCACCAGCCCAGTCGCAGCATCCATTAGTTACCAAACCAGATAATGGCTTAAAGGTCAATCAAGATCTTGTTGTGGCTTCTGGTCATGTATCTATTAATCATGAAGCTGTTTCCAACAAGATAGCTTCTCTTCCTCAAAGTCATTGCCATATTGGTGGAAACACTCAGTATTCACATCCACAAACGACAAAACCATCTGGCTTACGGATGCCTTCGCCATCATTAGGATTTTTTACTCAGGTATGTGAACCTTGCTTATGTAGACAGTAAATTTTGATGTACTCAGGAACTTTTAGAAGCATCAGTGGGGGTTCTCCCCTTTCTCTTATTGATTCTTGATTTCATTTTGCAGTTAAAGGCTATTGCCTCACGTAATGTACAAAGCAGCACTAAAAAATGCAATAACCCAAAGTCTAATATTCCTATTTTTTCGAAGCTGGGTGTCTTAAATTCTACTTTTGAGATCTCCACTCCTAAGAAAGTACATGTAGTGGCCAGTGATGTAGCAGCAATTAAAAATTCAAGGACTCCAAGCACAGAATCCTCTGTTCCATCAAGTGCTAGTTCCTTATGCAAAGATTTCAGACCAAATTCAAGGGATGATAAACTGTGGAGGGTGGAGGAGGTTTCTTGTAATTCTTACAATCATGAATTAACTAATTATCAGCAGCAATTGCACACCATTGACGGTCTTAAGCCGCAAACTGATCTTGCAGAATTTCAGTGTAGTGATAACAAGTTACACTTGCAAAGTCAATCCTCTGAACAAGTGAAATTAGATTGTAAGAGGGAAAATCTTGTTATCCCCGGAAGTCCGGATCACATCGGCGGTGAATTCAAAGATCCCCATTTTGTCCCTCACCATGGCCTGCTGGTAAAAAGTGGCTTGAAGGCTGATGATGCTGGCAACCAACTTTCAGGAAATGTACAGAATAATTCAATGACTGAAGATTTTGATCTCTTTCCAAAGTTGCATTCTTGCGATGTACATAGTAGTAACATACATGGTTCTCCAATAGTAAACATTGACCAGATAAGCATTCATCATAGCCATGAGCATTCAAGCAAACCAGCTGAAACTGAACAAGTAAAACCTTGCACCTTTGAAGATGATCAGAAAACTAATGAGATTCAGAGACAGCATATTAATGACGGTTCCTTGCTCAAGGAGGTTGAGCGTCCAGAAGAATTTCTTAGTTTCAACAGAATTCACGGAAATGATGGCACTGTTGGGGCTATTGATTTGAATCAGCAATCACATGTTGCAGATGCACAAAAGCAATCTCTTGAATGTAAGCTACCTCTTGAAAGTAGCAGTTATCTTCTGAATGCTTCAGAAGCTGATAATTTGCTTGCACATGTCAATGGTGTAAATAAAAAGCTAGCTGAACAGCCGCCAATTCCTGATCCATGCATTGTAGTAGAGACAGCTTTCCAGGATGATTATGGATCGCATTCAAATGATTGCCTATTGCATGGAGAAATCTTCTCTTCTGACGATGTTGCCCGTCAAAATGAACTGGCAAATTCCAATGCTCCATGTAGGATTCCATCCGCACTGCAGAATTGTGTTCATGAGATGGCCGAGGTGGTTGAGTGGTTAAATGCTGAGAATGAGGCTTCGGTTTGTACTGATACACAGTGCAACCATGACAATGAGCTCCTTTGTGAAGCTACCCCATCGAAGGCATTAGAAAGGATCGAGGAAGACCAAGAAACTGGAGCAATAACTGCTTGTGATATTGGTGTCAGTAATGACTGTCAACGAAGTGGAAATTGGGATGCCAGAGAGATGGATGATTCCAATTCAATATCCCCCCTGGGCCTAGTAGATGCCATTTCAGAGCCAGGAGAAAAGCTTAAATTTTGTCATTTTAATGCACCAGGCATGCTTACTAACTCATTGATGGATAAGCAAGATGATTGTGAGGCTATTGCTCAAGATGAGCTGATACAATCCTCCTTGGAAGCTGGTAATGCCTTCCTAGATAATCCGATTCTAGAGACATGTCATGGCCTTTTCTCTGTGGAGAGAAATTTTTTAGTAGAGTCCCAAAATTTTGATAGTGACAATTGTGCAGGCGTGGGTCCCAGAAACAAGGGTTCTTTTATACAGGCAGTGGAAGGTCCTTCTGATATGTCTCAGGTACGAACAGATGAACCAAGTAACAAGTGTGCTGCTGGAGATAATGAGATGACTAATGGATCTTTCAGCAAAGATGCATGCTTGCAGTCCTTCAATGACGGTATTTCGTTCGATAGCTGCAAAGTTATCCTTTTCACTTCTGCAGAAAATAATAACAATTTTGCAGTAGTTGAGAATTTAAATAAAGCTCAAGAGCTTCAAAATTCTGTCTCTGTTATGCCAGAGCGAAGCAAATTTGGATTGTCTGTTACTGAGGAAATATCTACTTATGTCAAAATTAATCTGTCGGATAACAACTCTGATGGTTGTAATGATGCGATCATGCCTGACTATAAACAAAGTGGCCAAGTAACCACTTTGAATGTTGGGTTTACTTCACTGAGCAAAGATCAAGTTTCTGGGGCAGAAAATACCTGCAAGTCTCAAGCATTTTGCTCTTTGACTGAGGAATCAACCTCCTCAATCAAAACAAATCCAATATCTTCAAATGGAAGTTTCTTAGGGGAAGAAGTCAACAGATTGGAGAATGATGTGCCACAAGAATTACACAGTTCAGTAACCCATGTGGAAGCTACGGGTAGTACATCTTTGGTGTAAGCATCCTACTTTGATCAATCTCTATCCACATTTTTCCCTATGCATTTTGAGAATTTTTAAGGTGTCGGTTTCAGAAAGATGCTCATGTCTGGCTTGTTTGATGACAGTGAGGAAACTGGCAATGACAGAAAGCATGTTTCTCCTTTAGTAAAGCCCCCTTTGAAGGCTGTTCCATTTTCAGATGAATGGTTAGCTGCATTTGAAGCTGCTGGAGAGGTAATCTTATCATGTTCCTTTTCCTTTTATTGTGATGTTGAAGACGTGAAATTGCTTTCTTGATGAAGTATCATGATCAATTAAGAGTATTATTAAGCTCAGTTTAATAACTAAACAAATTTACCTAACCTGTAAACTTAAAAAAAGAAATCAATTTTGGCAAATAAAACGTTTTAAGATGGGAAAGTTGGTTAACAGCGGAAGGGAGTTTTTAAGATTGTGTTTAGACATATCTAATAATGCCTCTTCTGTCACTCAGGAAATTCTAACAATGAAAAGTGGTGCCGTACAAAATTCGCCCAAGGACAAATCTCTACCAGAGCCTGGTCCATGGTCCCCGGTACAATTCAACTTCCTTTGAAAGATTACAAATGCTTATCCTTTTTTAAAATACAATATTCGAAATTGACATGTAATCCATATGGAGCTCTGGTAACATAGCCAAGAGTTTAAACTTGACCTTGATATAGGAGATGTAGGAGATGCGTTACTAACTTATATGAACTAAAGATTTTGATATCGGTTCAGCAGTTACTGAATATTGTATCAGTCATTTTTCATAGATATGTTCTGGGACCTAAAACTTTCCCTTGTAATGTGCAACTAATGCCAACAACTAATGTGATTTTCAGGTGAGAAAGAAAAACAATCAAGGAGTCGGACCGTTTGACTGCACAAAATACACCAACACAAACGTCCCACCTAGTTTCGAATAAAGGAGGCCAAAAGGTTAGCCTAACCATTCTTTACCCTTTTTTTTACTGCTAACAGATGTGACCAATTGTACCATCACGCCACAACTAAGAACGCTGGAAGGTTTGAAAATAACAGAATTCTGGCTTATCAAAACAACAAAAAATATTCAAAGTTCTTTTGTTTGATGTTTAATTTCAGTCTGATCAAATTTTCAATTAGACTTTTAAGTGTCAATTTGTGCATCTCCAGTTAGGGATTGTCAACTTCACCTTCCTTAATTTGGCCTGTGCCATTTTCTTTTTAATTATTAAGGTACTACTAATTAATATGGATTATATCCATTAAAAAAAATTAATATGGATCATATGTAGTAAAAACTTATCTTGGAAAATTTTCCTTGTTTAACTAGAGTATATACTTCTTCTTTTTTACATTAAACAAATAGTCGATAAATTGGATTAAAATTACTATCGCATAATAACGAAATTATGATAGGATCGAATTTCATATTTCTTGTACTCCTATGTCCTTAAGTTGGATAAAAATTAGGATCCTATATTAACAAAATTGTCATTTATTTTTAAAAATAATATTTTTAATTACTAAACCAAATCAAATTAAAATCCAGATATCTAATATATCAGATGGGATTGAATTTCGTATTTCTTGTACAAGTACATCTTAGATAATTCATGGGAGCTAATAAGTAAAACTTTGAATTTACAAAGGTTAAAAGAGTCTATGTATCTAATTACACTGTATAGTTCCCTTTTACATTAAACAAATAGTGGGTAAGTTGGATCAAAATTACGAAGGAATTGAATTTCATATTTCTTGTAGTATATGTCCATCAGTTGGACTGAAATTACGATCCTAAAGTAAAATTTCTTCACCATTTTTTTAAAAATATTTTTAATTACTTAAATAAGACTTTAAGTTGAATCAAATTAAATTAAAATATTTAATATCAGATTGGATATAATTTCGTAATTCTTGTACATGTGCATCTCATATATTTCATGCAGGTGAAAATCTCTCCTATTAAGGCCTTCACTTTAAATATACGGAGGTTAGGAGAGGAGAGTGCAAACCGCCTTGCTTTAGCAGCAACACTTTAATTAATTTCTGTTTAACGGTCAGATTATTTTTTGACTTGTTTCTTTGTGTTTAAGTAGTTTGAACCTCTTCTTCTACCCTTTCGCTCTGCAGCTTTTCTATTTTGTTTCTTGATTTCTCGCTTACGCCATGGCAGTGCTCTCCCTTCAACAACTTCAAGATTTTCACAGCATCGATCGCGTCGCATATTGTAGACTCCTAACCCTTCATTTCGACCCTTTCCCTTCTATGAAGATCGTTGCCTTTTGGAATACTCTTGAGAAATTCGGCTTCAGGAATTTCGTCTACAGCCTTCAACAAATCTCCGATTCTTCGCTTCTCTGTCTGGCCAAAGAGGCCATCTTCTGCTTGCAATGCTTGTACTCTCCTTTCCAACACATCTTCCCATGTCTCCGTCTCGATTTCCCCAATATGAACAAACTTGTTCCTCAAGAAATCTTGTCGGGTTTTCTTGTCAAGAACAGGGCAATCTTTAAACGGATGATCCAGGGCTTTGTGAAAGATGTGTGTGAAGTAGCGTTTCTCGACATAGTTCAGCAAAACTTGGGTTGCAAGCAATCTTTCAAAAAATTGAATGGCAGTCATGAACCCGATTCTCTGACTGCGACAGAGTACAACAGGGAGGTTTTGAAGGGTGAAATTGATTCGGAAGACAAAACATTGTTTATGACATTCTCGAGGGGGCATCCGGTTTCAGACCAAGAAATCAATGGTTTCATTGTGGGGAAGTTCGGGAGTTCTGTGGAGGCAATCTACATGGATAAAACCCCAGAGTGTCTGTTCGCTTGTGTTGCTCTAAAGTCACACTCGGACATGTCCAGGATTCTTGGGGGTAAGAAATTGGTCAAATTCTTCATCAACGGCAAACAAGTTAGGGTTCGAAGGTTTGTTCCCAAACGTACGGAATACTAGTCTTTAGACGGATAAAAATTCTCTGCCCCTTTTCGGTGCTCCTACTTGTGCCCCACGCCCAAACAAGTTAGGATTTTTATCCTGTTTATAGCACGATTCGTTGATTTATGACAAGATCAACAACATTATTTTGTACTTTTATCTGGTTCTTTTGTAGTGTTCAAAACAGGAAATGAAATGCTTTGTCTACAACCATTACCAGCCACAGTTTACATTATCTGCAACAATAGAGCACTAACATTCCATATAAACAATAGTGTACTAACAATATATTTAGGGAGAGATTTACCTATACTAGTATAAAATTTAAATAAATTTATATATTTTTAGAACTTTTTTAAACAATTAATATTTTGAATTTAATAATATAATTGTACTTATCATACATGTAAAATTTTAAATCAATTTTTTTAACAGTCATAAGGTGATTTCAAGGCAATATCTATTCATATTTTTTTAACCCTTCAATAAAGCACAACACATTGCAGAAAATGTTGCTCGAACATAAATTTTCTATGATGAACATTATTTCCTTTTCCACTAGGACTACTTGTTGGGTTATTTAAAATTAATTTTATAACTTTATCATATTAGTTTAAAATATTATATGTACTAATATGTATTTAATGTTTCAAAGCTTTTTCGTATAAAAATATGTGGATATATTTTTCTGTCAAAAGTAGTTGGATATATTTGGCATGTATAATTTACATAAGCTGAACATGAGATCCAATAATTTAAATGTTTAGGTATAAATCATATATAAATTTTCTTGAAATAAAAGTATTAATCATATATAAGTTTGTATAATTTGATCCTTTGAAAATATTGACGGACTAAATGAGTATCGGAAGAAACGGTGACACCCTCAAGAATTAATGTTCCAAAGAGACCTTTTCACTTTACATGACAGGTCCCAAGACTAAAAATAAAATCAAAAAAATAGAAAAATATTTTGTTATTGGGTTGTTAATGATACTATTTTAAATGTATTTAAAAAATGCATTCAAAATTTGTTAGATATAAAAATATAATATTTACAAACTAAAATAAAAAATATGTATAAAAAACACTCTCATTGGAGTTATTAGTACTTTATAATACAAAGGTTGAAATTCATTATAAATACGAAAAGTAGAACAAAATACACTTCATACGTGAAGAGAAATTCGGAGACTATATCTATAAAGAAATCATACACAAAAAAATAAAATATAAAAAACTCAAAAGACGTGAAGAAACAACAAAATTCAACAACTATCATTAAAATTTTATTGTCTCTAACTAACTAGAAGCTTGGGTGGTCATGTAGGAGTTATGATGACAGAATCAATCTTGTAGATTGTTTCACTAATAATTCTGAATACATTAACAAACAATCACAAAAGAATATTTAACTATAAATCGGGAAGTTTCATGATTAGGGACGTATACAATAATAATTTATATGAATATCAAACTACTAAAAAATATATGGATCTATGTCATAAGATAGATAAAAAAATATTTCACAAAAATATACGAAACAAACACACTAAAATATAAAAAAATAAGAAACTTAAGACAAAACGAATTCTTATCGAAAACTAAAATTAAATACAAATATGTTATAAACAATTGACAATCACCACGAAATCAATATCACTGTCGTGAATTATTTTTTTTTTTTTATAAATAAAAAAAGCAACACGTGATTTTTTTTAAAGCAACACCTAAGACTAAACGAATTCTTATCGAAACCTAAATCCCTCTTTATTCTTCGTTTACTCTTTGGCTTTCAAACCCTAAAAGGTTTGTTTACACGCCGTCGTCAAAAGACCAGCATATAGAGCCGCGCGAGTTCACCTCTTGTCGTCGGCACGCCGTCAATCCACTCTCCTCAACTTCGACCAATCCTCTCCCTGTAAGTCTCATCATCTCGCCTCCCTATACACTCTTACGTCACCCTTATCGCCCGCCCATGGATTTTTTAGATTTTACAGTAACGGGAGAAAACAGGGATAGCGGCCCGTTATTTACCGCTACCCGTTAAATTGCGACCGCAATCCACCGCTACTAGTGTGATTCCGCGTTCCACCGTTGTTTTCACCGATAACGGTTTCGGCCGGCGGCATTACCGCTAAATAGCGGTCGCGGGCCGTTTTTTGAAACCCTGCCTGCTAGAACTAAATAAGAAAAAAATTTATAAGATTAAGATCATATTTATTCAGATATAATCAAATATGATTAGTCTACTATGCTTGATTCATATGTACACTTATTTGTTCAGATTAATCAAATATGATTTCCTTGGTTTTTAGTTGCTTTTCCTTTTCAGTATCCATATGATATGCATTAAATAATAACAAATCGTTAAACTGATGGAGCTTAATTGATGGGTTTTTTTCATGTTATTTGACCAGAGTAATTTTTGCAATGGGAAAGAAAAAACATGAGGAGGGTGATTCTACTGCAAAAGTTAAGGGAAGCAGCAAAGACGTGAAAAAAGAGAAACTTTCTGTTTCTGCCATGCTTGCGAGCATGGACCAGAAACCTGATAAAACAAAGAAGGCTACTACTGCTAAACCCAAGGCTAAGGGCCCCAAGGTTTCATCTTATACTGATGGGATTGATCTCCCACCATCAGATGAAGAGGAGGATGAGTATCCTCCCGAGGAAGAGCAAACTCAATCTAGCAGACACCAGAGGCAGAGCTTGAAGCCACTTGATACCTCCATAAGTGAAAAAGAATTGAAGAAGCGTGAAAAGAAGGAAATGCTTGCTACCCATGCTGCAGAGCAGGCAAAACAAGAGGCCCTTAAAGACGACCGTGATGCTTTCACTGTGGTTATTGGTAGTCGGGCTTCTGTCCTTGATGGGGAGGATGACGCAGATGCAAATGTCAAAGATATTACCATAGACAATTTCTCTGTAGCAGCTCGTGGGAAAGAGCTTCTAAAGAATGCCTCGGTTAAGATATCCCATGGTAAAAGATATGGTTTGGTTGGACCAAATGGGATGGGGAAGTCTACTTTGTTAAAGCTTCTTGCTTGGAGGAAGATTCCAGTCCCGAAGAATATTGATGTGCTCTTGGTCGAACAGGAGGTGGTTGGTGATGATAGAACTGCCCTTCAGGCAGTTGTTTCTGCAAATGAAGAGTTAGTTAGGCTTCGAGAAGAAGTTGCAGCTTTGCAAAATTCTTCTCCTCGTGGAGGTGAGGATGAAAGTGACCTCAATGGGGATGATACAGGAGAAAGGCTTGCAGAACTGTATGAAAGGTTGCAGATATTGGGTTCAGATGCTGCTGAAGCTCAGGCGTCAAAAATTCTTGCTGGTTTGGGTTTCACCAAACAAATGCAAGCTCGTTCAACTCGGTCATTTAGTGGTGGTTGGAGGATGAGAATATCTTTGGCCAGGGCACTTTTTGTGCAACCAACACTTTTGTTGTTGGATGAGCCGACTAACCACCTTGACCTTAGGGCTGTTCTTTGGTTGGAGGAGTATTTATTTCGGTGGAAGAAAACATTGGTGGTTGTTTCTCATGATCGAGATTTTCTTAATACGGTTTGCACAGAAATTATTCACCTCCATGATATGAAGCTCCAGTTCTACCGTGGAAACTTTGATGATTTTGAATCAGGGTATGAACAGCGCCGTAAAGAGATGAATAAGAAGTTTGAAATTTATGAGAAGCAGGTTAAAGCTGCAAAAAGGTCAGGGAATCGAGCTCAGCAAGAGAAGGTTAAAGATCGAGCCAAGTTTGCAGCTGCAAAAGAAGCAGCAAAGAACAAGGGAAAGGGCAAGGTTGACGAGGATGAACGTCCAGCTGAGGCCCCGAAGAAGTGGAGAGATTACAGTGTTGAGTTCCACTTCCCTGAGCCTACTGAACTGACACCGCCTCTTTTGCAGATAATAAATGTAAGCTTCAGTTATCCTGATCGCGAGGATTTCAAGCTCTCAGATGTTGATGTGGGTATTGATATGGGAACTCGGGTTGCCATTGTTGGGCCTAATGGAGCTGGTAAATCTACTCTCTTGAACCTTATTGCTGGTGATTTGGTTCCAACAGATGGTGAAGTACGAAGGAGTCAGAAGTTGAGGATAGGAAGGTATTCGCAACACTTTGTAGATCTACTAACAATGGAGGAGACACCGGTGCAGTATCTGCTTCGTCTTCATCCAGAGCAAGAGGGACTCAGCAAGCAGGAGGCTGTTCGGGCCAAACTTGGGAAATTTGGACTTCCTAGCCATAATCATCTCACTCCAATTGCAAAATTATCTGGAGGGCAGAAAGCTCGAGTTGTGTTTACGTCAATTTCCATGTCAAAGCCTCACATATTGCTATTGGATGAGCCCACAAACCATTTGGATATGCAAAGCATAGATGCACTGGCTGATGCATTGGATGAGTTTACCGGTGGAGTTGTCCTTGTAAGTCACGACTCGAGGTTGATATCACGTGTCTGTGAGGACGAAGAGAAGAGTCAAATTTGGGTGGTAGATAATGGGACCGTGAACACTTTTCCTGGTACTTTCGAAGACTACAAAGATGAGCTGCAAAGAGAGATTAGAGCAGAGGTTGACGAGTGATGCTTCTGCGGTTAAAGTACGTATCGAGTTTTCCATAATATTTATATTTAGTCATATAAATGCATTAAGACCTGCAATTTTTCTTCATGCTTATTTTTTCTGGAGAGTGTAAACGGATTTATTTGAAATTCTAAGCCACTTTACCCATGAATTTGGTATTGTATACTAGAAGTGTTATATTTTTGCAGAGAATCTAGCATGATTTCTTGTTAGTTTCTGTTGTAGAAAGTTGGGTTCATAATTTAGGTTGCATGAAATACGTGCTTTTCAGTGTGGATGAAGGCACCAGAGAAGCTGCATTGCATTTCCTTGCCATTTTGGTTTTCGCTCTCTGTTAGCTTTGCATTCAATTATTATTGGTATATTTTTATCACCACACGCGCGGAAGAAAATATTTTACATATATATATATTTTAATTTATTTACTAATAATTATCGGTACAATAGTAACAATTTATTTTTGTCTTATTTTTAATTGGTTCGTGATAGTATTTGTTCAATTTAAACCTTTAATAAAATGCACGTACATTTTACAGATAAAGTGCTTAAATCTGAGTCTCGCGAACAACATTCTTTGTTTTATTGCTCCATGGGTTCAGCACGAATATGATTCTTAGTGTGATGAAATTTAGTTATTTCATTTACATATTACTATATAATGTATAAAAGACAAATACTATTATAATGATATTAATAATTATCTTGGGGTAAGGTGTTTGTGTCATTTTGTAATTGGGTTTAAGGTTAGTTTGGTCTACTTTTTCGAAAAGATTTTGGTTGTCGAATAGAGAAGCTCTACCGAACACTCTGCCGCGCTTGTGCTTTTTCACCAGCACTGCTTCTTCATCCAAATTTTTATTTTGTTAATTCCGCTGAACAGAGCCTTAATATCTGATTAATCTACGATACCGAGTTCGTCATGAACATTATTAATCGTGTAGATTGAAATTTATTAATAATGGTCATTGATAAAGAGGTAAAAATATTTATATACAAATCTTATTATATAGGTTTGATCCTTTGATTTTAGTTGACTGAGTTTCAGTTATGTTATTTAAACATTATATGAAGTAATGAAAGACAAATACATGTAAGCATGTTTTCTCATTTTCTAACCGAGTTAACACATGGTTAACCATGTACACTAGTTTAATTAGTAACATTATAAACAATATAGATTAAAATTTATTCAAATTTTTGATTAAGTGGTATACATTATATGTTAAAATTTAAGGTAAACAACACCACCGGTTATTTATTTTTTTGGGCCACTAAATTATTATTTTTTAAAAAATAATTGTTACTAGCGTTATATATATTTTTATTTTGGTCACCAATGTTACTTTTTATTTCTATTTTGGTTGTCAATCTATTGTTTTTTTCTTCAATAGATGTTGCAAAGCTTTCTTCATATTATGTCATTTTATCATAAGGGAAATGAGATGGAATTTGGAATTTATGATTAAATTAGTAGAATATTAAAATTATGCATGTTAGTTTTTTTAGAAGTATAGTCAAATTAAAATAAATGTAAACTTGAGGGCTAAATATATTATTATGCAGGTATCTAACCATACTAATAATTTTTCAAGCATCTAAAAAGTGACACCAATTGTAAATGGGCCAAAAAGAAAAAGATCAGGATAAGGCCCAATATTCAAACCTAATAAGCCCAATAACCCACACTCGAAATATCCCAAAATTCTCATATTCAATACTCGAACTATTAACCCGAAACTTTCGTTGATTTATGACAAGATTATTTTAAAATTATTTTTAACAGTTTTAAGGTGATTTCAAGAATAATATATGTTAATATTTTTTTAATCCTTTGATAAAGCACAACACTTTGTAGACAATGTTGCTCGAACATGAATCTCTTATGATGAACATCATACTCTTTTTCACTAAAACAGCTCGTTGAGTTCTTTAAAATCAATTTTATACCTTTATCATATTAGTTTAAAATATTATCTATACTAATATGTATTTAATGTTTCAAAGCTTTTTCGTATAAAAATAGCTGGATATATTTTTTGTCAAAAATAGTTGGATATATTTGGCATGTATAATTTACATGAGCTGAACACGAGATCCAATAATTTAAATGTTAAGGTATTAATTATATATAATTTTTTGAAATAAAAGTATTAATCATATATAAATTTATATAATTAGATCCTTTAAAAATATTGACGACCAAATGAGTGTTGGAAGAAACGGTCACACCCTCAAAAGTTAATGTTTTAAAGAGTCCTTTTCACTTTACATGGTAGGTCTAAAGATCAGAAATAAAATTAAAAAACAAAAAAATAATAATTTGTTATTGGGTTGCTAATGATACTATTTAAAATGTATTTAAAAATGCATTCAAAATTTGTTAGATACAAAAATATAATATTTACGAACTAAAATTAAAAAATATAAAAAAACACACTTTCATTGGAGTTTTTAATATTTTAAAATACAAATGTTGGATTTCATTATAAATACGAGAAGTAGAACAAAACACACTTCATACATAAAGAGAAATTTAGAAACTGTATCTATAAAAAAAATCACACATAAAAAAAGTAAAACGTGAAAATCCAAAAGACACGAAGAACATTTTAATTTTAGATATGTCCAAAAATAAATTATTTAAAGCACCATTTTCATATCACGGGAAAAAAACTTTGAAGGAGACGTTCATAATAAAAAAATGGCTAAATTATATTAGGATGAATATTCTATACACAGGCAGTGAAAATTGGAGGTTTCTACAATTGCTTTAGTTTTAGGGTATAAAGGGTTAGTTTAGGGTATATGGTTTATGAGTTTAGGTGTAGAGGGGTTAGAATTCAGGGATAGTTGTTTCAATTTAAGGTTTAGGGTTATAATTTAGAGTTTATCGGTTAAAACATTAATCCTCACCATAGTATCCTAAAAACTAAACCCTAACTATAAACCTTAAATTATAACCCTAAACCTTAAATTAAAACAACTATCCCTAAATTCTAATCTACTACACTTAAACCCCTAAACCCTATACCATAAAGTAACTACCTATACCCTAAAACTAAGGCGCTTGTGGAAACTTTCAGTTTCCACCGCCGGTGTATATGATATTAATCCATTATATTAAGGATAAATATTCTATACACAGGCGGTGAAAACTAAAAGTTTCTACAAGCGCCTTAGTTTTAGGGTATAGAGAGTTAGTTTAAGGTATAGGGTTTATAGGTTTAAGTATAGTGGGTTAGAATTTAGGGATAATTTTTTAATTTAAGGTTTAGGGTTTATAAGTTAATACCTAAATCCTCACCATATCATCCTAAAAACTAAACTCTAACATATAAACCCTAAGTTATAACCCTAAACCTTAAATTAAAACAATTGTCTCTAAATTCTAAATCCCTACACCTAAACCCCAAAATCTTATACCCTAAACCAACTCCCTATACCCTAAAACTAAGGCGCTTATGAAAACTTTTAGTTTCCACCGCCGGTGTATAGGATATTAATCCTTATATTAATGGGGGCTTTTAGGTTGTTTTCATTTTTATCGTAAAAAAATCTTTTAATTCAGTCACAGTCGTAAAAAACTATTCATTTCAGTCCCTTGTGTGTCAAACTCAAACCCCTAACGATGTCTCTAACGGAATCACAAATTAAAAAGATTGATCTTCAAATCTGGGATTTGAACCCAAAACACCACCTCAATATGTCAGTTTCGTCAATATATAAATATTGACCAATTGAAATGAACAATTTCTTTAATGATGGTGACTACATTGAATTTTGTTTCTGATTAAAATGAAAATGTCTTAAAACTTGAGTGATTACTGATGTAATTTACTGTTTTTAAAGAATAATGTAAAAGATAGATTTAAATCGGAATCCATAGTGTCTTCAGCTTCAATCGAACTGCAAGCAAGCTGTTAATCTTGTACTTTTTATTTCCATGTTTGGTACCTCCTCACTTGTTAATGTCATTCATAATTTATACAATCGAGCTTGGTACATCGAATTCATTTGGATCCCTCGTGAGTGCATTCAAGTGGGCGATGCAATGTCGAAGCATGCAACCTCTACGCCTTACCAGCTTCAACTGCTTTCGCAGCCCCCTATGACCATTCAGTCTTTGCTCGAGCGTGATGTCAATGGATCTCCTTATGCTCGTGGCGAGCGCATATAACTCCTCTGTTTAGGACTCTTTTTAATTCAAAAAAAAAATTCGAAATCCATTAATTGATCGAGTGATAAAAATACTCATATTATTCTATTTAATGTGAGTTAAAATTTTGATATTTGTATTTGAAGTGAAAGAAATTTACACTTAATAAAAAAATAAATTCATATTTGGGACTAATTAACAACTAAACCCTAGTGGGAAACCAGTATGAATAAATTTGGTAGAGTTGTTACAAAATAGATCAAACTGGAGTGTTAAAACAATTTATGGGATATCAATTTAATAAGGCATAAAGTCAAAAAAAAATTACTGACATTTAAATGAATAGTCATTTTGATTTTTATTCTTTTTTTTGAAGTAATTTAACCCTTATCAATTTATTGTGGATTAAAATAGCCCCATATACATATGAAAATTGTTAGTCAGCTAACTGTAAATTACTTTAAATGATGTGACAAACCTACATGACAGTGCACGTTGATATGACAGTGTCATATAGACAAAGACAAAGACTTTGAAAGAATGTCACATCAATTAAAAAATAATTTCATAAAATATAAAATTATTTTTTTATGTTGACGTGTTATTCTGTCAAGCCATTTCAAGCTATTTATCGTTAGTTGACTAATAATTTTTAACCATAAATGGGCTATTTTGACGTAAAATAAAACTTTAATGATTAAATTACTTTAAAAGAAAAGAATATAAGTTAAAATGACTATTTAGTCAAACGAAATGGACATTCTTTTGACATTATATCATTTAAAAATTAGCATGTATTTTAAATAGGATAAACATCACAATTGGTCACTAAATTATTTTAGATTTTATGTTTTGACTACCAAACTATTATTTTTGGCAAAATAGTCACTAATGTTATGTTTTTTCTTCTATTGGTCACTTGTCGTTAAAAAACTCACGAAAAAAATTATTGAGTGGATCGCAAGATCGAAATTGACCAAGAGGGGGGTGAATTAGAAATTTAAAAGTTTGTGGTGGAAATTGGCAAATTAAAAATTGATGGACAAGAGATTTAGAGTGGTTCAAGTTCCAAATGAACTCTACATCCACTACCTTAGCTTCACTAAGGATTTGCAACAATTCCACTAAATCGTTCTTCCCTTTTTTTAGGACAAGGAGGCAACCCTTTACAATTTCGGTTGATTTTTCTACCCAAAAATCAACCCAATCCTCACACAAGTGAACAAGAAAATTTGAAGGCTAATAAGGTATCTCTCAATACAAATGATAGCCCCAATACAAGCACTCAACCCAATTTTACAAAGTATGAATGAAGAACACAAATTGGGATTTTTAGACAAATATGAAATTTAGCACAATTGCTTGGATTTGATGAATAAGTGTTTGCTTGAAGATCAATAGTTGTTGCTGTAGCTTTTTGATGTGTCTTTTATACCTCTTCATTGATTTTTATCCGTTTGGGTGGTTGGGGACTTAATTAGAGCCGTTGGAACCCTCTCTCACCATCATAAATGCACATCTGCAGCTACCGGTATCGGTACGTGGGAAGGAGTATCGGTACCTGTCTCAGAAAAGAAAGAGCCGTTGTGTGCATTTAATACAGGGGTATCGATACACGCGTAAGCGTATCGGTACGTGGTATCGAAACGGCAAGGGCCGTATCGATACTATTTTCTGAACTGAACTCACTGTCCACAACCGTATCGGTACGAGGGTTTGGCGTATCGATACGGGTCAACGAACTTTTAAAGTTTGGTTACCAACCAACTGACACCAACGGTCATATTTTTTAAACCGACTTATATTAAAAAATTACAAAGCCCGTATCGATACGAGGGTTAGCCGTATCGGTACCGTATTCAAACTCTTTGAATTTTAACACAGGGTTGTATCGATACGAGGGTTTGGGGTATCAATACAGGTTCCGACAGTAACCAAGTTTGGTAAAATGGTATCGATACGCTGGGTGCTGTATCGATACTTCTGGACGTTTTCGAATGGTTTTGCCTTGAAACACTTAGAAAATATTTTGAGTTTGAGTTTTATAAATCAATTTCAAAGTGCTGGTGTTTTAAAAACTTATTAAGGGACTTAAAAACTAATTTTAAGTTTTACAAAATAATCCTTAAGGATTTAATTATATCAAAATCAAACATAGGTTTTACAAAAATGAAAGCAAGAATAATTTAGTGATCAAAATAGGAAAGAAGCAATAGATTGGTAACCAAAATAAGAAAAATAAAATAAATGGACAAAATAGGAAGAAAAAAAGTAACGTCAGTAATGATTTTGCAAAAAATAATAGTTTGGTGACTAAAAAAACCCAGAAATAATTTAGTGATCTTTAACCTTTTAAATAAGAAAATAAATTATAAGAAACTATTGATTATTTTTATTTAGGCTTAAGGGTGTAAAAAGCCCTTGAACTTTTGAAAAATAATCAATTAAGCCCTTGAACTTTTTTTGCACCCAATTGAGCCCTTGAACAAAGAAATTGAATCAATTAAGCTATTGAACTAAGAAATTGAATCAATTAAGCCCTTTGACCAATTTTGACCATTAAATCTTGACTCTTTTTTCTTCAGATATTACCGGCACATGATACACTACAGTTTCATCATGCTGCATTTACAAAAAAAATCGAAAAGTATTTTTTATAAATTTTATAAGTTTTTTAGAATTTTTAGAACCTTTAAAGAATTTTTTAAATAAAATAAAAAATTCTGAAAACTGTCAAGTGGAAACATTGTGACATAGTGCACTGCAGCAATGGATCGAATAAAATTATTAAGATTTAATGGTCAAAGTTGGTCAAATGGCTTAATTGATTCAATTTATTGGTTTAAGGGCTTAATTGATTAAATTTTGTGGTTCAAAGGCTTAATTAGGTGTAAAAAAAGTTTAGGGGCTTAATTGATTTTTTTTCAAAAGTTCAAGGGCTTCTTACACCCTTAAGCCTTTTATTTATTTAAGAATATTTATCAAATAAATATAAAAAGATTTATTTTTATCAAAATAAATTTAAAATGTAAAAAACAAAAATTAATATAAAAATATTAAAAACCGAATTGAATTAAAACAATAAATCCGACTCCAAACCGCATTTTTTTTTGTCTCAAAAGGGCGGCTACAATCTTATTTAAGAGTAGAGGAAAAGCTAGGACAGATCGTTGTTGTCTTTCTCCTTACCGAGAAAACCCTCTCTCTCTATATATATATCCCTTTTCTTCTCACTGCCTTCGTTTTCTTAATTCTGAAGATCTGTTGGCCTCCGCTCTGGTTTTCAATTCTTTTTTTATTTTCCTTTCTCGTTTTCTTCTTCGGTTCAGCTTATTCAGGTGCTTTATTTCTCTCTACTCACTATTTCATATCTTAATTTGTTAATTTCTGTGTTTTTCTGCGTTGATCTAAGGTGTTAGGGCATCTGTTAGTTTAATACTCGTTACTGCTTCCAAATCGATGATTAATTATAAAAGATTTGAATCAAAGTTGAATACGATTTTAGATCAGGTTATTGTATTTTCTCCACTAAGTTGATTATTAAGTATTGTGAGATCTAGCCTTTAGATGCATGTTTTCTGGTTGTGGAATTTTATCTTCAAAATACTTGGACTAATTTTAGGGATTTATTTTAATCAACCGAACCTGCACAAAATTGAAGATTACCATTATCGTGAGTTTGGAACGGCCTTTGATTCTATAGCAGCTCAATGGTAAATGATAAGATTTCGGTTATAGTGTTTGAATGATGCAGTTCCGATTTATAATCATTATAGGAGTAAAGATTTTAGGATTTTTTAATCGACCTGCTAGAACTAAATAAGAAAAAAAAATTTATAAGATTAAGATCATATTGTTTAAATGATGGAAATTCGATTTGGTTATTGTACACTTATTTATTCAGATATAATCAAATATGATTAGTCTACTATGCTTGATTCATGTATACACTTATTTTTTCAGATCTAATCAAATATGATTTCCTTGGTTTTTAGTTGCTTTTCCTTTTCAGTATCCATATGATATGCATAAAATAACAACAAAGCATCAAACAGATGGAGCTTAATTGATGGGTTTTTTTTTCCATGTTATTTGACCAGATCAATTTTTGCAATGGGAAAGAAAAAACATGAGGAGGGTGATTCTACTGCAAAAGTTAAGGGAAGCAGCAAAGACGTGAAAAAAGAGAAACTTTCTGTTTCTGCCATGCTTGCGAGCATGGACCAGAAACCTGATAAAACAAAGAAGGCTACTACTGCTAAACCCAAGGCTAAGGGCCCCAAGGTTTCATCTTATACTGATGGGATTGATCTCCCACCATCAGATGAAGAGGAGGATGAGTATCCTCCCGAGGAAGAGCAAACTCAATCTAGCAGACACCAGAGGCAGAGCTTGAAGCCACTTGATACCTCCATAAGTGAAAAAGAATTGAAGAAGCGTGAAAAGAAGGAAATGCTTGCTACCCAAGCTGCTGAGCAGGCAAAACAAGAGGCCCTTAAAGACGACCGTGATGCTTTCACTGTGGTTATTGGTAGTCGGGCTTCTGTCCTTGATGGGGAGGATGACGCAGATGCAAATGTCAAAGATATTACCATAGACAATTTCTCTGTAGCAGCTCGTGGGAAAGAGCTTCTAAAGAATGCCTCGGTTAAGATATCCCATGGTAAAAGATATGGTTTGGTTGGACCAAATGGGATGGGGAAGTCTACTTTGTTAAAGCTTCTTGCTTGGAGGAAGATTCCAGTCCCGAAAAATATTGATGTGCTCTTGGTCGAACAGGAGGTGGTTGGTGATGATAGAACTGCCCTTCAGGCAGTTGTTTCTGCAAATGAAGAGTTAGTTAGGCTTCGAGAAGAAGTTGCAGCTTTGCAAAATTCTTCTCCTCGTGGAGGTGAGGATGAAAGTGACCTCAATGGGGATGATACAGGAGAAAGGCTTGCAGAACTGTATGAAAGGTTGCAGATACTGGGTTCAGATGCTGCTGAAGCTCAGGCGTCAAAAATTCTTGCTGGGTTGGGTTTCACCAAACAAATGCAAGCTCGTTCAACTCGGTCATTTAGTGGTGGTTGGAGGATGAGAATATCTTTGGCCAGGGCACTTTTTGTGCAACCAACACTTTTGTTGTTGGATGAGCCGACTAACCACCTTGACCTTAGGGCTGTTCTTTGGTTGGAGGAATATTTATTTCGGTGGAAGAAAACATTGGTGGTTGTTTCTCATGATCGAGATTTTCTTAATACGGTTTGCACAGAAATTATTCACCTCCATGATATGAAGCTCCAGTTCTACCGTGGAAACTTTGATGATTTTGAATCGGGGTATGAACAGCGCCGTAAAGAGATGAATAAGAAGTTTGAAATTTATGAGAAGCAGGTTAAAGCTGCAAAAAGGTCAGGGAATCGAGCTCAGCAGGAGAAGGTAAAAGATCGAGCCAAGTTTGCAGCTGCAAAAGAAGCAGCAAAGAACAAGGGAAAGGGCAAGGTTGACGAGGATGAACGTCCAGCTGAGGCCCCGAAGAAGTGGAGAGATTACAGTGTTGAGTTCCACTTCCCTGAGCCTACTGAACTGACACCGCCTCTTTTGCAGATAATAAATGTAAGCTTCAGTTATCCTGATCGGGAGGATTTCAAGCTCTCAGATGTTGATGTGGGTATTGATATGGGAACTCGGGTTGCCATTGTTGGGCCTAATGGAGCTGGTAAATCTACTCTCTTGAACCTTATTGCTGGTGATTTGGTTCCAACAGATGGTGAAGTACGAAGGAGTCAGAAGTTGAGGATAGGTAGGTATTCGCAACACTTTGTAGATCTACTAACAATGGAGGAGACACCGGTGCAGTATCTTCTTCGTCTTCATCCAGAGCAAGAGGGACTGAGCAAGCAGGAGGCTGTTCGGGCCAAACTTGGGAAATTTGGACTTCCTAGCCATAATCATCTCACCCCAATTGCAAAATTATCTGGAGGGCAGAAAGCTCGAGTTGTGTTTACGTCAATTTCCATGTCAAAACCTCACATATTGCTATTGGATGAGCCCACAAACCATTTGGATATGCAAAGCATAGATGCACTGGCTGATGCATTGGATGAGTTTACCGGTGGAGTTGTCCTTGTAAGTCACGACTCGAGGTTGATATCACGTGTCTGTGAGGATGAAGAGAAGAGTCAAATTTGGGTGGTAGATAATGGGACCGTGAACACTTTTCCTGGTACTTTCGAAGACTACAAAGATGAGCTGCAAAGAGAGATTAGAGCAGAGGTTGACGAGTGATGCTTCTGCGGTTAAAGTACGTATCGAGTTTTCCATGATATTTTTTTATATTTAGTCATATAAATGCATTAAGACCTGCAATTTTTCTTCATGCTTATTTTTTCTGGAAAACATGCGAGTGTAAGCGGATTTATTTGAAATTCTAAGCAACTTTACCCATGAATTTGGTATTGTACACTAGGAAAAGTGCAAGCTCGGGGATATTAGAAGTATTATATTTTTGCAGAGGATCTAGCATGATTTCTTGTTAGTTTCTGTTGTAGAAAGTTCATAGGTCAAAGTGCTTTTGAGTGTGGATATTCATATGATAATATTTGTTCATTTTAAACCGTACACCTTACAGATAAAGTGCTTAAATCTGAGTCTCGAGAACAACATTCTTTGTTTTATTGCTCCATGGGTTCAACACGAATATGATTCTTAGTGAGATGAAATTTAGTTATTTCATTTACATTTTACTATATATAGTATTATAATAATATTAGTAATTGTTTAGGGGTAAGGTGTTTGAGTCTTTTTGTAATTGAGTTAGGGCTAGTTCGGTGCACTTTTTAAAAAAGTTTTAATGGTTTTGGCCGTTGAACGGAAAAGCTTCACCGAACATCTTGTGTTTGTTTTTCTTCTCGAACTTTTTGCACCTGATTTTAGTCTTAAACGCCCGTTTTAAAAAAGTTGAAATTTCTAACTTTTCTCGAACATTGTTTCTTCATCCAATGCTCTGTTTGCTAACTTCGTCGAACGGAGCTTATTATCCGGTTAATCCATGATACTAAGTCATGTTGCTTTTCTTTTCTTCCTATTTTAGTCACCAATTTATTATTTTTTTTCTATATTGATCACCAAATTATTTTTTTGTGAGATTTTTAACGGCAGGTGACAAAAATAAAGAAAAATATAACGTTAATGATGATTTTGTCAAAAATAATAATTTGGTACTCAAAACAAGAAAACAAAAATAGTTTAGTGACCAATGGTGTTGTTTACTCTAAATTTTATTTAATATTGATCATTGATAAAGTGGTAAAGAATTTATATAAAAATTTTATTAAATATTGATTCAATCTGTAATCGAATGGGATTTAGTTATTTTTTTAAAAGATTATATAACTATCATAATAACATTAATTATTATTTAAAATAAATCTATTTTGATCATCCTAATTAAATCGACTTCTATCTAATCGGTAACACAATCCAATCAACGTTATAATTAGTATAAAATTTTTAAAATACAAAACTACTGCCAGCAACGTTTTTTTATAATTTAAATTACTATATTTCATGTACAGTAAAAAATAACGAATATAAATATCATTTAAATATAAATTTGATGAGGGAAAGAGTTAATATTTAGTGTTGGAGGGACAAAACATAAATGTTTAAAAGTGTTTAAAAGTGGGAGAATTCATAAATAAATTAATTTTTTAAAAAAGATTATATAGGAAGACAAAGAGGAAAAGAAATATGAAATTTGAGTGCTGCTTTTTTGTTTAAGTCAACTGTTAACCCGGAACTTGGATTGTTACATCCTTAGACAATTCTTTAAGTGTTTCTCATTAGTTTGATTTTATATTTTTCTCAAACATATTTTTAATAGATTTAGTCTTGTATTAAAACAGCTATAACGTATGAGATTTTCTCTTAAAATTCAAAAGTAATGGATTTTCGTCTACATCAAAATTGAAGGTCAATAATATTATTATTATTGATTTCAAATTGATTTTTAGTAACAATTAATATAACAATAGGAAACTAGTTTGAGTTTCTGCATGATTATTTAGTTAGATTACATTTTTCATTGTTTTCTATGAATATATTAATAAGGATTTGAATTTTATTGCGGAGAAACCTAAACCAACGTCGTCTTATTGTGTAGCCAATGACATTATTTTTTCAATTTTCAGTTAAAAATTTAAATAGTGATTTTATAATCTATAATTTTTATTGTTTTCTGTGAATATATCAAATTTAGTTGATTACAGTTTTTAATAAAACTATAATTTGTCAATTTTATAGTCGTCACATTTTTCAATTTTTCTTAAATTTTTAATAGTGAGTTTTAGTATTTTTTAATATTTTAATTTTTAAAATCTCGAGGTCCGTTTGGTTCTAGAGGATAGAAGTCATTTTTATTTTTGTTTTCTTGAAAAATAAAATATTAAAGAAAACTTGTTAGGTTATAAAATTAAAAAATAATTTATAGTAAAAATGATTAAAATTTTAAAAGACGTGAAAAAATGTTTTCGTAATCTTTATTAAAAATGTTTCGTAAAAGTGAAAGAAGATCAAAATAAATCTTTTTTATGATTTTATTTAATCCGAATTTAAATACTTTTAATAAAAAATTAAAATATGATTTTATTTATCATATATTCATATTTTATTTTTTATTATAAAAATAGTTTATAATTATATTTTACTTCAATTGTTTAATTATTATTTATTCATTCATTTTGAAAAACTAGATACGGAACACATTTTCACTATTTTCATATTTTAAATAAAATTTTATTTTTATTAACCAAATTTCAAAAATTAAAAAAAATATTCTACGATGATGAGTATAAAAATATTTTTTCAAACAAACAAAATTTTGATTTTTTATATATCACATAAAATTCAATTAACGCTGTAAATTTCCATAAAAAATCAATTAAGTCTTTAAATTTTTTTTAAAAATTAATATCTCTCATTGTTACATTATTTGTATGTAAAATAACACGTAGCACACCAACCCAATGAATTGTCTTATCAGCATAATAACAATCAATATTAGTTATAGCACAAAATTAATATAATTGGCAAATTTGAGAATTTTTTTAAATAATTTTAAAATATTATAATATAGTATATATTAATATATTTTTTTCCGACTCCTCAGTAATATTGTCTCCACCTAAATTTTTCCGTCTAATAGAATGTAGAATAGAATTTAAAAAAATAATTATTTTATGCAAAATTATCCGTATAGGGGAAAAATAATTTATGCAGCTAACTAAAAAGGTAATACTTTTAATCCCTTCGAAAATCTTCCTGTTCTCAATTGCTTGTGAAAAACATGGTTATACTTATCACCTAACACAAACGAAGACGAGACAGAGGGAAGAAAAAAAGGCTTCGATTCCATTTCTTGTGCTTCAAAATTCATGGCTTCCTCTCATTTGCTCCATAATCAGAGCCTCTTCTTCCCATCTCCCTTCAAAAATCGTTGCTTTTCAAATGCTCCCCCAACAAAACTTCATTTTCAAAGAACCCCATTTGTCAAAGCATCCAACAAACAGCTAGAGGTCCTTTAATTTACTCTTTCTTTCTTTTTCTTTGCTTTTTTTAACTCAAAATCTTAATGTTTTAGTTATTTTTTGTCATGGGTTTTGTTTGTTTAGATTGTATATGACCCTGATGAGAGGCTGAATAAGTTAGCAGATGAAGTGGACAAGGAAGCTCCTTTTTCAAGGCTTACTTTGTTCTCACCTTGTAAGGTAATTTCTTGCATTTGCTTTGACTTCAATTGAACTCAATTTTATGTTTTTCAATTTCAATTTGCAATCCATTAGATACCCTTTTTTTGTTTCTTTCTTCTTTGTGTATAGATTAATGTTTTCCTGAGAATTACAAGCAAAAGGGAAGATGGGTATCATGATTTAGCTTCTCTCTTTCATGTAAGTTTGTATTTTTTTTTTTCTCTTAATTCCTACATATGTGTCTTAATTACCAGCCAAAGTATCTGAATTTGCTTACCCTTTGTTTGTGGATTCAGACAGTTAGTCTGGGGGATATAATTAAGTTCTCTTTGTCACCATCCAAAACCACTGATCGTTTGTCAACCAATGTCTCCGGTGTACCCCTTGATGATAGAAACTTGGTGAGGTTTCAAAGTTACTGCAATTTATTCGATGCTCCGCGCCTCCGCCGCAAGGCGCCTTTTTATTCTCTCTTGTGTTCCTAAATTTAGTCTTCCTTGTTGCAGATTATTAAAGCCCTTAACCTCTACAGGAAGAAAACTGGCAGTTCCAACTTCTTTTGGGTAAAAAACGCAGGCTACATGATAAAAACGTCGAAATTTTACATTTTTATCTGAACATATGTGCTTCTGCAAAAGTATGGTTTATTTTGAATGTATTTTTGGCTTATATTGTTTTTAATGGAATGACATGGATAGGTTCATCTTGATAAAAAGGTGCCTACTGGGGCAGGCCTTGGTGGTGGAAGCAGCAATGCAGCGACCGCACTTTGGGCGGCTAATCAGTTCAATGGTTGCGTTGCAACCGAGAGGGAGCTCCAAGAATGGTCGAGTGAGATAGGTTCTGATATTCCATTCTTTTTCTCACATGGAGCCGCATATTGTACTGGTCGTGGTGAGGTATGATAATATTTTACCTTGTTCTTTGATTGGAAATCATGTTGTCGGGAATATTTTGACCATTTTATGTGTTAGGGATAAGTTCAGTTTTTGTGCTGTTGTTTCTCGTTTCCGTCCAAAATTGTGAATTTGACATTCTAATTTATTTAATTTGCAGAGAACAAAAGCTTCCTTTGTTCCTTTAGCACCTGCATTTGTCCTAATATTTTGTTAGGACTGCCAGTAGGACTCATAGGCTTCGTGTATATTTTTGTGTATTTGTTTTAGAGAAAAATTTGTTCCTAGATCCGTTTTCTTATCGTAGTCTATGTTACCTAGACTTGGATGGGAGTGCCAGACATGGGTGTTTGTCCAACAGGGGTATGTTCAATTTTTCCATGATTTCCATTGTATTTTGGAAGATCATATTCTATGCCAAGTCCAGATAAGCATCGGACACGGATACTTCAAGAAAAATAGAGAGTCAAAGCAACATAGGTTGTAGTTATAATGATCTGGCATATGCTCATGATGCCATCTCAGTGAATTGGAATGAAATTTATCGACTCCATTGCTATACTTGCATGATTAATGAACTCTATGCTGATATTCCCAGATTGTTAAAGATATATCCCCTCCTCTTCCGTTGGACATTCCAATGGTTCTTATAAAGCCTAAGGAGGCATGTCCAACAGCCGAAGTTTACAAGGTAAATAAATTAGACCACTGGTGAGCGAATTCTGCTCTATTTTTTATCACTTGCCATAGTTTATATCTGAGAGAAGTTCTGGTTTTTCAGCATCTTCGAGTAGATCAAACAAGTAATGTTGATCCTTTGACATTGCTGGAGAAGATATCAATGAATGGAATATCTCAGGATGTCTGCATTAATGATTTAGGTACGATTACACAAAGAATCAACTGATTCTATTGACGTTTTATTTATTTGGCAATTACTCGTATTTGATGCATATATAATCAGGCAAAGTTTATCTTAGGCTGATGATTTGACTTGTCTCCACGAGAGGACGATCTTTCGGTGAAATATTATAGCGTACATCAATTATGTATTAAATTATCCCTTCTTCACATCTTCAGTTTAAGTGGAAGTCGAATGTGGACGTGCTTAATAGAATCAGAGATGCATTGCCTTACATGAATCTGTATAATTTGCAGAACCTCCCGCGTTTGAAGTCTTACCGTCCCTTAAACGGCTAAAGCAGCGGGTAACTGCAGCTGGCCGCGGACAATACGATGCTGTGTTCATGTCTGGGAGGTACAAGATTGTGTGTGAAATGTTTAAATTTTAATGTTCAATCCAGCATTTATTTTGAACTGGCATGCTTAGAATCAATGAGAACCTTTGATAGAAAAAAAGATTCATATATATATCAATTAATCTGCCAATTGCAACCCTTTATTGTTTCGAGTTATTCGAAATACCCTATTTAAAGAAGAAGAAAAAGAATAATGAAGCAAACATATAGCTTTTCAAATTGTTTTTCATCTGTTTGAGGTTGTTTATTTCATTTTATATCATTCGGGTTCCAAAGAAAGATGGCTGAATCTATTCTTATTGGCATTTCATTCAATTATCTTGATTGCTGCTATTTGAAAACATAATGCAGTGGAAGCACCATTGTTGGAATCGGTTCGCCTGATCCCCCACAATTCGTGTATGACGATGAGGACTATCGTGATGTATTTTTGTCAGGCAAGTTGCAAGGAGTTTAATTTGTGTTTTCTTTTTATCATCCTTCCACTAGCATCCATAAAGCATATGTTTGAGCATTGTTACATGTTACATGACTTGGATTCACCATTCTTTCGACATGATTGCGGTTAATAGTTGTATATGAATTCGTATATATTTGGAGTCGGAACTGATATTTTAAAACGCAGATGCGAACTTTATCAACCGGGAAGAAAATGAGTGGTACAAAGAACTTGTTTCAACGACTGTTTCTGATCCCTCGGAAGCATCGTCAACGTTTTGAGTGATTTATCTGTTCCTTGCTGAAGAAGGATGGAACTGTTTTTGCGTGTATGATTTACTTTATTACACATGGACAATATCAATTTATCAGAATATGTGAAGTTAAATCTATAGAAGATGAACTAGTGCTAATGGAAATAAAAAGTACTTGGATGCTTCTCTCTCTCTCTAACGGGTCATTTAGATCAGTTTTGGTTTGGGTTAATTTGGGTATGACTACTTTCAGTTCTAATCTGTTCGGGTGGTGATTAGATTCGGGTATCGGATTTGGTCGGATCATATCATGTCAGATGACTTCAGGTTGGGTTAACATGAGATCAGTCAGTTTCAATTGGGTTTTTAAATCAGATCAGTTTTTTACAACTTTATATGACATTGAAGTCAGTATATTTAACTTTTTAGTTAGTGCAAAAAATTGCAAATCATCTTTTTATTTCAGTTAATAATTATTCTTTTTATTTTAAATTATTTTCGGCTTGAGTTATTTTCAGTTCAGATTTATTTTGTTTGGGTCTATTTTAGTTCAATTAAAATTTAAGTCAATTTTAATTCAGATCATCATGTTCGGGTTTATATCAAATCTTCGGGTAAATCAATTCAGGTGACTGATCAAGTTTGCTAAGCCTAACAAAATCCAATTTGGTTATACTCCATTTTTACTTCATAAAATATTTGCCCTCACCCTAGAGTGAGGGAGAAGATACAAACTGCCTGAATAAGCTAAAAAAGATCTCTTCCTTCCTCTCATGTGAGATTGCAGTTGAAGTTCCGGCCGGTGGCCGCAGCCACACCACCATCCATGGGCAACACATTAATTGCGTTTGCCCTATGGTCTCAGCTTCCACTCAAGTTGATGACTCCCAAGCTTGGTTTTAAAAAGCGCGATGCGCTCCGAGGCGACAAAGGTCCCTAAAGTCGAGGCGCGAGGCGAGAAGCGAAAGTGAGCGCATTTTGTAGGCGAGGCGCCCTTTTTTTCTAAAAATTTATATATTAACTATATAACATATTTTGTACTTAAAATATGATACTTTTATTATAAATGCTTAAAGATAAAAATATTTCCTACTTAAATTTGTACTTAAGTCTCAAATTAAATAAAGAGATATAAGAAAACAACCCTATCAAGCATAGTTCAAATAAAAGAAATAAAAAACAATCAAAGTGTCAAACATAATTCAAAGTTCAAACTTCAAATATAAATAAGCAACATGCACAAAGTTGCACATTAAAAGTTATCACTTAAACATAAAAGACTAACACTTCATTACTCCAAATCACCACCATCCTCCTCGCAATATTCATCTTCATCGAGTCTATAATCTCCATCTTCACCAATATCCTCTTCCATCTCATCATCATCATCTAGGACTTGATGAGTTGTTTTAGGAGTAGAGGTTGCAGAACTAGTAGCTATATTTTTTCCTCTAACAAATGTAGAAGAAGAATTCTTTGAAGCTCTAGTCAAATAGATAGGATCATGGGCTCCAGCAGCTCTACCAACTTGACTCTATGTCAGATCATCACCATCGAACACAAATTCATCTTCATTATCGGAATTATTCTCCATTCTCCCAACTAACCATTCATTGCTTTCATCAATATCTTCCAAAAGTACAAAATTACAAATTATATAAATTATTAAGCAATTAAAGATTAATAATTTATTATGATACGAAAGAAAGAATATAGGAAGAAAGTTTCTTACAAGTTGAAAAACACCCCAATTTCTCTCGCAACTAGTAGCACTACAAGTTAGGCTAAGAACTCGTATAGCAAACTTTTGGAGGTTAGGAGTAGAAGCTCCAAATGAAGACCACCACTCCGCTATAATATCAAAAAACAAAAGCAAAGTAGTGTAAAATTTAAGTTATAGATTTTTAAAGATTTAATTTTAAATATGAAATATTATAATTTACAATATTGTATTCATGTATTGTAACTTTTAATACCTGGATGTCTTGTCTTCCTTTGCCTAATGGCGGATGGCCTGCCAAAAAGATCATTAGCACCTCGGTACATCTCTATTTCAGCAATGATCTTGTCTTCAATTACAACATCCGGATTGAACTTTGCAATGCACTCATGTAAACCATTCATAATTTCTCCACAACATGCTCTCTCGGGATCATCATAAAAGAATGTCGGGTTCAAAAAATAACCGGCAGCATGCAAAGGTTGGTGAAGTTGACAATTTCATCGTCTATCAATATACTCAAAAGCTTTCATGTACTCCTCTTCTTTCATTGAAAAACTCTTAGCAATAGCTTCTTTAGCCCTATCAATGGCTTCATAAATGTATCCCATAGGTGGCTTACTCTCACCATCAACTAGTCTAAGAACTTTAACAAAAGGTCTCGTTAACTTGAGAGTGTAAAGCACATTTCTCCAAAAGGTATCTTGCAAAAGATAAGCTGCAATTTTCTTTCCTCCCGCTTCTTTGGGCCATTTAGATTCATTCCACTCTTGAGAAGTAACCATTTTCCTCAAATTATTCTTTTGTTTGTGAAATTGTGCAAGAGTGATAAAAGATGTTGCAAACCTTGTGATCGCCGGTCTATGCAAATTCTTTTGATTTGTAAATCTCCTCATCATGTTCACAAGAGAGACATGGTTATATATATAACCATTCATGAATATGCACTTCTTCAGGACATTCTTGACTTTCGGAAGTTTTCCGATATCCTCCCACATCAAATCAATACAATGTGCCGCACACGGAGTCCAATAAAATTGTGGCCTCTTCACTTGTAGTAATTTTCCTACAAATAATAAAATAACACATCAAATTAAAATATTTTAATAATTTAACAAGAAAAATAAAGAATTAAAAAAATTATTTCGTACCGGCTTTGACATAATTAGAAGCATTATCCGTCACTACTTGGATCGCATTTTTCTCTCCCACAAATTCTACCATTTCATCAAGCATCTGACATAACGCGTCGGCATCCTTAACAATTTCGGAAACATCCACAGATTTAATGAACAAGGATCCTTTTGGAGAGTTGACAAGAAAATTCACAATATCTTTTTGTGTGACCGAATCACGCCACCCATCCGATAAAATTGAGCAACCCTTTTGTGCCCATTCTTTTTTGTGATCCTCCATTATTTTTTGAGTATCATCTACTTCTTTCTTAAGGAGAGAAACTCTAAGCTCATGGACGGTAGGCACTTTTAAACCAGGACCATATTGCCCAATAGCTTCGCACATTTCTTTGAAGCTAGGGTAACTTGCCGCATTAAAAGCAATCCCGGCATCATAAAAAAATTTAGCAATTTTTCTACAAGTGTTCTCCCTCAATTGCTTATCACAAGCTTCTTGCACACTCCCATCTTTGTGTGGATTAGCTTTTCTAGGATAAATAAACAAGTCCATTGGACCCTTGACTCTTGGTTTTTTAGGTAAGGGTATCCCGCTCTTTTGACTTGAGTTGCCCTTATCCCCGCTCGAGATTATTAATTCAAGTTCTTCTTCCTCTTCATCATCATGATCACCAACATTGTAGAAAAAATCTCGAGATGACATCAAAGTTGTAGCTTTTGCCTCTTGCTTTTTCAACATAAAAGCTTTCACTTCTTCTCTAACATGTTCGGGACATTGAGGACATTTGAGCACACTTGAAAATCCTCTAAGCAAGTGTTGTTTCATCCGATATGCTCCTCCCTTTGTAATTTTACCACAAAATTTACAAAGATAATTGTTTCTATTCAAAGGGTCCGGCATTCCATATTTTCTTGCTGGATCTAAAGAGGTCGATGATCCCCCAGTTGAATTTGATCCCACATTCATGATTTAAACACCTGGAAATCAAATGTACAATATATTAATTTTTATGTTAATTAATATGATTGTTTGTTTTATTTAGTGTTTAAATTAATGTGGAAATTGTAATCAAGCAAAGCAAGCAACACAAAAAAAAAGAATATAGACAACACTGGCAGTGGTCAGTCGGCAAACACATATACAATAGTATTTTTATTGAAATCAAAAGATTAAAAAAAATATCACTGCCACTGGCAGTCGGCAAAGTGCAAACAAATGAACAATCCAAATTTTAATTTCCAAATATTTATTTTAATTGAAGAAGTAAATAGAAATATAATAATATTTTTATTAAAATCAAAAGATTAAAAAAAATGTCACTGCCACTGGCAGTGGGCAGTCCACAGTCGGCAAACAAATGAACAATCCAAATTCCAATTTCTAAACATTTTTTTTAATTGAAGAAGTAAATAGAAGAAATTAGAAAAGAAAAGGAGGCGTTGGTGGTGGCTGCTCTTACCCGCAAGTTGCGACGGTGGCTGGGCTTGGCGGCGACGGTGGCTGGGGCCGCTGGGCTTGACGACGATAGTGGCTAGGCTTGCCGGCGATGGTGGAAATTGGGGAGAGGCAGAGCAATTTTGGAAAGTAGAGAGGGGCTGAATTTTGTAAGTTTTGTTGTGAATTTGGGTTAATTTGGGTTTTAGGTTAAAATTAAAGCTATTTTTTAATTAAAATATATGGTATATTTTAATTAAAACATAAAAGCACGTGTTTTTTTTAAAACACGCCTCTGTCCTCAAGGCGTCGCCTCGCACGCCTCCGGTCGCTTCAACCCTCCGAGGCGTTTTTTGCTTCGCCTCACGCCTCAGGCGCGCTTTTTAATACCAAGCTCCCAAGTGCATTATAAAGAAAACACTCTTAAGAACCCGACCCGATTATTGCATCCATCTCATAATGAAAGCAAATCTTTGGGAAAGTTCATTCAGAAAAAAATAATGAAAGTAAAAACATCATATGAAGATTTCATGGTTTTAAACAAAACTGTATCTAAAAGCCAAAAAGATATCAAGTTCAGGATCCTTCAAAACAAACCAAAAATGCCTCAAACACTGAATTAAGAAATATGACCCTGAGTCTAATTCATTCTCCGAATTAGCTCGTTGATGTAATTCTCGCGGTTGCCGGCATCTCCTCCTTCAACATAGTGGTTCCTCTTCTTCTTCAGACCACCCAACGGCGCCTTGAGCTGAAAGGGCCAAAGGAAATTGTTGGCCTCCTTAAAATGAGGTCCTACCGTCATGATCTCATGGATGAGATCTTCAACGCAGATGATGCCAAACTTGCCCAAAGCCTGTCAACAGTATAGATCTTAGTAAATGATTGGTGCAGATATAAAATTCTGCAAACACAAGAGGAGTAGAGGACACAGACCTGCTCCACAATTGAGTTGTCCGTCAAAGCAGTTCTCGATTTGTTCAACTTCCCGTAACCTCTTTTGTAAATCAATTCCCTCACACTCTTGAGATTAGGGTATCTAGAATCATATATCATGAGAAATAAGATACTGAAAGCATATAAAATGATTAGAACTGATAGCAGGAAGTAGGAAGACAAAACAAAATACCCGTAAGTCACATAAGGCTCGACAAGGTGAAGCATGTTCATTGTTGCCTTGTTCACTTTAAGAAAAACACCATTAAAAATCTGCAATTGATTTATGACAGAAAAATTATATAGTTTTCCAACACATAAAAAAACAATCCTCTTGCCGAATGTTAGGAAGAAAGACCCAGATTTACAATGACAGAGGCAATACATGGAAGTTGCTAAATTAACAAAAGGTTAGCAAATCAATTTCAAGTTACACGATCCAAATGACGAAAAGATTTGGTAAACTACCTGTCTCAAACGCAAGAGCTGTAAGATCTTTCTTGTCCTTGGGTGCATGGCATTGATACTGAAACCAAACATTCAAAACTCGTTACAATTAGAACTTAGATTCACATATAAATGTAATGTAAAAAATCACATACCCACGGATTCGGACGATGAACAAGAGTTTAGCTTCTGGATCTACATAGAATCCTCCTTTCAGCTTTGCCTCCCGCTTCAACCGAATCAGCTCTTTCTCCTGACAATTATAGACCACAAACAGTAAGATTCTGAAGCTATTATGATCTGATAAAAACAGATTAAACATAAATCAAAACAGAACAAAAAATTTACCTGAGCCTCATACTCCTTTGCATATTGCTTAGCCCTGTTGAAAATCAACTTGCGGTTCTCGACTTTTTTCTTCTTTGCAACTTCAATCTCCTGCTTTTTGGCGAGCTCCCATTCTTCATTCCTCTTCTGCTTCTTCAAGAGTGATTCGGGAACCACAGCCTTAACTTCCTCGCCCATTTCTAGTCCACATTATTATCAAACCAAAACCAATCAGAAAACAAACAAATTCTACATATCTATCAGTTCTAAAGCCTGTTTTCCTCAAATGAGCAATCATTTGAAAAAAAAAACGTAGGAAATTGAACAAATAACCCTGCTTGTTCACAGATTAATATAACAACACAAAACATATTCCAACAATTCAAGCAAAAAACAACATACAGTTTACTACAAAGAAATTGATGATCTTGCAGATTTGGCAGAAAGCGCAGCAGATGGTTTACCTGAACTGTGGAGGGTCCGGGATGCGGCAGACAAGGAGGAGTTAGGGTTTGTGAGACTTTCAGAATCTAATTATAGTGAATAATTGAATGCCGGTGTCTAGGGTTTTTAGGTGATTGGATTTGGGCTTTTGTTAGTCTAAATGGAAAATTGGATTGTTACCATGATTCAACCCAAAAGGCCCTCGTATAGCCCAATTCTTTTTATTATAATTTTTCCTTTCTTAAATTTGTTTAATTAACCGATAACCGTAAACCTATCTAAACCCATATTTAAATTTTTTTTCTTAAGTAAACTAACGGTTTGGTCCAAGTGGTAAGAAATTTAAAATTGCTTAAGCTAATTTCAAGTTTAAAGCGTTGTGTAAGCAGAAATTTTCCGTTGGGAGGCTTACCTATCAATGTCAGGTGTGAGAAGTGGGGCGGTCCGGATTAGTCAGGGCGAAATTTTGGAAACCATAACGACAACCGAATTTTTTTCCCTTAAGTAAGGTTAAGGGTTCGAATTTTGGGGATGTAAATAGAGAAAACTGGATTAAAAGGGTCGTTCTTATATTAGACCTCTACATAACTCGATCCAGATTAGTCGATAAATGAATCTGATATTAGTGGCTAAGAAAACAATTTTAAAATTGTATTGAGAATGAAATTGGATTCTATTTATTCATGTTTTTTAAATTTTCATTGTTTTAGGTTTAACAATGTACTATTTGTTTTTTAAATTGACTATTTTTAGGTTTAAGGATAAATGAAATTTTTGTGATTTTTTTAATCAATTAAGACCCTTCAAGGAAAAAAATACAATCAATTGAGTCCTCACTTAAAAAATAGATAATTAAATTCTTTAACTAACGGACTTTGTCCTTTACAGTTAATGTGGTTATTAAGTTTATTTACATAATGATCTACATGCGAATGATATGACATGATAGAAAAGTTTGATTGATTTTTTTAGAAAACTTATAGGCTAATTTAAACTTTAAGTAAAATTAAAAAGGCGAGATTTTATTAATAATTTATTTTTAAATATATTAAAATAATTTAAAATAAAATATTAAGAATTTTAAATATAAAAAACAACTAAAACATTTAAATTTTTAGCGATACGAGAAACTGTAATAGAAGGAGAAAACTCAGGGGAACTGATAGAAGAGCTTAACTTAAAAAGAAAAGGTATAAATGAACAGAGCGTACAAAAAATTGTTCGTATATCGTTTGTTTATTAAGTTAAATAGATGAATATGAACAAATTTTTTATGTTCGTTTAATAAACGAATGAACACGAATAAATGCGTATTTGGTTCGTTTACGTTCACGAACATGCTCGTTTATCGACTCGTTTACCATGTTTCCCTTTTCCTTGTATTTTTTCTACATTTTAAATATTGGTGAAAATAGAGACTAAATTAAACACATATGAACTTTGGAGGTCAAACTGTGAATCCTAAGGAGCTTAAGGATTAGTGATGTAATTTCATCGTTTTGAATATAAACTAATATGTTTGTGGATGTTAAACGAACATGTTCATGAACGTTAAAGTTCGTGAACATATAAATGAATATGTTCGTGTACGCTAAACAAACGAACATGAACACTTTTAAAAATAAATAAACGAACATGTTTACGTACGCTAACAAATGAACATGAACACCTTCAAAAATAAATAAAAAAACACGAGCATGAATGGAACATGAACACCTTCAAGAATAAATAAACGAACACGAGTACAACCTTATTTATTCAAGCTCGATTCATTTACAGTTTTACACCCATACGAAAGGGTAAATTATTATTTTTTATCTCTCAACTTTCTTCTCACTCTTATTTGATCATTGAAGTTTAATTTTTTAAAATTTAATCGGCTAAATTTTTAATTTATTCTTATTTTGATTACTCCGATGTTAAATGTTTAACAACATAATAGCTAAAAGCCATCTTTTATATATTATGAAATGACTTCAATACCTTATTCATTTTTTGTGAAAATTTCTAGTTTCGTATTCTCCTAGATTTCTCGATGATAGAGCATTTTCTTTCGAACCTCAATGATCGGGAGGTGAAAACGGAGAAAGCGAGGATGATGTACAATTGATTCCATGTTGATTGAATGGTGATTATTGTAGTAGGAGATGATGATGCTGGATTAACATCCGCAATTGTGGGCACATATGTATAATGTATGATGTTATTATAAAGTATGACACAAAATTAAGTGACCAATTATGTTTGGTGTGTCATATGTATTAAAATGTCATAAAAATAAAAGTGTACATACCATAAGATATATTTATAATTCGATGAGGGGCATAGTTATAAATACTTAATAGTTGATTTAATAACTAGTTATATAAAGTGGTAGTGGTCACCAAAAAATAAGTTAACTTTTATTACTCTTGTTCCTGTCAGAGAGCTTTTACGACAAAGAATAACTTATCTTCTTAGAAGATTAATACCAAAAAAATTGAGATTTCAACATCAAATACAAGATTTTCAATTACAAATCTATTCAGGTACGTCCACATTCAATTTATTGTTCTTGATGATTTGAAATGATAAATTTTGGGTTAGATTTTATATTAAATTACGATTTGATTATACATATAAAACCTATTTGTTGGTGTCTTAAATGATTTGATTCAAACACAAGGATGAAACTATAAACTTTCATATTTGGGGAGTAAGATAAAATTAAAAGAAAATATACTAAAAAAATGACGTGGATAACATATGACCGCCATGCCAACAAAAAAATTCAATGTTAACATACATGCTTACTATGTTACCTTTTCGTTTTTTAATATTTGAGTGAATAAAATAAAAACAAATTGAAATTTTAATAATTAAATTAATT
The DNA here is from genome assembly GCA_958450335.1 of Hibiscus tridactylites. Classification (NCBI taxonomy): domain Eukaryota; kingdom Viridiplantae; phylum Streptophyta; class Magnoliopsida; order Malvales; family Malvaceae; genus Hibiscus; species Hibiscus tridactylites. The sequence goes on along the minus strand of OY288278.1, from coordinate 90,870,058 downwards.
TTTTTTTAAAACTTGAATGACAAAAATAGAGTAAGAAAAAAACGAATGATAAAGTTTGTAATTCATTCTAAAAGAAATTGTCCTTTTTTTATTTAGAAATCTAAAAGAAAATTTCAGATGAAGTTTAAACCAGGAAAAAAAAAAGTTTAATTGCTAAATTTAAACTTTTTACCCCATAATTACAAACGGAACATGAGGTGACATTTGAGTTCTGTTAAATACAATTCCACGTGTCAAAAAGTTGTTGAAGGGGGGACATTTGAGAGGAATTTTGTTCGAACAAAATGCCCTTTTGTCCGAGGATTTGGGATAATGAAAGGACGAAATTACCCTTCCAACTCCCTGCCTCCCCTTATATAAGAAACTCCCCATTTCTCCTGGAAGAATCACTCATCTCGCATTCGCGCTCTTTCTCCGTCTCTTCATCCGCCGTCCGATCAGACTCATCTCGCATTCGCTCCGCCGTAAGGTTCAATACTTACACCTCTTTTATTTCATCTTAAAAAAAAACATTTTCCTCACCATTTCTTGATTTTCGCAGGGATTTTAACGAACGAAAAATGAGGGAAATCCTTCACGTACAAGGCGGGCAATGCGGGAACCAGATCGGATCCAAGTTCTGGGAAGTGGTTTGCGACGAGCACGGCATTGATCCCACCGGGCGTTACGCGGGGAACTCCGATCTGCAGTTGGAGCGCATCAACGTTTACTACAACGAGGCTTCTTGCGGAAGGTACGTCCCCCGTGCCGTGCTCATGGATCTTGAGCCGGGGACCATGGATAGTGTCAGAACCGGACCTTATGGACAGATCTTTAGGCCAGACAATTTTGTGTTCGGCCAATCTGGAGCTGGTAATAATTGGGCTAAGGGGCATTACACCGAAGGAGCTGAGCTTATCGATGTCGTTCTTGATGTTGTCAGAAAGGAAGCTGAGAATTGCGACTGTCTCCAAGGTATAATTCTTCTTAGAATTTCAACAATTTTCAATACACCGGCGATCGAATATCGATTATATAGGAAAATAGAAATTGGATTAGTATATTTGGTTATGGATAATGTAATAATTCAAGTGAAAATTGCCTTGTAGATGTTGGTCCTTTTAAGGAAAATTTTAAACGCTGAAGGTCCTTTAATTTTTGATTTTGGGTTCTTTTATTAATGTGTTTGTACACATAGGTTTTCAAGTTTGCCACTCTCTTGGAGGGGGAACTGGTTCCGGTATGGGTACCCTGCTGATCTCGAAGATCAGAGAAGAATACCCTGACAGAATGATGCTCAGCTTCTCCGTCTTTCCGTCGCCAAAGGTTTCGGATACGGTGGTTGAGCCGTATAATGCTACTCTTTCTGTTCATCAGCTTGTTGAAAATGCGGATGAGTGCATGGTGTTGGACAATGAGGCATTGTATGATATCTGTTTCAGGACCCTCAAGCTAACCACTCCTAGCTGTAAGTCTCTATTGTCTGGCTTGATCTTAGTGTATAAGCTTACAATTTTGCTGTACCAAAATTATCATTTGTGTTGGTGTGGTATTTTGATCTTAGAATATTAGTATATTTTGGTCTTGGCATGGTATTCAGGGATTGACTGAGGGGTGCTGGGCAGTAGTCCCCCCTAAAAAATTTAAATTACCTTATACTATAAGGTAATTTTCTGTATTTTGTTGTCAATATCTAATTTTACACCCCTTAAATTTCATTTTAGGTAAGCGGAGGAGAAGAATTATATTTATGATTGTTATTCTGCATTGACTTGTGTCACCATAGTTTATATAAAAGTTCGCCTCCCCCCCCCCCAAACATAAAATCCTGAGTCTTTTGATATGCATCACTTGGTCTACTTCATTTGGTTTAGGCCTCTCTCATGCTCACCTTAAATTTCATTTTAGGTAAGCCGAGGAAAAGAATTATAATTATGATTGTTATTTTGCATTGACTTGTGTCACCATAGTTTATATAAAAGTTCGTTCCCTAACATAAAATCTTGGGTACGTCCCTAATGGTATTCCTAGTCTTTTGATATGCATCACTTGGTCTACTTCATTTGGTTTAGGCCTCTCTCATGCTCACATTGCCACGATTTTTATCACTAAAGTAACTTTCCTTTTTTGTTGATTGTAACAGTTGGTGATTTGAACCATCTGATATCTGCAACCATGAGTGGTGTCACATGCTGCCTTAGATTCCCCGGCCAGCTCAATTCCGACCTCCGGAAACTTGCCGTGAACCTCATTCCTTTCCCTCGGCTCCACTTCTTTATGGTCGGATTTGCTCCCCTCACCTCACGGGGATCTCAGCAGTATCGAGCCCTAACAGTCCCAGAGCTCACTCAGCAGATGTGGGATGCTAAGAACATGATGTGTGCTGCAGACCCGCGACACGGTCGCTACCTCACAGCCTCAGCCATGTTCAGGGGCAAGATGAGCACCAAAGAGGTTGACGAGCAAATGATTAACGTTCAAAACAAGAACTCATCGTACTTTGTTGAGTGGATTCCAAACAATGTGAAGTCCAGTGTGTGTGACATTCCTCCTCGGAGCCTGTCCATGTCATCTACCTTTGTTGGGAACTCGACCTCGATTCAGGAGATGTTCAGGCGAGTGAGTGAGCAATTCACTGCTATGTTCAGGAGGAAGGCTTTCTTGCACTGGTACACCGGTGAGGGAATGGATGAAATGGAGTTCACCGAGGCCGAAAGCAACATGAATGACCTTGTATCGGAATATCAACAATACCAGGATGCAATGGCCGACGAGGAACTTGAATACGAGGATGAGGACGAGGAAGACTATGATGAGATGTGAGAGATCTTGTGTGGTGTGGTAATGAGAGTGAGAAGTGGCCATAACCGGCTACTTTGAGCTTGTCTGTATCACTCTTCATGTTCACATTCCAGCCTTGCTGTTTTCAATAATGAAAAATAGTAGTATTGGCTATATCTGTTTGTTTCTTGGTAATTTTAAATTTTAAGAATTTAAACCCTAACCTTAAACAATAACCCTATAATTCAACTAAACCTCATTTTTAATATTTAGACATATATAAAAACATAAAAAAGACACAATTTCTATTTGTTTTATTATCCCCTTCTAGTTTTAGTGATTTATTTCCTATTTTCTATACATATGGACATATACAAGCCAGAAAATTTAAGTTGTGTCAGAATTTTGGGTGCTAACTCATATTTTATTAAAAGCATGTGGAGTCAAATTTGTTACCCCACCGAATTAATCTTAACCATCCATTTCACCCATCTAACGATTCAATTCCTCAATGTAAATTTTTTAACTTTTACACGTTTTTTAATCGTTGGATGAGTGAAATGTTAATCTCAACCATCCATTTTACCCATACTAAGATCCAAAACTATATAACATAGAAACTTTAATGACAAAGTTATTATTACAAAAACTTGAACCCAACTAGTGGCACAAGTAAAAAAATGATGATGTTTATTTTAAGAGTTTCGGGTTTGAGTGCATGTGCGTAAGTTGAGTGTGTGATCAAAAAGTTAAGAAAAACGTATGAACATATACTGCAATACAATAAAAAAAAATTATTACTACCCGTTTTCTGTAAATGGGAATGGGTTCATGGATCCTATTATTATATTTTTCTAAAAAAATTCTAGAAGTACAAAAAATTAAAAACTTAAAATCTTAAAAAAAGCAATGTTTTTTTTTGAATATTGAAACATTTTATTTTCTGGAACTATTTTTTTGAATCCTTATATTTTCTTTAAAATTTGATTTTTTTTTAATTTTAAAAACAATTTTTTGAATAGTTTAAAACATTTTTTAATTGTTAAGGATTTTTAGTGAAAATGTGTGCGATATATATATATATATATATATATATATATATATATTAAAGAATAAGGGTTAAATTGACACAAAATTATAACGTGCGATAAAAAAAGCAATGGAAATAATTTTTTGGGCACTAAAGTTTCAAAAACTATAAATGCTCATTAAACTTATCTAATTTTTTTTAAAAAAATGCCGTTGAACTTTATCAAACTATTATAAAATAATTATTAAATTTATTTAAATATTAGAAAAATAAAATGGTCATTAAAATTATTAAATTATTAGAAAAACAAAATGGTCATTAAACTTATGAAATTATTAAAAAAATAACCCTTAAGCTTATCAAAACTCATCACTATTATATCGTGTAGTGACCATTTTGTAACCGTTCAACAAATTTAATGACTATTATATAACTTATGAAACTTAAGTGGCTAAAAACTCATTTTCACTTAATTTAGTGACAATCTATATACTTTACCCTAAAATTAATTTATTCTACTCTCAACAAATCGCGACACCTTTACCTCTACCCCTTTAATTTCCCACAACATTCAAATTTACTGATCCTTCCGACTCCGATTTCGTCAGAGTAAACATGGCTTCAGGTCTCTCCTCTCCTCTTTCTTTCTTTCATTCAAATTTAGTTTTTGTGTTATTAGCTTCGTTTTTTAAAATCGGTTTAACTCATCGGTTTATCGGAATTTGGCAGATGCGGATATGGAAGATTACGGATTTGAGTACTCCGATGAGGAGCCTGAGGAACAAGACGTTGATATTGAGAATCAATATTACAATTCCAAAGGTTTCTTTTCTCATCCATTCTTTCCTTTCTTTCTTTTTTGGTTTATTTTCCTAATCTCTGTTTTGATGCGGTTATGATAAAGAATTGTTTCAGATTTACTTTTAATACATTTATTTGCTTCAAAAATTTACTTCCATTAGAGTTAGAGTACACCTTTCGAACGTGGTTGTGAACTGCCGTTAGGGTTTATGCCTGTAAATTTAGGAAATTAATTTAGTTATAATTGCTGCGTGGTGCTTGACTAATAAACTAAACTTATTAGTCTGACTATGAGACCCTCCTACCTCACTTTACTATTATGTTTTTCGTTAACGTTTTCTTTATCTAACCCTCATTTGGGTGAGCATATGTTCTGTTAAGATCATTTTACTTTTTTTAACTACTGTACTTCATATTATTATGCATGTAGGCGTGAATTTGCCTTTTGTTTTCAGTGTCATTTTGATTAATCAGTAATTGATATATCGGATACGGATAAGTCCCTAAATGGTATCTCCTATTCCATATGAAGTGGTGGATGAGAAATCAGGGGACTATTCTGTTTGGATAAATGTGTAAAACCTTGTGGTTAGTTGACAGTTATTGATTTCACTTTTTATTACTTATGTTTTTTTTTTTCGTTTACGGTTGTAAAAGGTTTGCTAGAAACAGACCCTGAAGGAGCACTTGTTGGTTTTTCTGAAGTGGTTAGCATGGAGCCTGAGAAGGCTGAATGGTGAGTTCTCTGGAATTGACCTTTTTATTTGTAACCTAGCATTTTTTAATTGCTGTCAATGCTATTTTGTTTTAAGAACATATGCTATTTGTTGCCTTTCCACAATGGATGGACTTCTCTCTTATGTCAACTTTACCAAAGAATTCTGTTATATGAATGGATTCCTGCAACCTTGCTGATTGTGGTTACTGTTTTATCTCTCCATAAAAAAGCAATCGTCTCATTCACCAAAAAATTATGTATTTGGTCAGCCTTATCAATATTCAACGTGTGCTCATACTTTCTCTGCTAGGGGATTCAAAGCTCTGAAGCAAACTGTAAAGCTCTATTACCGTTTAGGGAGGTACAAAGAAATGATGGACTCTTACCGGGAGATGCTAACGTACATCAAATCAGCAGTGACACGAAATTACAGTGAAAAATGTATAAACAATATTATGGATTTTGTTTCCGGATCAGCTAGTCAAAATTTTGATCTCCTGCAAGAATTCTATCAAACAACTCTCAAGGCCCTTGAAGAGGCAAAGAATGAGGTCAGAAAGTATCTAAACTACAGTGTTGTACTTTTGGCATTTGCGTTAAGCTTTGCTTTATTGCTTCTTGTTATGCAGAGACTTTGGTTTAAGAAAATTCTATAGCTTTGGCATTTGTATCAAGCTCTGATATATTTCTTATTGTCATGCAGAGACTTTGGTTTAAGACAAATCTAAAGCTTTGCAAGATCTGGTTTGATATTGGTGAGTATGGGCGAATGAGCAAGGTATCTTCTCGAAACTTTTTTAAGCTCATTTGTCTGCGATATAGAATGTTAAAAAATAATCAGCTAATATATTGCACTATCAGATTTTGAAGGAACTTCATAAATCTTGTCAAAGGGAAGATGGTACAGATGATCAAAAAAAGGGAAGTCAGCTTCTGGAGGTATATGCAATTGAAATTCAAATGTATACAGAGACAAAGAACAATAAAAAGCTCAAGGTAAATCCAGTTGGGCTGGTCCTGGATTTTTTAAAGCACGGTTGAATTACTTTATTTCTTGATTTACTATGTAAAGTAAGCTACTTGTTTAATTTAAAATCATGTACCTTTTTCAACCTATTATAGCAAGTACCGGTTGGGGGGGGGATTATTTCTCAAACATCAATCCCAATTTTTGTAGTTATCCTCCTTCCTTCTTATAGAATAAATTCTACTTTTTTAACCTATGCTATCTACCCTTGTCCCAAACTGGATTTTAGTATATCTGTCCTGCCCCTCCACCATCATTTCCTTTCCTTTGTTCTTTAAAGGAATCATGCATAGATCAATTACCAGGACCATTAGTTGATTTTAATACCGATTTCCATAAATTTTCACTTCTGTTCAACTTCAATTTCATGCGTAGACCACTACCTTTCTTCCCTTAATTAATACTGCATTGTGTCCTTTCCAACACGTATTGTTCTTTTATTATCCCATGTCTGATAAATATCAATTATTTGGAAATCAATATTAGGTTATGTATGATGACTTTCTTTGTTTTCTATAAATCAAATGTAATTTTTAGAAATGTTATGGCATAATTAGTATCCACCTATAAGGCCAGACAGAAAGTGAGGGAAGCTTAATCCCCTAATCCAGGCTTTTCTTTAATGCAGGTTTTTATTCTACTCATATTTTGATGCTACAAAGTACAAACTTCCCTTTGAGTGTTTTGAAGGACTATAAGTATAAATATGATTATTACGGGATATGAACTTTTACAACTGCTTATGCAACCTTTCAAGAATAAAGGAATACTCAAAAAGTTGTATGTATGTGATATTGCTAACCCTCTTTAATGGATATTTATAACTTTATTCTATTTTAGGTGATAGCCTAAGAACCAACCTTGATTCTGTACAAGTTTACGAAGTTATATGGTTTATATCTGGGGCTTGGTCTTATATGGCGGTTTAGCTGAGTTTGAAATGTTGGATTATGCAGCAATTATACCACAAAGCACTTGCTATAAAGTCTGCTATACCACATCCACGGATCATGGGAATAATTCGTGAATGTGGTGGCAAGATGCATATGGCTGAGCGTCAATGGGCTGAGGCAGCAACAGATTTCTTTGAAGCTTTCAAGAACTATGATGAAGCTGGGAATCAGAGACGTATTCAATGTCTTAAGTATGATTGCTGTTCCTATTTTCTATTCTTTTTGCATTTTTCTTTTTTTCAATTTGATGTGTCCTCCTCTTCCCCCTCTCTCTCATCAGTATTATAATAGTAAAGCCAAACATGAGAGCTGAAGCTCTTTACCCATTCCCTGATTCCTTGAGAGCATCTGATCTAACCCTACTATGGCACTAGGGTGGTCCAAGCATATGAATAGCATTTCTCTAAACATGTCTGAAGTGGCCACTTTGAGGAAAAATGTTCACTTACAAAAATTAATGTAGAAAATAATTGATTGCCACAGTAGGCGTAGAAGGTTAAGGATGGATTGTGGAGAATGATCAACATGTGGAGGAGATATGTAGAAATTCCCAGTCAATGAGAACTAGGAGAGCAAAAATGAACGAGAGAGAAGGGATAGACAAAGCAAGAATGGAATGAGAAAAATATCCGACAAGAGCTCAAATAAAAACTGGGGCAAGGGTTGTGAACAGGAAGAGAGAGGAAATAAGACCGTAGATGCCTTCTATAAATGCCTAGTTTTCAATCCTTTAACCCAATTGGATAAAGTTTCAAATTGATCTTTTTAACTTGTGTTACTTCCGGATATCTTGTTGATCTTTTATCTTGTGTCACTTCCAGATACCTTGTTCTGGCTAATATGCTTATGGAATCCGAAGTTAATCCTTTTGATGGTCAGGAAGCAAAGCCGTAAGTTCTTTTTATATCCCTACCATCTCTCTCTCTCTCTCCATATATATGTGTGTGGGTGTGGGTGTACTGAATGATTGCTCTTCCTACAGGTACAAGAATGACCCTGAGATTTTGGCGATGACCAATCTTATAGCAGCCTATCAACGAAATGAAATAATAGAGTTCGAAAAGATCCTTAAGGTTCCTGCAATGCTGTTGTGATATATATTACCATTTGCATCCCTTTGCTTTCCTTCTTGTGAAGCTTGAAACCTTTTTATTCCCCTTTAAACTTTTTAACTTCGATATCCAGAGTAACAGAAGGACAATCATGGATGATCCATTCATCCGAAATTATATCGAAGATCTATTGAAGAATGTAAGAACTCAAGTGCTACTTAAGCTTATAAAACCATATACAAGAATCCGGATCCCTTTCATATCAAAGGTGAAAGCTAAAGTTCTCCTTTCTAGTCAGTTGCGTCACTTGTTTGTTCTTTTTTAGTTATTGATACAATAAGCATTTCTAGCTTGATCTTTCTTTTATATGATAAACTAAGGTTTTTTTATATTGTAATATATCATTCAACTCCTTGAGCTTTCAATATCCAGGAACTCAATGTGCCAGAAAAAGATGTTGAGCAGTTGTTAGTTTCCTTGATCTTGGATAATCGTATCGAGGGGCATATTGATCAAGTGAACCGGCTGTTGGAGCGTGGTGACAGGTCAGTTCTGTTCCTTATATTTACTACGTACTAGCTGTGGTTGAAGTTGAACCAATGTCCGCGTGATTCGACTTGTATGTGTTTGCAAGTGCAGATCAAAGGGCATGAAGAAGTATACTGCTATAGATAAATGGAACACACAGCTTAGATCCCTTTATCAAGCCGTCAGCAACAGGGTTTCCTGAGATTTCCAGAATATGGTTACATGATATCCTCTGCTCCGCGGTCTTCTTTTCATCGTTTTTTGAGGCCACATTAATATGCTTCCTCAGTTCTCATCTTAGAAGCAATTCTGGAAAAGAAAATCGCATACCTATGTTTTGTCCAATGACCAAAAACATAAGAACATATATGCCCGGTTACAAGAATTATGATTTTGAGATTGACACCGGGTAATGTGAACCGTGTCTGAGTATCGATTCTCTGCAAACAAGTTGCCTAATGCTAACCTGGAATGTGATTGACTGGACTGGATGATCTTGTGAATGCATGGTGTGGTGAGTATTTTTCGTTTTTCTCGATGTATTTGTGGCTGATATTTTTGTGTCTAATTTTGATTATTCTTACCTAATCCATATTAATCAGAATCTCCAAAATCTGGGTGGTCCAGTCCTCCAAATTGCATATAAATGTTTAATTGTCATGCAATATTTTTGGCTTCATTTTCTTGGAAGTTGATATGGATCTATTTTTCCTACCACTATGATATGATTGAGGCCACATAAAACAACATTCAACATGATGGTGCAAAGGATGAAGGACCCTACGGGCATAAATGCAATTCTAGTAAAGAATGGGTTTGATGTAGACAGTAGACAGCCTGTGTTGTTGGCCAACGAGTGGACAATAATAGTTCTCCCATCTCTCATGTTTTTACAGACCTACTCCGACTAGGGCCGTAAATGAAATGAGATAGATCGCGAGTTATTAGAGCTCGATTTGGTTAAAATTTGATTAACACTCGACTCGATTGGACTTGAGCTTGAGTTCGCTTTGAGTTCTTAACGAGCCGAGTCGAATTACTCGATACGTGACTCAAAAAGCTCACGAGCTACTCGAAAATATAATATATTAAATTTTTTAAATTTAAAATCTAAATTGCTAACCTAAAATCTTAAAACATAAACTCTAGACATAAGTCTTAATCCTAAAAATCTAAATCCTAAATTTTTAATGCTAAACTAACTCCCTAAATCCTTAAATTAACAACCTTGTGTAAACTAAGTTTGCACAACTTGTGTATCAATTTTTTCTCCTAATAGGGTTTTAAATGGACGAGACAAATTGTGAGCTACTCGAATTTGACTCGGTCAATACTTGACTCGATTGAACTCGACCCGAGTTCTTAACGAGTAGAGTTGAGCTTAGATTATTCAGACTCATTAAAATCTACTCAAGCTCGAACTCAACTCAAAACTTTAACGAGCTAAGTCGAACTTAGCATTACTCGAACTCGACTCGGCTCGTTTACACCTCTACTCCCAGCATTTCCATCATTTTTCAAATTCTACTCATTTTTTAGAAATCTTGTACATTGTTGATATGGATTTTGACCATAGGCATAGAGTTTAGTGAGAGAATTTCAAGCCATAGCCTTCACCAAATGCTTATCCCCTTTCAATTCCCTCCTACATTCATTCCAAGACTTCCTCAACCTTTACTTTTGCAAAATATCAAAAATTATATTCAACTAATTATCTAACATAGTGGAAATAGAAGTGTTGTTATTCTTAGGAGATCCATGTTTAACTAGTTTATCTGCACGGTATATGTTTTTAAAGGATTAAAGATAAAAAACAAATACTACCATGTAATCACACTAGATTGTTTTAAAATGTTGTCTCGCACAGCAAAAAAAAGCAGTTTGATTTTGGAATTTTTTTTGACATTTTAAGCATACTCCTTTGAGTGAAAAAATAATTAAATTAAATGTTTAAAGGGGAAAAAACAACAGAAATACACTAATAAAAAATCATAGTACAAGAGATTAATCCTCAACCTAACTAAGTTGCACTTGTTGTGAGCAAACCCTTTCAACCACTTGATAAAGTCTTTTTTTTTAAATATGAAACAATGTGTAACAAGATTGTTGATAGCTTTGCATAATTTTTGGAAAATGATCCTTAATACCACAAAATGAAGCTTGGATTTACATTCCAAATGTGTAACAAAATTTTGATGCTTTTAGAAAAACTCTTACTAGCTAAGTTTATGTTGACAAAATCAACAATGAAATTTAAAGGCGCATATATAAAAATTCCGTATAAAAATTATTTAAAAGATTCTCATGAAAACACAAAACTCAATTGATGTCAATTTCTTCCATGTTTATCATAAATTTATATATCTTCATTTTCAAAAATCAGAATCTTTGTCGCTTTTTACGCGAACATGTTATGTTCCAAGGACTTAACTGATAGAAATAGCAACAATAATAGAAAGTATATGGCTATTAAATTAACAAATAAAGTCAACCAATACGTGCTCTGCCTTGGTTTCTCTTGGTCCTGATATTTGGGCTGCTTGGCCCCTTTTATTTTAATCGAAGTAAATTATTTTTTATCAAAAAAATCCTCCGTAAATTAGTGTCTGATTTCTCTTTATTTAATTTATTTTTCATAATGCTACCATTTAACTCATATCTCAAATTTTTAATTTCTTCTCATTTTCTTCCAAAGTCCTTAATTTTTCCTCTAGAGTCATAACAAAATACTATTTTTTCTGTTCCTCAAAATTAACCTTTTCGCGACGAAAAAATAAAAACTACAATTATTATCACTAGTCGATGATTATAAGGTAGTAGCCTTTTATGTTTAAAACATTATCTTAATTTGTTTCCTTAATAACATGAATAACAAAGGGTTTCAGGTCTTATCGTCTCTGAAAAACTATTTCGAGAATTAACGTGGGTTTGTAAATTGGATTAATATTTGATGTACTAATAGAGATTTAATAATTAGTTTAATGGCTACGAATGTTGTATAACTTCATACACTATCATGTAATTAGATATTTTTTTTGTTTAACTACTGATATTCAACCTATTAATTGACTAATTCGGATCAAATACTGTAGAGACTCGTTACGAAAGCGATCCTCCCAATTAGATATTGATGCATCAAATATTAACAGGCATATAAAATATATATATTTTACAGATAAAATTATCCGAACATAAATATTCTAAAATGAACCTTATCATTTTCCCACTGTACTCAACTACTTCTAACCCAATTCCTTCCTACAGAAAAAACGAGAAAGAGAGAGAAAAAAGGAACTTTGTCCGGTTGCAGCAGCAGCACATATGATCATCAAAGTCATTCAATTTTTCATAATTCCTATCTACTTTCTTGTCCAATCATATAAATCTAATAAGCATATTCCTTTTTATTCTCTCTTACAATAATTCTTTTTTTCTTTCAATATATTTTCATTAGTTAATCTTACTTTATTAATGATATAGAGAATGCAAATATAATAGTAGCACTTTTTACTCACATTTAAAACGTTCAGCTTTGACTGTTGGACGATATTTATTGACTCTTTAAGCCTCAACTCAGCTCCAGTGAAATCAAATCAAGCTCCAAACTTAATTTGTTATTCTGGGTAATTCTTGAATCAGCAAAGTTTATGGACTGTGATTATCTTCTTTGATTTTGTCTCTACTGTGTGTGATTAGTTTAAAACTCAAGTTTTCTTTTTTAAAACAACAGAGATGTGTGGTTTTCTCATTTGTTTATTCCATTTGACTAATTATTAGTAGAAAAGAACTGGTTTTGTTTTAGCTGAATAGGCTTGATTCCTGCTGCAAATTTCCAGGCTGATAGCAAATCAGTTGAGTTTGTTCATCATATTTGGCTGTTTTACTTATTTGAGATGCACCCTTTTTCTGGTTCTTCATCATATGTTTGTTCTGATGTTTGAGGATGTTAAATCATACTATTTCAATGGCCATTATTTCTGCATCTTCCCTCCATTTTTTGGGTTAAAATCAGCTTACTTTCGAACCGACGTGTTGTAGATGTTCTTTTGCTGTATCAAAGAGTGTTTTTTGATGTTTTCCAACATTACTTGTGCTACAGGTTTTGGTGTTTCTGTGTGTTTTCTTTTATGATTCATGTTTGTGTAAATTTGTATGACAAAGGTGTTGATTTGAAGAGGCATGAGCCAGCCGAAAATCAAGCGGCGTGTGGGCAAATATGAGGTGGGAAGGACTATTGGGGAGGGGACATTTGCTAAAGTGAAGTTTGCTAGAAATTCTGAGACAGGAGAACCTGTGGCCCTTAAGATCCTTGACAAAGAGAAGGTTCTCAAGCACAAGATGGCTGAACAGGTTTCTTTTGATCCATTATTCATGGTTTGAGAAGGAATTTCGTCTTTTTTTAGCAAAAAACTCATCAATGCTTCTATTTTCTGTGTTTGTGAATGCTGTTGTAATCCCATTACAGGAAGTTCAGATACCATATCAGATTTCTTAGACTTTTTCTTTTCGTTTTTCGCAGATCAAGCGCGAAATAGCAACGATGAAGTTGATAACACATCCGAATGTTGTTCGTATATATGAGGTTTATCTTTATCTTGTGTGTTCTTGGTTGATTGTGTACCATGTACTCATATTCCCTTTTCTCCTTGTTTTCATTAGAGTATGTTGATGATTTATGTCTTTAGCAGTAATATGTGTGGCATTTTCTTTCTCCAACTTTGAACATTATATGAAACTTTTTCGAATCGATCGTATATTTATTAACTGTGAACTGTCTGCAGAAATATGCACCTAGTCTAGTATGATTAAGATGAAATAAAAACTATTTTGATTGATAACCAATCTCTTGCAATTCCTATGTGAAGGTTTTCGATCTCTCTTTACATGGTTTATCCTGCCGTCTGATCTTTATACTTTATAACTACTTAATGATGCTTCGCTTGCTTCCGTGTATCAGTTATCGAAGAAAACCAGACCAAGCAACAAGCTTTAAAATATTTATCAGATTATTTTGTATGATTTTGTTCAGGTAATGGGAAGCAAGACAAAGATATTTATTGTTTTGGAGTTTGTCACCGGGGGAGAACTCTTTGACAAAATTGTGAGTTTTTCTAGTATCAACATTGCTAATATACCTGTACCTATTGTCACGGGGCTAGAGTTGTACTACCTGATGAAATTGGCTTTGCTTCCCTTATGGCTTTAACCATTTCTTAATTCTGAAGGTAAACCATGGACGGATGAGAGAAGACGAGGCGCGGAGATACTTCCAGCAGCTCATTAATGCTGTTGATTATTGCCATAGCAGGGGTGTTTACCATAGGGACCTGAAGGTATTTTAACTTGGAACCCTTTAGGGTGACTTTGTTTATACTTGCATATATTTATCTACATGCATGCATGTTATGCTGTAAGGAAATGAAGTTCCTTTAAACTTTCTTGTGATCTTTTTGCAGCCTGAAAACTTGCTGTTGGATGCTTATGGTAACCTCAAAGTTTCTGACTTTGGATTGAGTGCACTATCTCAGCAAGTCAGGGTAATTTTTCGCCTTTTCCTTTTCCTTGTAATGGCGGGTGATTATTAAACTTTGATATCTGAATGCTCAAGCATTCTTGAGTCTTCAACCTTTTCCTTTGAACTATGAAATCATCCAAGTTTGTTCTATCCCGAGCTTATTGACGGTGAAGGCCTTACGGAGTAAAATCGTTGCAGAGTGGAAAGGCAAATGAACATTGGAATAATTAGTTTCTTGTTCTGTATGAAGCTTGTGAATAAGGAAATGGATGTTGGCATATGCTTAGTTTCCATCTCTTTTTATCTTTGATGGCTTTTAGAACAACACGAAACGTTTCTAATCGAAAGAAGAATTTGTAGGAAGATGGTCTCCTTCACACTACCTGTGGGACACCGAATTACGCTGCTCCTGAGGTGTGGACAATTGTTAAGTCACATTAATTTTCTTCTAGCACTTGAACATAGAAATCCATTTACTAATAACTTTATGTCTTCCTATATAGGTCCTTAATGATAGAGGTTATGACGGGGCGACCGCGGATCTCTGGTCGTGTGGCGTGATACTCTTTGTGTTGCTTGCAGGTTACTTGCCTTTTGATGATTCTAATCTTATGAACTTGTACAAGAAGGTTAGCATTTCCTAGTTGCATGTTACAGTTATCCGGTGTTTTCGTTGCCTGTTTTTACTCTCATTTCTCCAAATTTTCAGATTTCGGTAGCTGAATTCACTTGCCCCCCTTGGCTATCTTTTAGTGCAATGAAGTTGATAACACGAATCCTGGATCCGAATCCAATGACAGTAAGTTATTATACTTAAACTCTCTAATATCAATGTGTTTCTGATTTAAACTATTGACTTGCATGATATTAATGTGTACATATCTCTTTCTTGCATTTCAGCGCATCACCATTCCTGAAATTTTGCAAGATGAATGGTTTAAAAAGGATTACAAACCTCCCGTGTTCGAGGAGAAAGACGATACTAACTTAGATGATGTAGAAGCTGTATTTAAGGATTCTGAAGTAAGTGGATGAAACATAAGCTAGCATCATACAAATGCTGTTACATTTTGTGCTTCTTAATAACTCTATGTTGTTGGTTTGTAATAGGAGCACCATGTTACAGAAAAGAGAGAAGAACAACCAACAACTATGAATGCTTTCGAGTTAATTTCCATGTTGAAAGGGTTGAACCTCGGGAATCTGTTCGATGCAGAACAGGTTTGCATTTTAAAACGCTTTTCTTTTCAAGTATCAAAAGGGTAAACTACTAAGATATACATATATAAGAAATGAACTATTAGCTGTTCCATTTTCTGCAGGGATTTAAGAGAGAAACAAGGTTTACATCAAAATGTCCTGCAAATGAGATTATTCATAAGATCGAGGAAGCGGCAAAGCCTCTCGGGTTCGATGTACACAAGAAAAACTACAAGGCAAGACAATTCTACACTTACACATGCTATATAGCCTATAAAGGTAGTAAGTATTGGAATCTCAGTACATGGAGTTTGCTTATTTCTTTTTCTTTCTTTTCTGTGTATGTGTGTGCAGATGAGACTTGAGAATTTGAAAGCTGGGAGGAAAGGAAACCTTAACGTGGCCACCGAGGTAACTTAAACCAACATTTTATTTATTTTTCTGCTTACATTTTTGTGCAATTATCTAACTTTTACTATGCCAATTCTTAGATATTTCAAGTGGCTCCTTCTTTGCATATGGTTGAGGTCCGAAAAGCAAAGGGTGATACCTTGGAATTCCATAAGGTACCCTGCCCTTAATTCTTTCATTACAATTTCATTATGTTTTCTATATATACTGTGTCTTTCCAACTCGGACAAGCTACCTATGAGGGTAGATAACTTGTCCCTTAATGTTTGGAGTGCTCTTCCGTGTCAGCAAACAAAGTTTGGTATGACTTGTTTTTTGGCAAAATGACAAAAGATGCCCCCAACGTTTGCATGTTTTGTCATTTGGTCTCCTATTCTTTTTTTTTGTCTAAATATGCCTCCAACGTTTGATTGTTTTGTCAATTTGGCCCTCTATTCCAGTCAGCATCAGCTGTTGAACGTCAGTTGACTGACAGTTTCCATCTAACGGGAGAATATTTGGACCAAATTGAAACGTTGAGGGCATATTTGGACTACGAATGAAACGTTGGGGGCATATTTGGATCAAAAGAAAGAAAGAGAGCCAAATGACAAAACAAACAAACGTTGGGGACATATTTGAACCAAAAAAAGAGAGAAAAAAGGGCTAAATGACAAAACATGCAAACGTTGGAGGCATTTTTTGTTATTTTGCCTTTTTTTCTCTGTCATAATTGTTGGATTTGTGGTAGTTTACTTTGGCTTTGTTTGTTTTTCCTCTGCAGTTCTATAAGAAGCTTTCGAGCTCGCTCGATGATGTTGTTTGGAAAACTGAGGAGGACATGAAAGAAGTGAAGTAAACGAATGTTGCCGGCCGGCCGGCCGATGTTTCCGAGGGTAATGCAGTGGTTGTTCCTATTGTTTTCCGTGTTATTAGTGTTGGAAAACATGGATGGTTCTGATGGAATGAAGTGGTCTGGCACTCTGGTTTACCCTCGTATTTTTTTTAAAATAAAGAACTAGAGATTTGCTTCTTTTTTTTTTACAAGAAATTAGATTTTATTAAATAAAAATAAAACAAAACACCCCGAAAAAAAAAGGTATGAAATAATCATAACATATGGACATCAAATGGTTGATATTTTTTTATATTATTTTAATTTTTGTGAAATGATTACCTAAAAATATTAAATGAGATTTTAATTATAGTTTAAAAGTCAAAATAAATATTTTCTATTATTTTTATTATGTCATGTCATTTCTTAACGTCAGCTAAAAATGTTAATGGTGCGATACCTATGTTTTAATAGAATTAATGGCCATTTATAACATTTAAAAATTGAGTAATTAGAATAAATATTTTACTATAATTTAATGGTCATTTTTGAACTTCACTATAATTTTTTTACAAGTGCAATATGGGGATATTAATACTAGGATTTCAATCCGATTTCAGCAAGAAAACTTTTAACCATTGCTACAAGGAAGTTAGGTAAATAATAATATTTGAATACACTTGGGGATTTGGGGTGTCTATTGACATAAAAAAAACGAAGATTAAAAATTATATTTTTTATATTATTTACATATAAAAAATTAAAAATATATATAATTAACATTCTTTTATAAATAAAATAATGTCATCTATAGATAATTAACTTCTCTTAAATATCGTTTTAAAAAGTAATACCTCTTAAATAAATTCTTAGCTCCGCCAATGAACAAGTCTTATAATTGACTTTTTTGATATGTTAATTATGACCCGCACTTAAAAATTCAACCCAATTGATTTAGCTACAAATTCAAATCAATTCGATTTGATCATAAAAATAATAATTCAAACTGGTAAAACTTCAATTCAAAATAACCTAAATAAATTATCTAAAATAACCGAACTTAGATGTCACACCCAAATACATGATAAATGTACATGCAAATGGTGAATAGTTTGTTTATTATATATTTAATATATAATAGAAAATTTATTTCATAAAAGAATTGTTATAAAGAATACATATTTACAACAATCTCATTAATGAGCTGATCGGAAATGGCTAGTATATAATTTCAGCCATTAATAGTCCGGTTCATGATTGAACTCACCCGAGCCGGGTTCGACAATTTTTCGATACAAACTAATTAAACCCGACTCAAATTATAAAAAATTAAAATAAAATCATAAAAATATATGAATATTAAAAATAAAAAAATGCTATTTCCGGACTAACCAAGTTGCTTGTTTTGTTGTTGGCAGTTAAGAAGGTTGGTCCAGGCTTGTCTCATGTCCAACATAACAAACCTTCGTATGCTGAAAGTTCCGAAAGAGGGTGTGAGACAACAAATGTCACAGATTCACCCCCCTGTACGCTAAATCGAAACTGGTCGATATTGTCGTTAGCTTCGGACCGGTGAGCGCGTTAAATCCGATTACATCTATTCCCTCCGGTGCTTATTACGCTTGCACCAACACAAGTATTGGGGGATTGGTCCCTCTTTTGCTGTAACCCAGGAATGCTCTGCTACATCTTTTAAAGTCATCCTTTCCTTTGGGTCTGAACAAAAAATATGGTTCGTTTTCATGATCAAATAATTATAATTGGACCAAAAACAAATTCGCTAACCTTTGCAAAGAAGTCCCTGTAATAAATTCCTTAACTCTGGGTTCATGTCATCCGGCAGAACCAAGGGGTTATTCACAATCTGCAGACACGTTAAAACGAACAATGTTGTTGGCGGCTGTCGGAGAATGTTTGAATGCCGGAATAAGAGAAGAAGCGACGGAGAAATCAATAGCAAATTGCATACCTTTTCATACGTATCTTGTAGTGTTTCACCAAGAAATGGATATTTTCCCAGTACCATACAATACAACGTAACTCCCACTGCCCATGTATCCGCAGCTTTTCCTCGATATGTTGAACCTGTTAATGGATTTCATGTACAATCAAAACAAATATATACTGTGTTCTCAAACTATCACACTCCAATACTACTAAATCATAGTTTCAGCTAATTGAGGGAGCACCAACCTAGACAGCACTCAGGTGCAGTGAAAACAGGAGTCCCGGGAGAACGACGAAGTTCATCATTGTCGTCCTATACAAATAAAATGATTTTGCTGAAAAACTACATATAAACTTACATCCGAAAAGATCTAAATGTGATTTAAAAGTTAAGTTGAACTTCCAAAAGTGATAGAAACGCTATAAAAATGGGACAAATTCAATAACAAACAACAATGATAAGGTTCTGTTACAAAACTTCAAGTGAACTCTTTTCAAAATGTGCATCAGCCACACAAAGCATTAAACTAATCGAAACAAGTTTATTTAACCCATTATATTCATTTACTTTACCCTATTGGACTAGCTTGTGTCTAAGAAAAACTTCCTATAAACAAAATTGTAGTTCATATTGTATTCTATTTGAAATAAAACAGCATATGATATAGAAGTGGCTGTCAAGAAAAGGGACAGATCTATATTACTTAGACTCAAGATATGGGTATGTGTTCGAAAAGTTATGCTCAATTTATTATTATTTTTGAAAAGGATTTTTCATGTATACGGAGATCGCTAGAAAGCTATATTCACATACTCATCTTCATATATACATCCGACAAGGGTACTTCAAGAAAAATGAAGAATCGCTATAATGCAGAGATAAATATGCTTGTTATACATATTTCTTACACTTCAATACTTTCATTCAAGTCATATTATGAGGAATTTAAGGGTGAAGTAGTATCGTTACCTCAAATACCTGGCTGACACTAAAGTCTCCTATCTTCACCATACCCGTGCTAGTAATCAGTAAATTGTCAGGTTTTATATCTCCATGCACAATATTCTGTAGTTAAAAGAAGAGACACAGGGTATCAAACATGCATACACATGCTGCACATTTATATATCAAAGATGTAGCAACTGGCCAACTCTGTTCTACAGGGATGTTGCTTGTAAACTGACAACCTTAGATGTGTGTGTTTAGAGCAAACAGGATGACTAGAAAGACAAAAAAAAAAAAAACTACACATGCTCAGACAAAAACCTTATCATATTTTTCTAACCATGTATGTGGTTGGAACACAACAAATAAAACACACCCTTATGGAGAATCGAAACATTTTTAAAAGAGAAAAATAACAAAAGAAGAAATGAAATCGTGTACAAA
This sequence comes from Hibiscus tridactylites, assembly GCA_958450335.1. Classification (NCBI taxonomy): domain Eukaryota; kingdom Viridiplantae; phylum Streptophyta; class Magnoliopsida; order Malvales; family Malvaceae; genus Hibiscus; species Hibiscus tridactylites. The sequence continues at coordinate 90,849,912 of OY288278.1, read as the reverse complement.
AGTTGGTATGAAAGCATACATGTGCATGGAGGTACATAAGCCCAGATACAATGTCTCGCAAATACTTCCTAGCGGTATCTTCTCCCATGGCTCCAGGAGGACCAGAACCTTCACAAACCCATTTTCCTTGCACATATTCAAGAACTGCACAAAAAGAAAGCTAATGGCAGTCAATATAATAAAGCTAACTCGATGACTCTTTTATACACATCACTTGGTCGAGAAAGAAATTGAAAAGGAATATAAATACCCATGTAAAATTGATCCATGGTCGGGTCATCGATCACCTCAATGAGATTTACGATATTGGGATGCTCCAACATTTTCATGATTAGAACCTGCAAGGTAAATAGATAAGATAAATAAGGCCACTCATTCAAAAATAGAAGTACTTCACATGTCCTAGGTAGACAATCAAATGCATGCAGCTCTCTCCACACAAACCTAGACTCTTGAAATTCTTCCATAATCCCTCTTTTCAACAAGGAAATTAACCAAATAGTGTTTCAAATTGTCTCTTTTTCCCCCTACCTCTCTGTGGATGGCAAAATAAAAATGCCAACATAGCAGATATATGGCAAACAAGACAGTTTTTGAACCCTAAAAGATGTCTTATCCAATGCATATGTGAATTGTTATATCAGTAAAACAAAAAATCAAGCCAATACCTCACAAAGAACATCATTCATTGCCGTCTCCGATGGAGCAACCCGCAGTTTTAACAAATGAGACTTATGAAAGACCTGAAATTCGAATATAAAAGTAATTCATTACTGCAAGATGAACCAATAATTTGGTATAAAATTGCAACATATAACCTATAGGAATATAATGAAAGATAAAATGTTTCTCTAGTTTTACATGCCTCAACTTTGCTAGAAAACATTTGTTTGTTACTGCCATTTTTACGTTCAAACCACAATCATTTCTGTCCTGAAACAATCTACTAACCTTAATAGCATAGTGTTCCCCGTCTACACTGTTTTGATATAGAACCTGCCACACAGGTAAACAAAATAAGTACAAATTTATTCCGTTATGCAAATTATGTAACAGTGTCTTTCAATGATATCCTTACCACTTTTCCATAGCTACCAGAATCAATCTTGTATCGACGCACATATTCATTAACCATCTTATTCCCATTTTCATCCTGAAAATGAGGTCAAGATTCCAAAACTTGATAATCATAAGACACAAACACAATGAAATGAAGATTAGTGGTATAAATACATAACGGTACACAAGATATCTTGCATGCTGAAACATCAAGAAGACAATATTAACATACACGGTGTAATTTAGTGGCAATGGAAGCAAAATAACATTTCTACGCCTACCTCTGAGCGAATAATCTTGTTGGTTTCCTTAACAATAAATTCCCTGCAAAACAATCCGTCGTTGTGTCTGAACCTTGAAATCTCTTCAGAACGGTTGCCACGGCTTAGAGGCTCAACCTCATCGACATGAGAAGTGCCGGTAGCATCATCATTATATGAACAACCATCATCTTCCTCTATTTCTGAATCTAACAAAAAATCCAGGTAGTTTGACCTGTGATGGGACCTTGACCGTTTGGGTTTCGTTGTGTAGCCGAAGCAACCACAATAGGCAGCAAATGAAAAGCTCTTACCAAACATTATAACAATTGAGACCTTGAAAGTAGTAAATAATGGCTCTCAGCAAAATGAACCACGGATCGTAAACCTGCAAAGAAAACATAAGCTTAGGTCAATACACCACCTATCATGAAACTGCACAAAGAATTTACATTGTAAGATTTAAGACTAACCCGACGGACACAGGGGTGCTGGGGGCAGCCGCACGCCCTAAAAATTTTAAGTTCCCCTATATTTTATATATCTCCTTTGTATTTTCTATTGATAATCTAGTTCTGCACCCCCTAAAATCTTGTAATTTTGCACCCCTACATTTCTAATATAGCTTCTGATAGTTCGCACCCCTTGCATGAAATACTGCGTCCGTCCCGACCCATACTATATGTAAACTCGAGCTCCATTACTCTGTTGATTTTTAACTTACATTGACTATTTCTAAATAAAATGGACAATAAATTTGATTTAAATTAGCAAATAAGTTAATTGTAATACACATTCAAAGATTATCGATTCATGTAAAGCTAGAATCATGCATTTTTCTAATCAAACAGTTTACTTTTAAATTATTAAATCTGCAAAAGGTCGCATTACAAATTCGCCTTTACATACAATCTCATCACAAATGTTATGCTTAAAGAAATCATTCATCGAAACTAAATAAAGCTTAACAAAAAAATCGGAAAATGGAAACTAAAACATTAATTAAAAGGGAAAGCCAAATTCAAAATTACCTGATATAAACCTTCATCAGCTGGGTATTGGAAAGGATAGAAATTCAACAAAACGAAGGAACTTTCAACAATTATTCCAACAATGATTCCCAAACAACTTGATAAAGAAAGAGTCTAGTTTGAATTTGATTTCATTTGCTGAAAAGAAAATTTGAACCACTACGAAGACGACGATTACGAAGCCTCCGTAGCGGTTGCAAAAGAAGAGAAAATCAAACTAGAAAAACTGAACGTAAAACTTGATGAATTCGAATTGTGAAATACTAATTCGTATATGTATGTATGTATGTCAAATTAAAAAAATAGTTCTATTTAAAAAGAATGAGATTTATATTTTATTATATTAGCTTTGGTTTTTTATGATTTTATTATATTACCTCTGATTTTTTATGATTTTTTATTCACTTTTTAAGAATGATATTTAAAAATTAGATATTTAGTGGGCAAATTAGATATGAAATGATTGTTGAAGGACTTAGTTGTTGTTTTAGCAATGATTTGGGGGTTAAATTACACATTAACATTTTTGTTAACGTGTCACGTCAACGATAGGGGTGATAACGAGCCGAGCCTGGCCAAGCTCGGCTCGGCTCAGAAACAGTATAATTGGGCTCGAAGCTCGCCGAGCTCAAAATTTTAAGCTCGAACTCGGCTCGAAATCAATTCTATTGGGCTCGGCTCAGGCTCGAAGCTCATCAGGCTCGGCTCGGGCTCGTCAAGCTCGAAATGAAAAAATTTGCTCAAAGTAATAACGGGGCGCTTTTACCGTTATCAGCCCATTATCAACCTTAAACAAACCAAATTGAACATAATCTAGCTTGGAAATCAACTAAATGTGTTGAAGATAATTAGTTACTTAGTAGTTAAGAATCTGTTATTAATTTGTTGAATTTGTTAGTCTATTGGGTAATTGTTGGTTTGGGCTATAAATAACCAACATTTATGTAACCCAAAATATAGTAATCCATTTCTAATAAAAATCTAATTCACATTTATTTTCTCTGTATTTTCCCAAACCCATATCGTCGTTCTCTTTCTTTCTTAGTTTACCGCCGGTTATCTACTCCGGCCACCACAATGGCACCATTCTCACATGGTATCATTCGCCATCAACGGTCCTGACGCCGATTCCCGTCCGATGTTGCTGCTCGTTTCACGATCTCTTCTCTTGTTTGAAGATCCTGATATGTGTCTTCCGCTATCGCCGTTTAAATTTTCTTTGCCGTTTCACGTTTTGCTTCCGTTGTTACAGACGCTGCTTCTCTCACTCTCTCTTTGATTCAGCGTTCACAGTAGTTCACCGGTTCAATTTTTTTTTTTGGTCTTATTGGAGGTTTACGATTTCTAGATCTGAGTCTCTCGGGTCTTTCTTCTTCGATTGCAAGTGTGGTTCGATTGCTTTGTTCGTTTGACAGATCTATGATTTCTTTTGTCTTTGCCTCACCCTGGTTTGTGCTTCTTGTTGGATATTCTGTCGGTGGATTGGTGTATAGTCACATTTGAGCTTCTTCAACTGGTGCGATCTAAACCTTTCATTTGTGCGCTCTGATCTGTGCATTTATTTGTTGTTGACTAGATACAATGAATTCTTGTGATCGATTCAATTTGGTTTGGTCTCACATGTGGCCTGTAATTTTCTGTTTTGATCGCATATGGCTAGTTATTTTCGTTTGATGCATCTACTGTGTATATCAAGAAGCTTATGTGATCGAAATCCTAAAATTACTATGGTGATTCGATTTTTGGCAGTGGTTACTAGCTTGAATTAGCAGTGCATTTGGAGCAACATTGAGCGTTGGTTTTTGAATTGTCATTCATATAGATTAGTTGCTGCTTGGTCCTATTAATTGCTAACAATAAGGTTCCAGATTTGTATTGTTAGTTTGCTGGAAAATTGTTGATACTATAATGGTTTAGTTGGATGAAGTTGGCATACAAGATGTCGAACCAATAATTGAGGTATGATGGACTTTACTGAGTTGCAATCTGGATTGATCTTGAGTTGCTCTTTGATTTCTTGATTCCAGTATCTTGAGCCTGCAGATTTCTTCCACACTTGAATCTGATTTTTGATCCTTGAAGAATAATGAATTAAGTTGTTGTTTTTCTTTCTGAACTGGAGATTAGTATACTAAATGACTACTGTCTTTTGACCTCGGGGTTGAATGAAGTGAGGTTGTGCTAATGGTTGATCTAAATTCATGGAGAGGTTCTGATTAGATGATTCCTAGTTGGTTTGGTACATTGACATGCTATTAGAAGTATGTTGCAATTGTTCTTGGTATAGTAGTATGTGGTCCGTTGGTTTTGCATCACTACTGTTGAATATTAATAACAACTGTGGTCATGGAAGAAAGTAAAAAGTGTAAGAAGAAAAAAGAAGAAAGGAAGCTGAAGACTTCTTTTTAGTACACTGCCATTGATGCAGATGTATATAGTAGATCAGCCGTTCAAGGAAAGAAAGAAACAAAGACTGATCAAGCCGTTACCAGCTTTGAAAGCTGAGATATATAATCAAAGAATGAGAAGAAAAAGAAGAGGAAGAAAGAAAGCTGAAAACAAAGTTTCTTTTTAGTACACTGTTAAAACAACAGATGTACAAGACAATGCTCGCTGATCAGCCGTTCAAGGAAAGAAAAAAACATAGACTGATCAAGCCGTTACCAGCTTTGGAAGCTGAGATATATAATCAAAGAATGAGCAGAAGAAAAAGTCAAAAAAAAGTACAATACTTGCATTTTTTTTTTTGTTGCAGAAGGAAGAAGAAAAGAAAGTAAGGTGAATGTTGAAGATAATTAGTTACTTAGTAGTTAAGAATCTGTTATTAATTTGTTGAATTTGTTAGTCTATTGGGTAATTGTTGGTTTGGGCTATAAATAACCAACATTTATGTAACCCAAAATATAGTAATCCATTTCTAATAAAAATCTAATTCACATTTATTTTCTCTGTATTTTCCCAAACCCATATCGTCGTTCTCTTTCTTTCTTAGTTTACCGCCGGTTATCTACTCCGGCCACCACAATGGCACCATTCTCACAAAATGCAAAGTCAAACTCAATAGAGATTGTAAATGAAGGTAAATAAGCCCTCATTCTAAAAAATATACTTAGCTGTGTGCACAAAAAGCGCACTTAAGCAAGATCTCAGCCATAAAAGCCAAGGATAATATGCTTACTTCCTCCAGCGCCTGAGCCCCTATTTATAGGAGGTTCTCCCCCATTGCTTTACATATCTCACCAATGTGGGATATTGAGAAGTACTGCATAACCTATCATTTACAGTTGTTTTCCTCCTTGCTTCCTTAAGCTTTATGTAAGGATGGATAAATATCCATTTTAGTCTTTTTATATTTCAATTATATTAATTTAATCCTCATTTTCACTTAATTTTGGAGTGCAAAGTTTGTTTTTCATTGAATTTAGTTATTTAATTTTAATAATCTACTAATCTAAATGTTAGAAAACAATATAAAAATCATAAGAAGTGAATTTAAATAATTACAATTATAATTATTGATTAATACAATAAGTTATGCGAATTTTGAAAAAAAACCACGACCGCGTCACCCGCAGTGAACGCAATAGCATCCGTTATCTCCGCAAACGCGATAAACGCAACGCGACCGCGAACGCTATTTAAATCCCTGATTTTGCTATAGTTTTTTTATATAAAATATTCATTAAAAATCACTTTCATAACCAACACTAAAACGAAATTCAATAACCGGAAAGGGGAAAATGTCAAAAAATAGATTAATTCAAATAATCAATAAATATTCTTATAATACAAACACGTAATTAAAGAAAATACAAAATCAAACAACAATCAACTAATGAAACAAAATACAAACACATAATTTATTCTAATGCATATGTAGATTCCGAGCCTGTTCACGAGCTTTTCGAGCCGAGCCTGGGTAAGCTCGGCTCGGCTTGTTAAGTTTTCGAGCCGAGCCCGAGCCCGAGTCGAGCTCACTCGAGCCGAGCTTTGACCGAGCCGAACTCGAGTAGCTCGCGAGCCGGTCAGGCTCATTATCACCCCTAGTCAACGATATAACATAGGTTCACCACAGAGTGATCATTTTGTTACAAAATGATAACATTCGTGGTTGTTTTTTAACATTTAAAACATTAGTAGTGAAAAAAAGAAACATAGCCAAACTTCAATGACCATTAGTATAGTTCACCCATAAAAATATATTAAAAAGGGATTATGTTACCTAATTATCTTAATTTAAAATTATAATTAATATTATTATGGCTTAAGGTATAAAATGTTGCTGAAATTTTGAAAAAAATATATTTTAGTCTTTGAAATTTTTTTGTACTCAATTAAGTTCTCAAATTTAGAAAAATTAATAACACCATTTAAACAACATTGAGAACAATTTTAATGGAGTTCTTTGAATTTTTTGCCACATGTCGTGCTAGGATTCTACCATGTGGCATGCAATTCTTTTATTTTATAAAATCCTTTTAAAAAACTTAAAAATATAAAAAGTTATTAAAAATTTAAATTTTAAAATAAATATTAAATATTTAAAATATGTAAGATGTTTAAAACTTCTAAATATTAAATATTTATTTTTAAAATATATGTTACTATAGAGTAATATGAATCTCACACTCCAATTATATTCTCCCATCATAGTTTTAAAATATTATTACTTTATTTTAAAAATTGTAAAATATTACAAATTTATTTTCAAATTATAAAGGTTTAAGAGGTAATTTTAGTGTCAAATCAGCAATGTTACACTTCTTTTTTAATTTCATCAATTTTGCCCATAAACTCATGAGTCATGAATTGAATTAATCTTGTCATTTAATTGTTGTTAACTAACAAAATTGTTATCATTAGTCGTCTTTTTGATTTCAAGCGCTCTGTCATTAAATAATTAACAATATTTGAGATAACAAAGTTAACAGTCAAAATTAACGGTTGGTGACCAAAAAAAGTAATGTTAATGACAGTTATACCAAAAAATAATTTGGTGACCAAAATAACAAAACAACATTAGTTCAATGACTAGTAATGTAGTTTACCCTAAAGATTGTGCTATTATTATTATTTGAAAATCCTATTTTATTTCTACCTAGAGGGGAGAGGAAAAATCTAAGTGACTCAAGACCTAAGGGGAAGGAAGTGGAACAATTATAATGCTTGTTAAAAAATAACAATATAAGTTTAAAATTGAAAACGAACAAGTCAAACTCGTTTAATGTGTAATGATTTATTTAAAATTTTTATAATGATATTTTATTTAAATATACGCATGGTATTTAAATTACACATCTACTTAAATTAGTACTTCAATTTTTTTTCTATTAAGATAGCATCTAAACTATACACCTTCCTTAAGTTGTTATCTATATAAAAATAAATAAAATAACAAAAGACGCCCCCAACATTTGTATATTTTATTATTTGACTCCTATTATTTTTTAGAACAAATAATTCTTAATGTTTTAATTTAACTAAATATATCTCTATCGAATAAAAGTTGTCAATCAACTAACGATTATCATTGGAATTATTTTAAAAAAATTATGACATCATCATTGACACATGATGCAATCATATAATGTCACCTTATCAAAAACTACCGTTATGAATTAATGAATAATTATTCCATACACGACTAATGAAAACAAAAAAGTTTAATTTAAAATTTAGGAGTTTGTGTTTAAGTTTAGCGGTTTAAAATTTAAAGTTAAAATTTAAAATTTATAAGTTAAAACTTAAACCTTTAACATATTAACCTAAAACCTAAACTCAAACATCTAAACCCTAAATTCTAAGTACAACCCTTAAATCTTAAACCATAAATTAAATCCCTAAACTCTAAAACTAAAACACTTAAAAAGAAAATATTTGTTTTCTGGAAAATATGAATGAAATTGAAATTTGAAGTTGGAAAATCAACCATATAGCTTGGGAGCAAAAACATTTCAAATACCAAAAATGTGTCTAATTCAAATATTTTGGGAGCAAATATCTTTAAACAACAATTCGGGAACAGATCCTCCCTTTCTTTCTAACTATTTTTTTTCTTAAAAAAACACTTTCCTTTTCCTTCTATAACTTGAAAATATCTGGCAAAAGCAAATAAAAAAGCAATTGCAGTACAAGGTGTGACTGAGCTTGAATTATAACCACATCACCAATGATTTAAAACATACAGAACCTATGGCTCCACCAAATAAAACAAAATCTCAAAAAAGAAACACATTTATATGAACTGAAAACATGTCCTGTTTCCAATTTATATAATGTCAGTCAGCCCCCATGTGATGACCCTTTCAGGTGGACCTAAACTTATATAAATGTAAAATCAGACAAACTGCTCAAAAAGATACCTTTTTTTTACCAACTTTCTAATAATACCCAACATTCTTCATTTCAATACCAACAAAAATATCAATCTGAAAGATTAACAAAAATGAAATAACAATTACCATGCAAACCCCATCTTCTCAGACCTCATCTTTTCACCTTTGAAGTTCCAAAACTGATACTTAAGACATCTCACTAACTTCCTAACAAGTGTTGTGTGGAATAAATGTACACATTTCTGACTTGGGATGTCTATTCATACAATTCATATTGTAATAATGTTTTTATCGGATAAAATGTGAAAGAAGATGCAATGCGTACATTGAAAATACAGTGACCGACTATCCTTCATTTCCTCTGGTTTTGTTGTTTGGAATACAAACCTACATAGGAAGGGCAAAAGGAGAAAAGCCCTACACTCAAATATTGATTAGCCTGCCATATATCTAACCGAATATGATGTTGTTAGTAGTTTTTTGTATTGAAGAGCAGATGAAGGATATATTCTCTACGGGTTCACTCTTCACTGTGTGACCTGGCTATACACATCTACGGGACTCTTCTCGTATATGCTACCTTTGTGCATTAATATCACATCATAACATTAAAAAAAAAGGCCATCCGACTGGACTCTGAGATAGATTAGTGCATATATCATAGTTACTCCTTTTCTTAGTTGACCGTGCTTACCTTTATTTCCTACATTTCATTACCTCCATGCCTGTGATAAAAACTGCAAAAATGTAAATAAATCTCAAATACAATACAATATCTTCTACTTGATTAATCATGGCAGGAGGAGAGATTAAGTTATAACAATTTTAAAGCAGTGATAATACCTTGGCAATAAGAAGAGGACAACTTAAATGGAGGCCATGCCGCCAGTAGAAGAGATGAGTAGTAATGGATCATTTTCAGAAGATGGAATAGCACATAAGTTAGGATTTCCATTTGCTTCCACCAAAGCAGGAAACTCAGAGAGGTGACTTTCAGTAGACTTTTCAGGGGAAGCAAAAGGGCTATCACGAAGCACATGCTCAATGCCGCTCTCATGACATCTATCAGAAATGCAAATGAAAACAAATGGGAAAAACAACAGAAAGATAACCAATTTCAGAAGTATCGAGAAGACAGCAGCATACAATAAGATATGAACAAAAATAAGAGATACGGCATCTGTACTGGTTGAAGCTTTATCTAAATATCAAGATTAAGTTCCATGGTGTTAAGGGACATCGAACATCATACCCTTTGGACTTTTCAACTCCACCTTTCTGAACAGAAGCAGAATTCACTTCTTCCTCCTCAGCAGCATTCACAGTTACAGGATCAGCAGCAGCTGTATTACCACCATTGACTGCCACAAGAAGTAATATAACTTTAACTACAGCCAAGATTAATTTTGATTTTATTCTTTTTTTTTTCTGAACAAGAGAAGGAAACTACATAACCACCATTAAGATTCACAAATTCAACAAAAATATAATTAACAAGGGATCAAACAATTGAGGCTGATTAAAGAACCTTTTGAGACTTCTTGTTTAACGCTGTCATATGGAGGAACGTTTTGACTGTCAAGAGAATAAGCAGGCAATGAAATAGAAGCACCAACAGATAGGCTGCGTTGGTGATGATGAATGCCATCATTCTTGAAGTCTGGCAGTTGCAAGCTCACCAACCTTCTCCTTTGCAGTTCAATAGCATGCTGGAGATCAGCTTGCTCTTCGACTTCCCTTCTCATCATCATCTCCGGAGAATTGTAGAACATCTTTGCCCCTGCATGTAAAGAGAAATTATGAGCCTCAAAATCTAAAGACAAAAAAAAAGAAAAATAGCCATTCCAAGCATTTTGTTTCCCGTCCTCCGGTTTCATGCAGAAAAAACCACATGAGCTGAGAACCCTACAAAAAACTATGTTTGTTTGCTTACCAACACGAGGATCATATGGCTCTCTAGAGTCAAACCCTAAAGGACTTGAACATGAAGAAAAATTCCCCCTCTCTAACTGTTGTTGCAGGTATTGCCTCCTGCAATAGTTCCATTACTAGTTATAAATTCATTGCATGATGATGGACAGAACCAAGAAAAAAAACAAATAAGAGAAAATGCCATACTTGTCAGGAACTTTTCCCTTTTCCTTATAGGGTTTAACAAGTACACGTGAATCACAAATGTAATGGGGGTTTCCTCTGGCCAAAATGTGCTTCACAGTCTCTGGATGGACAAAACTTACAAAGCCAAACATTCGCTTCTGTTGATATGGGATCCTCACATCTTGTACCGGCCCAAACATGCTTTAAAACATACAATTGAACTGAAGTAAGTTCACAAAATTGAAATTTAAGAAATTTGTAAAGCTTAGTTCAGAACAAAGAAAACCCTTTAGCAGTCTTTAGAATTTTGCATCAAAATAAACTAACAACAACATACATTCAAATGGAAGCCTTGGCTAGACATGGGTGAATATATATACAGGGTTCCCAATATTCTCAATTCACTAGGAGTTTCAAACTGTCTTCGGCATAGCAGTATAACCTCCAAAGTCAAATTACAGTGTTTGGGCTCAAATAAATTGTCAATTCTGCTTCTTCTACAAGCATGCCATATCCAGCAATAATCAATCTCTAGGCACAGAAACATTATTTTCCCTATTCACCACCACCGGGCTTGTTATACAGCATAGTTGCAAGTTTGACCAAGTAAACAAAGATCCCGTAAGCCTTAAACCTCACCTTTCTCATGGGAAAACAGATTTTCTTATCCTATGCTTGTCAATCCTATAAACGTGATAGAAAATTGACTCTGATGAACAGTTGACATTTCATTGAGGTAAGGAGGACTAATTCTCAATCTTGTAGAATTTCCTCATTGAGACAAAAATGCAGAAACTACCAATTCTTTAATTTCCCATTCATTCTCTAGCACCAAAGTAAAAATAGAAGACAACGAAGCAATGTTCGTCCAAAAGAAAAAGAAGATAAAGAAGCATTGCATAAATTAAATAATTAATAAGTAATTTACTGTTGTCTCCTGTTTATGCAACAGAAAAATTAAGAAAATAAAACATGCTTTAGAAACAAATTTGCAAACGCCACCAGTATTTAGAATAGTACATTTACCACCAAAGCACTATTGACATTTGACATGTCCGTTATATAATCAGTTCGAAGAAGGATCATAAATTTATAATTGATCAACCCCTCCTAACATGAAGAGTACAACAGCAATCAAATTGAGCTCGAGATTGTTATTCTACACTATATACCGGGATAAAAAGAAATAAGAAGAGATGAAGAGTGGTTAGCAATTAAGAATATTGCAAATCACCAGGAAAAACAATGGAGTATTGTAAAATAGATACTGGGCTACCAGAAGATGATACAAATCACACTATCAAAGTTAATTCAATACCTAGAAAAGGCAGACGGGTTCAGGGCTAGAAGTAAACAACCATGGATTTTCACCCATCAGGTATATTATATAAATGCATATGGACTGTTGGTAAATAATTCAATTGCAGCTCCTCATTCAAACAACGTGCATATGGACTGGAGATAACTCAAAAATTACATATATGCTCAGTCAGACCATCTAAATGCAATTGATACCTGAAGTAGTTAGAAACATCTTCATCTTTAAATGTACTATCAGCTGGAAAAGTCAGGTAAATCTGTCTAGAAGCCGAGTTAGCCTTTTCTGCCAATCCCATTGCCAAAAACTCGTTCATCTCAGATCGGCCCGGGGAAAAGTTGCAAATTTCTTCACCCAACATCAATGCAGCAGCTCTGCATCACCACAATGTACAAATGAAAAGAACTTAAATTTAGCACAAAGGAAGAATATGCAGATAACCATGCTAGTATTCCCACCAAAATAAGACCAACAATCATCTTATAAATAAATAATGCCCATGCTAAGGAAAACTTAAATTAATGAACTCTATGCATCAAGTCAGCGAAAACGAATACAAAAGCCAAATAGATGTATTTACTATTCATCCCAGAAAGCGCAAACCTCAAACAAAAATAAAAATGCTTAAAAGAAACCACCTCATAGTAACAAATCCACGAAAGAAATGGCAAATAGATAATGATAATATAAATAAATTCCTAACAAAATTTATGTAAAACCATAACAAAGCCTTGGTGTGGTTTCCATAGCCACCAGGATAAGCGCAAGGTTAGAACAAAATATAAGAAACATCATAAAATAGCCCCAAAAAATAGTCAGACAACAGGAAACAAAAATGGGGAATCTTTAATACACCTCTGGGCCTCAGTGTGCTGTTGCAACAGAAGATTCATGTTTTTTTCATAAGGCAATGGGGAAGAAACACCAGCCATCAACTGAGCAGCAGCCAATCTTTGCTGATGAGCAGCTGCTCTCATTCTCATCATTTCCCCGTGTTGATGATAAAGAAGGTCCATTTTACTCGGTGAGCCAACAACAACACCATTCATATCAACATTATCTGCTAAACCACCAAGACCATGTGTAAACTTGCAATTGTCACCGTTCTTACAAAAACCTCTAGCAAAATAAAGACAAGGCTTGTAACCACCCAAAAGACCACCAAATCCGTCGGCTTCTTCAGCTGTCCCGAAACATGCATCGCTTTCTGAAAAACTCCTTCTATGACCAATAAAGTCCTCGTTCTTAGAAGAGGAAGAATCATTCAAGAAAGAAAAGTAGTCACTCATTTGATTCTCGTCGATTAAATCAGCATTGCTATCCCCAGTCCTTGGTGAAGCTAAGAGAGACCCAGAGCGAATATTTTCGTAAGAAAGAAAAGGACTTGACTGCGGGCCACTATTAGGAGGCCAAGAAGGCACCTTTTTTGAAAAATCCGAGAACCCATTTCTCGGAACGATAGTAGGGGATAATGGTGGAAGTGGGTTTTGGGAATTGTTAGAGGTGTTGGGTCTTGAGATTGGGTTCAAATGAGATGAGAAAGTGTTTGAAGAAAGTCCCAAGTGAGCTTTAGCCTTGAGAACAAGGGACTGCAAAAGGGTTTCAGGACCAAAGGCTAAACGTAACATATCCCGGTCGGGCAAGTCCTGGATAAGAATGTAACCCATGATTTTAGAAGCATTTTCAGGGTCTAAAACCTTGATTTTGCTCAACAAAACGTTGGTTGTGTCACAAATATCCATAGAGGAGGCTTCTACGATTTTCTCTCGTTTTTGTTTGTTTGGTTTGAGAGAAAGTGTGGAGTTGGGATTTTTCCCTCTTTTTTCACTTAGGGAAGAGAGACAATAAGACAGTGGAGGGAAGAAGAAGAAGAAGAAAGAGAGTGAAAAGGAAGTGGCGTTTGTGGGGTTTTGGGGTTTTCAAAAATTAAAAGTAATATGGAAATCAGATGAAAGTGGGATAGGGAAACGAGCGCAGAGGGTTTTCGAGTGAAAATTTTCCAATTGAAGCGGGCTTTTCTCTCTCCTATTCTATCCTTATTTTTTGAAATTTGGTGTGTTTGATAAAATAAAATATTTTTTTATTTTATTAAAAATAATAATATTTTTTAATAGAATATTTTTATTTTTAAAATGGGTTTATTAGTTATATTAAACTTTAAATTAATATATTTTCAATAAAATATGTGTTAATTTATTTTGATCTGGATAAATTCTTTGTTAATAGGATAAGTAGGTTTATCTCTTAAAAATATCTATATTTGCTATCAAAAATAATTAATAGGATAAATTATCTGCGTAACCATTCAACTATGCGGTCTATTTTATTTTTATATTTAATTAAAAAATAGTCAATTATACCATTGAACTTTTAATGTGGTCCTAATCAAGTCATTTGATGATACAAATGTAGTATCTGTTCAACTTTTTTATTTTTTTTTACATCAGACGCATTATGAAAAATTAATGTTTAAACCCAAATCACCTGAATAAATTACATCATATTTTACTACGGGGACAATAAAGGGTGAGCAAGACCTAACGTTTAATTTGGGCACTTATATTTCATTTATGATTTTTTTTAGATTTGATTAAGATGGTGATTAGGAACTTTACCTAAAATGAATGTTACAGTGCAGTAAAAAAATGGGTCCACCCAATTGAAAATGGAAATAATCACAATTCTGACTGCCAGATTCAGTAATAAATACTGTAAATCTAAACGTAGTGCCCTCCAAATCCTGCTTGCATTTATAGTGCATCTGCCAGATTCAGTCAAAAGGACATTTGATTTTGCATGAGGAGGATTCTCCACCCTTTGATTACTATGATATCATGTGATGTGATTGGTAAGCTTTTATATTTAATATTAGGGTAACCTAATTTATTGATTATTAAATTAAGAAATTGTTTTATTTCGGTCAATTAAATAAAAATTTGTCAATGAGTAAGTTTTCAATCTATTATAGTTTTAAAATTAAAATAAATATCTAAAATATCTCAAATTATGATTTTTTTGTCAAATAAATGTCTCAGGATAAAATAATAGTTTGAGCCCTAAAAGAAAGAAAACCAGATAATTTGTGCTATTATATTGAAATACTATTTTGATATACGATTTAATAGGAATATTTACTCAAATATTATTTTGGGATTTTTTTATTTCAAAAATAGGAATCTTCACAGATTATTTTCGGATATAGGGATGATTACTGTTTAAAATCAGAAAACTCATGGACCACAACCCGAGTTTGAACAGTAATTTTCAAGGGGTATCACTGTGCAAAATCGAATGATGAACCACCACCCTTTTAAAATGCCACACTGCCATGTGGCGCGATGTGGGCGTTCCGAGCACTGTTCAAAGTCGGACTGCCCACCCCCGTCTTTGAACAGTGCACCGAATAATGGTGTCTGGGCTGCTCACTGCGTGCCATGTGGCGTCGCGCAAAACAGAAAAGGGGAGGAAAGCACCCCGTTTTTGAACAGTGAAACAACCCCAAGAACACTGTTCAAAAACGGGATGTACACTGGTGGTCTTCTGACTTTCAACAGTAAACATCCCTAGATCTGTAAATAATTTTTCGGGATCCCTACTTTTAAAATTAAAAAGTTTCAAAATAATATTTGAGTAAAAATTCCGATTTAATAATAGTTGAACTTACAAGTGTAATATGTGTAACTCTGCTTTGAATAATATTTTGATATAGTGTTATATTAGGACCTCTTGTTTTGTATACTAATTTGATATGTTTATTTTACTATATGAAATTATGAAATATTTGAGGTTTGATAATGGCTTAACTTGTTGTTTTTAAATTAAAAAAAATTAAATTGGACTTTAGGTGACCCAAATGTAACACTTTATATTTAGATTGGAATTAAGATGTTACAGGGTAAATTACTCGATGAGTATACAAAATTTTCTCCTAAATTTTTAACGTTTACTATTATGTGGGCTGAATTATGATAAATTAAAGTAAAATAATTAATTATTTAGTGACATAAAAGGTCACATGTGTTAAATTTTAAAATAAAATAAATTATTGTTATGTTCAAACTCATTAAGGATAAGAACATTTTTCTCTCTCTCATTTTTTAAGTAGGAATTGTAAAAAAAGAAAGAAAGAAATCAATTAATTAAAAGGTGTGTAGTTAGTAGCTAAAAAAATAACCTCCTGTGTACTGTGTATGGTTCAGAAAATTAATTATGTTAAATTATTAAAGGGGAGTTAAAAAATTAATTATAAATTAGTGGTAGAGAATATAAAAAAATAAAATATTGTACTTGTTTGAACAAAATAATGAAGAACAACGAACAAGTATAAAAGAATAAAGAGATGAGAGAAAGAAAAATAACCTCCTATGTACTGTGTATGGTCTAACCGATCATGCCAACTATATATATGTGTGTATATATCTCTGAATTTGTAAACTTCTTGTTTACCATAACATGTAATTCAATCTCACTTGTACATGTCTAGTACGGCCATCAAAATTGTTCCTTTAAATAGGAGTATATTTAGCTCTTTCGGAGCTTTCAATTGAAATTATCTTTTGGTAGCAATATATAGCTCTTCTAAAGCTTTCAATTGACTTTTTGGCTACCAGAACTTATAGCTACCATAACTTATGTCCATATTGGCTTATTTTAAATGTCAATTGATAACATATGTTATCTATAATTCTCAAAGGGATATTTTGGGAACTCGAATTGCTCTCTTAAAATTTTAACTTATAATGGTAACGATATTATTACCACTAATTATTACAATATTCGCAATTCTGCACTTTTCATAATGTGTTTTCTCTCAAGAATTTATTGCTCTTCTAGAGCATCAATATTTTAAGTACTTTGAGATATAGTACTCACATTATTCCCTTGCATTTAAATGGGAAAATATATCTTATGCTTATGTTGAGCATAAATCGTCATCATAGATTATATTTGACAAGTAATCATGTTAAACAAAATAAATAAATATCATAATATATAAATATAAAACGTAAATGATTAATGTGTGTAAAATAAATAAACGTAAAGTAAAATAAATAAAAATAAATAAATAATTCTCTTAAAAGTTATGAGAATAATTAGAAGATGATTTATTCTTTTTCGAGGGTTATACGAAAATCAACAACGTCCAAAAGAGTTTGACCAACAATGTCCAAATAGAGTTGGACTAATATTATCTTCTTCATGTTTCTCAAACAAAATTTGCTTCTATTTTCTTTCCTTTATCATTCAACGATTCTTAATTTTTCAACGTACAACACGTAGGAGACCAATGATTTATAACATCGCATTGGTAATAAGAAAAGTTTTATTTCAATAAAATGATCTTTATCACTCTTGTCATCCTTATAACCTCACTACCGATGGGTAGAAGTATTCTTAAAATGACCATATTTTTCATGTCTATATTCATAGCCTCGTCCGCGATCACAACTTTTAATGTGGTTTTTATTCCTTCCATAATATAATCTCACATTCACTTCAGAGAATGGAGTAGAGCAAATATAGACTTTATAATAATCTTATTGTAAATTCAAAATCATCATGATTTATCGCACTTTAAACTCATATTTTAAAGGATAAAAAATAAAGTTTACCAATATTGTGTTTCCTCTCGAGGACGATGGAGACATAGCGAACGGCTAAAACAGCTTCTCATAATCTCTCTATATCATGCTACTTTCCAACTAATTTAAAGACATGTAAAACTCAAAACACGATTAAAAATATTAAATCTCATCATTAGAATAAAATATTGGTATAAAAGAATAACCAAATATATCAAATTAACATATGCAACAAACAATATTATCAATAATATTATAATATCATTATTAAAGATGTTGTCAAACATGAATACCAGAACTAGTTCCTCACTTTCTTTGATTTGTTTAGCATTTATTGAAGTCATATAATAGTACATATACAAGGATTGCGAGTATTCATGATTTATTTATAAAGAAAAAAAATGTGCTAACATATTATCGATCAAAATAAATAATTCATAGCATGAAAATATTCACATATCATAATTAAAAAAAACAATCGACTAACATAAAAAATATTTACATCCACATAGATAAATATTTATAACAACACTTCATATTTATAAATTATATTATACTATTTTTTATTTAAAAATCAATTTATTACGCACACAATATGTCACCAACAAATATTTAAAATTTGTTAACTTGAAGACAACATTTTCATAAAACCGCACAAACCTCTAAACCTTTGTGTCACCTCTATGGTTTGATCTTTACATAATATTTTTTGAATCTAGTTTTTTGGTATAACACTGATATTCGACTTATTGATCGATTAATTTATATTATATACTATAAAAATAATTATATGAATATTTTTTTAACTCAATTTATTTCATTTACAATTGTAGAATTCAAATCTTTAATTTTTTTTAAAATTTCGTCTCAACATTTTAAACTAATTGAATTGAAACCGGTTAATCAATGGCTAGAGATGACAAAAAAATCCGGATCCGATGGGTTCCAACGATCATATATATATAGATGTTAAATGTTAATCTAGTGCAACCTAACCTAATGCAAACTTTTATGAGCCTGTAGATATCGAAAGCACTTTGGATTGTCAGCCGTTGGATCAAAATAGCGATGGCAAAGGAAAACCACATTTATTAGTTTTACAGTTGTTTTGTTCTTGTTGATTATCCGCTTCAATCTTCTCAATTTGGTTTTTTGAATTAAACTTCGTTTCGCTTTCTCGCAATTACTTTCCCCTTTCGCTGCGGTTTCCCCAGGGCTTGCGCCACTTCAAATTGGTAACTCATACCCACAAACTTTCTGCCATTCTGTTTGTATTTTCGATTTTTTGTTGTAAAGTTTCATGGAAATTCTGTTTTTGTAGGATTTTATTTAACTAGTCAAGTTGATTTCTTTGTTTAGTCCCTTTATAAAAAAATATAATATTTTGCTCAGGTTTGGTTTAGTTTTCCTGTTAATATTCCTTTTCTTTTCTCTCAAAATAGTTTTTAGGGTTTGCTTCTGCATCCTTATGGTTTCTTTCGATTTTTGGGAGAATTATACTTTAATTTCTTATAAATTTATGTATATGTGCTTAACCCCTATTGTTATTCTTCAGTTGTGGTAGAAATCAAAGGGCTGCAAATTTGATTAACCGAAAACAATTATTTATAGCGGTACAGGAAAAAAGAACAGTGTTGATATCATATGATTGATTGTTTTTATAATTATATTGTTGTTGTTGATTGATTCAGAAACTATGGTGTCCGGTTTAATAAATGCAAACCCTATTGTGTATGAGAAGAAAGAGCGGCAGGTTCGAAACGTAACATCTGCGCATGATGAGTATGCTGTTGAACCTATTGACCAACAAGAAATTTTCGATATCCTTTTTTCTCGATGTGCAAGCTATTGTTATCATGCTGTGTAAAATATCTGGTTCTGTTGGGTAATATTTTCCATATTTTACATCGAGTTATGTGGAGCAAGTTATTTTGATTTTCTTAACATTCTTAAATCATATTAGAGATATAAAGGATCCTGAGCATCCCTACTCTTTAGAAGAGCTTAAAGTAATAACTGAAGATGCTGTTGAAGTAGACAACGAGCGAAGTTACGTTAGGTATGATGGTCAAATTTTCTCTTATTCATATGCTTCTCACTCATTTTTTGTTAAGCAAATGGTTTCATTATTGATTTGTTTCTTCTTCAGGGTGACATTCACTCCCACCGTTGAACATTGTAGTATGGCTACAGTTATTGGTCTTTGTTTGAGAGTCAAACTTATGAGGAGTCTTCCTTCTCGCTACAAGGTATTGCCTTTCTGCCTTTTTACTTTACCTTTTTCGAGTTCTGAGCTTAACATGTCATTTCTAGTGCTGTATGAATCATGTAAAGTCAATCTCTCTCTCTTGTTTTCAGTGGTTAAGGAATGGATTGATAAGAACTTAGTTCAAACAATGTTTGGTATCCCTGATATAAAGTTTAGAAATTGGATGGTAGAAATTTGGAAACAAGAAAGGGAATATCCATAATTTGTTGGATTTTGTTCCCTGAAATGGAAAGGATCTACTTACTTTTCTTGTTGAATACCTGCAAATTGTTTCTCATTTCATTCATCTTCGTAGCCGAAGTCTGAGATGGAAAATTATGAAATCTATCTTACTAGAGATGTTATGTTGACCTGAGCTTCTTCTTTTACTTCAGAATTTCACCAACTAAATTTCCACTTGGGTTTTTTGTATTGGCTTTAATGACTTTTAAATTTGCTGCTTGAGCTTTGGTGATCGACTAGTCTGCAACTGAAGTTTGTTTAAATGGAGCAGGAAACTCTAACATCATCTATGGTTAATGCGTAACTATGTTGATTTTATGCTGCCTGCCCACATGAGATCAAACCTGTGTGGAGGGCTTTATCTAACCTCAGCTGATAGTTAACAGGCCAAATAAGATGACTGGTCAAGTCAATTAATTAATTAATGACAAGGTATTAGTCAGTTCCTGCACGAGAAACCTGTTTGATAAACTTGTCCGCTGCATGTTTTGTTTAGTAGCAATTCTATCAAATTAATTGGAATTATTAGTTCATATAGATTATATTAGGTGTTCTTTTGATCAAATAAATTACACAACGTTTTTATTCTGCATATTCTTGCCTCTTTTTCTGTCTTTGACTCTCCCTTCACATTCCCATGCTAATGATTGTTTTATGTTGTCTTTAGATGGATATAAGGGTTGCCCCTGGAACTCATGCAACTGAAGCTGCAGGTATGTGCCATTTTTCTTTGGTGTTCAATGCCAGTTGTGTTTCCAAAAATTAGTTGTCGAATTAGAGATTTGTAGATGAACTAAAGAAGTGTGGTACGGAGGTGTGTACCAGAGACATGTGCTCAAAGCCACTCGGGTTTGACTCTGAAAGGATTTGAATTTAACTTGGTCATTGTTGAGTTAAGCTTCAGCTGTTCGAGCTATCAAGTGAGCTGAATTTGAGTAAACTCATGCTTGACTTGAGTAGCCCGTGAGCTTCGTATTACATAAGTTCAAGTCGACTTAACTTGATTACACCTATGGCACAATTCACTCTGTGGTTGAACTGATTATAACTCGAGTGGATATTTAGTATGATAGGGTGTTGCAGCAGTTGTTAAAGCTCATTTCTCTACTCTTCTTTCGTGCAGTTAATAAACAACTGAACGATAAAGAACGAGTTGCAGCGGCACTAGAAAACCCAAACCTTTTGGATATGGTTGATGAATGTCTGGCTCCATCCTATGCTTGAACGTATTATTGTTACTACTTACTACATATGGTGAGGTTAAAGTGTACTTGGGTTTTCTTGCCCCTCTATACAATTCGTTTTAGTCTCATAAATTACAAAGTAAAGCTTATGTCTTTTAGTTTCAAGTTTTGGATTCATTATTAAGTTTCGAAGTGAGAAATAAGTGAACGATAACCGAGTTTATTCAAGCTTTGATGTCATACAAGAAACTTCTCCAACTCATCGTTGTCGTCGATCAATCCCCTGGAGACATTATCAGGTGACAGCACTCTGCAATTCATTTCTTTCGAATCCTCTCATCTCAAAGTCCCATTCATGCTGTCTTGCTGCATCTCTGAAGGTGCCATGTCAGATTTCGAGATGAAACTGAAACTATGGTAGGCGGTTTCGATCTAAGCATAGGTTGCTAGTTCTGGTTTGTACCCTCTTCAAAAGCAAAATTCTCCTGGTAGTGAAGCCATTGAATATAATCTGAAACCTTTATCTTCCAATTGTTCATAATCCTCAAAACTTCAAATGTTATCTATTAATGAATAGCCCACCCTACCATACATCAAAAGGAGTTTCAGAAAACTTCAGTTAAATTTAGCAATTGCTAAAAGCTGAACATTTCTAGATAGAGTAAACTTCAGATCCTGTCATGTCTGAAACATTAAGTCATAAGCTAATCTGATTACCCCTTATTAGTACGTGACCTCTTATTAGGTACCAAATTTTGGACGTCGCGGTGTATTTTTATTTTAATCTTATCCATTCGCAGTCAACTCTTGAATTCGGCTATGATCTTGATGTAAATGCATGCCAGTTTGAGGGTGTTCGGTCGTACCGACGGCATTGACAAAAAGATCCAGTTAAATAGTCAAAGATATGCTTATACTACACATTTTGTATGAGTTCGAATTTTGATATTTACCGTAAAAATAGAATATAAATTATTTGTCCTTTTTTGGTGCCTCTATTTATGCTCCTACGCTAAAAATTAGGTTTAGTGTTTAGGGTTTTAAAAATTAATGGTAAGGTGTTTTTTAGGGTATAGAGTTTAGGATTTAGAATTTAAAGTTATATCTTAAAATTTAATTTGTAGTGTTAGGCATAGAAAAGAGCACCGAAAAGAGGTATATGATTTTCATCCGTAAAAATATATTATCTCTTTTTCATAAAAAACCAGATAATTTGGAGAATTACGCTCAAGAGTAATACAATGAGGAAAATTATTTGTGTAGTTTAAAGGGGCTTATACTTTTATTTCTCATGCTTAGGAAAACTATTTAAACATATGTAAAAAGGAAAAAAAAACTATTTCCTATTATTTTTGCAAACAAGAAGAGAAATAAATTTTTTTCATCGAGTGGCAGCAAAAACTCCTAACCTGAATAAGAATAATGCATGTCAGCTTAAAATAGACTATTTTTTTGATAAATTTTATCTAAATTTAAACTTACTTAAAAGAGAGGGAAAAAACTCTAAGAGAAGAAAGCGAGTGTTCCTCATGAGTTTAGACAAATTAAAATAATTATATCAAATTTTTAAACACGATAAACAAAAACATGACATATGATTAAAAATTTAAAATATACTCATCAGAAAGAGAAATCAATTTAAGAAAATAAAAAAAATAGTAATGCTTTCTAAGAATGACATTTGACCAAAGCTCTTGATCCAATTTAACTTATAATTTATGCTACCAATTTTTTTTATCTTGAACATAATTCTGGCATTGGTACCGAGTATAATTCACCCAAGAATATGAATAAATTAGCATAAAAAAAAAACTTATGCTGAACACAACCATATTTAAGATTCATTTGAGTTACTCTTGAGAATCTTTAAAAATAAACATGGTTGTAAGATTCATTGGACTCGAGATAATTATGAGTGTTCGTACACTCACAAGATAAGATGAATCGAGCTCAAATTAATAATATACGAATGTATTGAGGATCAAATGTGTTATGTGTCAATTATTGAATGAATGATTTATCATAATCCAATGACAAAAAAATACTTATTCATAGTCAAGTGATTATGAATGTAGTTTACTCTAATTACAATTAATAAAATAAAACAATTTTATTTAAACTTAATTAACAATAAGATAAACATAAGTATAAACTAATTTTAACTTTATTTTTTTTTATAATAATTCAAAAAATATACCTAGGCTCACAACTTGATTCTAGCCTTTGCTCACTGTTCTGTTGGGCAAGAAATCACATTTATTGAGCAAGTTGCGAAATATATGAGCTCTGTTTGGTAAATAATGGTTTCAGTTAAAATTAGAGATTTGAGTTAATGGTCTTGTTTGGTAATTAACGGATAGCGGATAGCTGATAGTAGATTATATTAGCTGATTTGACTAGCGGATTGTATTAGCTGATTGTATAAAAGTGTTTGGTAAAATTAACTGATAGCTGTTTGGTTATTTAAACAAGCAAAATAACATATAAGGACATGATTATATTTAATACTTGTTTAAATAATTTATCAGTTATTAATATTTTGTATCTAATAAATATTAATTAGATTTGTAAAAAATATTTTTTAATATAAATTTCTTAAACATATTTGAAAGATTTATATATTAATTTATTATTTATATAATTATTAAAAATTTTATATGCACATATAAATATGTGATAATAAGAAAATAGAATTTACAAATATCACCATATAAATTAGTAGTAACAACAAATAAGTCTAATATTTAATATGTTATTATTTATTTTTAAAAATATTATTATTTAATTTAAGTTATTCGGAGATTTTTGGTAATTATTAAGGGTAAAAAAGTCATTAATCCTACTTTTTTTTGAAAGCTAAGATGATTACAAGTAGTATATGTTCTAAATATACTCTCAACCATTTGATGATGAATGCTCAATCACCCACCGTGACCTCTAGGAACAACAACTGTTCCCTTAACCATTGAGACAAGTTGGTTCGTGCAAGACCATTATTTACTAAATATAATATAATATAATATTATTTGATTTAATTTTTATTTAATATTAACATTTAAATAAAATAATATTATCAATAATAACAAATATTAGATTAAATAATAAAATTTAAAAATAAATATGAGTAAGTTTTGGGTACAAAATACAAATAAAATTTTCAGTGACTAATTTGAATAAAAAATATGTGAGGTTAACATGTCATTTACTCTTTCACTAAAATCAGTCAGATTGACGTGGTTAAAAACACAATAACGTGGTGTAATTTTATTGGCTATAAGTTATTTTAACAGCTCCGAACAACAGAAGATATAATAAGTAACAAGTGAAAACGTTAGATGCACTAATGACAAAAAACATTAAATACCAATCAAGAAAAATAAGTAAATGTTAGGGGACAATTTATGTATTAAGTGCAAGGGACAATTTATACAACCTTCTTTTAAAACCTAAAACCCTAACTTTAATACCCTAAATTTTAAATTTTGAACTATAAACTTTAAACTCTAACGATAAATCTTAAATTTTAAATCCTACACCCTAAATTTTATAAATTCTAAACCTTAAACTAAATTAATAACTCTTAAATTTAAAAAATAGATATAAATTTTAGTTTACAAGAATGTGTATAATTTTTTTTTGCTGAATCTAATTATTTGAAAAAGAGAGAAAACCCGCTTCCGTTGGAAAGGTTTCACTCCAAAACCCTCAGAGCTCATTTCCCTATCCCACTTTCTCTCTGTTTTTCATTTCACTTTTAATTTTTGAATTTCACACTGAGAAAATAATAACTTCGGAAACCCCAAAACCCACAAACGCCACTTCCTTTTCACTCTCTTTCTTCTCCTTCTTCCCTCCACTGCCTTACTGTCTCTCTTTTCTAAGTGAAAAAAGAGGGAAAAATCCCAACTCCACACTTTCTCTCAAACCAAACAAACAAAAAACGAGAGAAAACTGTATAAGCCTCCTCCAATGGATCTTTGTGACACAACCAACGTTTTGTTGAGCAAAATCAAGGTTTTTGACCCTGAAAATGCTTCTAAAATCATGGGTTACATTCTTATCCAGGACTTGCCCGACCGGGATGTGTTACGTTTAGCCTTTGGTCCTGAAACCCTTTTGCAGTCCCTTGTTCTCAAGGCTAAAGCTCACTTGGGACTTTCTTCAAACACTTTCTCATCTCATTTGAACCCAATCTCAAGACCCAACACCTCTAACAATTCCCAAAACCCACTTCCACCATTATCCCCTACTATCGTTCCGAGAAATGGGTTCTCGGATTTTTCAAAAAAGGTGCCTTCTTGGCCTCCTAATAGTGGCCCGCAGTCAAGTCCTTTTCTTTCTTACGAAAATATTCGCTCTGGGTCTCTCTTAGCTTCACCAAGGACTGGGGATAGCAATGCTGATTTAATCGACGAGAATCAAATGAGTGACTACTTTTCTTTCTTGAATGATTCTTCCTCTTTTAAGAATGAGGACTTTATTGGTCATAGAAGGAGTTTTTCGGAAAACGATGCATGTTTCGGGACAGCTGAAGAAGCCGACGGATTTGGTGGTCTTTTGGGTGGTTACAAGCCTTGTCTTTATTTTGCTAGAGGTTTTTGTAAGAACGGTGACAATTGCAAGTTTACACATGGTCTTGGTGGTTTAGCAGATAATGTTGATATGAATGGTGTTGTTGTTGGCTCACCGAGTAAAATGGACCTTCTTTATCATCAACACGGGGAAATGATGAGAATGAGAGCAGCTTCTCATCAGCAAAGATTGGCTGCTGCTCAGTTGATGGCTGGTGTTTCTTCCCCATTGCCTTATGAAAAAAACATGAATCTTCTGTTGCAACAGCACACTGAGGCCCAGAGGTGTATTAAGGATTCCCCATTTTTGTTTCCTGTTGTCTGACTATTTTTTGGGGCTATTTTATGATGTTTCTTATATTTTGTTCTAACCTTGCGCTTATCCTGGTGGCTATGGAATCCACAACAAGGCTTTGTTATGGTTTTACATAAATTTTATTAGGAATTTATTTACATATTATTTTCTATTTGGCGTTTCTTTGGTTGATTTGTTACTATGAGGTGGTTTCTTTTAAGCATTTTTATTTTTGTTTGTGGTTTACTCTTTCTGGGATGAATAGCAAATACATCTATTTGTCTTTTGTATTCGTTTTCGCTGACTTGATGCATAGAGTTCATTAATTTAAGTTTGCCTTAGCACGGGCATTATTTATTTATAAGATGATTGTTGGTCTTATTTTGGTGGGAGTACTAGCATGGCTATCTGCATATTCTTCCTTTGTGCTAAATTTAAGTTCTTTTCATTTGTCACATTGTGGTGATGCAGAGCTGCTGCATTGATGTTGGGTGAAGAAATCTGCAACTTTTCCCCGGGCCGATCTGAGATGAACGAGTTTTTGACAATGGGATTGGCAGAAAAGGCTAACTCGGCTTCTAAACAGATTTACCTGACTTTTCCAGCTGATAGTACATTTAAAGATGAAGATGTTTCTAACTACTTCAGGTATCAATTGCATTTAGATAGTTTGACTGAGCATATATTTAGTTTATGAGTTCTCTCCGGTCCATATGCATGTTGGTGAATGGGGAGCTGCAATTGAATTATTTACCCAGTCCATATGCATTTAGATAATATAACAGATGGCTGACCACTCTTCATTTCTACTTAATTTTTTTATCCCGGTATATAGTGTATAATATTTGGAGACGTGTTTGCGTAGAATAACTATCTTGAGCTCAATTTGATTGCTGTTGTACTCTTCAGGTTAGGACGGGATGATCTATTTTAAATACATGATCCATCTTCGAACTGATTATATAATGGACATGTCAAAAATGTCGATAATGCTTTGGTGGTAAATGTACTAGTCTATACAAAATACTGGAGGCGTTTTCTGTGGAGTTTGCAAATTTGTTTCTAAAGCGTGTTTTATTTTCTTAACATTTCTGTTGCATAAACAGGAGACAACAGGAAACTAATTATTAATTATTTAGTTTATGCAATGCTTCATTATCTTCCTTTTCTTTTGGACGAACATTGCTTCATTGTCTTATATTTTTACTTTGGTGATAGAGGATGAATCGGAAGTTAAAGAATTGGTAGTTTCTGACTTTCTGCATTTTTGTCTCAATGAGGAAATTCTACAAGACTTAGAATTACGGAGAATTAGTCCTCCTTACCTCAAGGAAAGGTCAACTGTTCATCAAAGTCAATTTTATATCACATTTATAGCAGTGACAGGCATAGGATAAGAAAATCTGTTTTTCCATGAGAAAGGTTAGGTTTAAGGCTTACGGGATCTTTGTTTACTTGGTCAAACTTGCAACTAAGCTGTATAATAAGCCTGGTGGTGGTGAATAGGGAAAATTAACGTTTCTGTACCTAGAGATTGATTATTGCTGGATGTGGCATGCTTGTAGAAGAAGCAAAATTGACAATTTATTTGAGCCCAAACGCTGTATTTTGACATTGGAAGTTGTATTGCTATGCCGCAGACAGTCTGAAACTCCTAGTGAATTGAGAATATTGGAAACCCTGTATATATATATTCACACGTGTCTAGCGTCTAGCCAAGGCTTCCATTTGAATGTATGTTGTTGTCAGTTGTTTATTTTGATGCAAAGCTCTAAAGACTGCTAAAGGGGTTTTCTTTGTTCTGAACTAATTTTAATTTTAATTTTGTGAACTTACTTCAGTTCAATTGTATGGTTTAAAGCATGTTTGGGCCGGTGCAAGATGTGAGGATTCCATATCAGCAGAAGCGAATGTTTGGCTTTGTAAGTTTTGTCCATTCAGAGACCGTGAAGCACATTTTGGCCAGAGGAAACCCCCATTACATTTGTGATTCACGTGTACTTGTTAAACCCTACAAGGAAAAGGGAAAGGTTCCTGACAAGTACGGCATTTTCTCTTGTATTTTTTCTTAGTTCTGGCCATCATCATGCAATGAATTTATAACTAATATTGGAACAATTGCAGGAGGCAATACCTGCAACAACAGTTGGAGAGGGAGAACTTTTCTTCATGTTCAAGCCCTTTAGGGCTTGACTCTAGAGATCCATATGATCCTTGTGTTGGTAAGCAAACAAACATAGTTTTTTGTAGGGTTGTCAGCTCATGTGGTTTTTCTGCATGAAATCGGAGGATGCATGGGATGGCTGTTTTTCTGATTTTTTTCTTTTTCTCTTTAGATTTTGAGGCTCATAATTTCTCTTTACATGCAGGGGCAAAGATGTTCTACAATTCTCCGGAAATGATGATGAGAAGGGTAGTCGAAGAGCAAGCTGATCTCCAGCATGCTATTGAACTGCAAAGGAGAAGGTTGGGGAACTTGCAACTTCCAGACTTCAAGAATGATGGCATTCATCATCACCAACGCAGCCTATCCGTTGGTTCTCCTGTTTCCTTGCCTGCTTATTCTCTTGACAGTCAAAACATTCCTCCATCTGACAGCGTTAAACAAGAAGTCTCAAAAGGTTTTTTAATCAGCCTCAGTTGTTCGATCCCTTGTTATTATCTTTTTGTTGAATCTGTGAATCTTACTTTGGTTGTTACGTCATTTCCTTCTCTTGTTAAAAAAAAAAGAATAAAATCAAAATTAGTTGTTCGATATATTTGAGTTTGTCAGTCAACTTCAAGGAATGTTGGGGGGAAAAGGCTTGGCTGTAGTTAAAGTTATATTATTTCTTGTGGCAGGCAATGGTGGTAATACAGCTGCTGCTGTTCCTGTAACTGTGAATGCCGCTGAGGAGGAAGAATTGAATCTTGCTTGTGTTCAGAAAGGTGGAGTTGAAAACTCCAAAGGGTATGATGTTGGATGTCCCTTAACACCATGGAACTTGATGTCGTATCTCTTCTTTTTGTTCAGATCTTATTGTGCACTGCTGTCTTCTTGAGACTTCTAAAGTTGGTTATCTTTCTGTTGATTTTCCCATTTGTTTTAATTTGCATTTCTGATAGATGTCATGAGAGCAGCATGGAGCATGCACTTCCTGATAGCCCTTTTGCATCCCCTGAAAAGTCTACTGAAAGTCACATCTCTGAGTTTCCTGCTTTGGTGGAAGCAAATGGAAATGCGGATTTGTGTGCTATTCCATCTTCCGAAAATGACCCATTACTACTCACCTCTTCTACTAGCGGCATGACGTCCATTTGAGTTATTTCTTATTGCCAAGGTATTATCACTGCTTTAAAATTGTTTTAACTTAATCTCTCCTCCTGCTATGATTAATTGAGTAGAAGGCATTGTATCGTATTCGAGATTTATTTACATTTTTGTTGTTTTTATCACAGGCATGGAGGTAATGACATGTAGGAAATACAGGTAGGCACGGTCAACTAAGAAAAGGAGTAACTATGATATATGAACTAATCTTTCTCAGAATCCAGTTGGATGGCTGTTTTTTTTTTGATGTTTTGATGTGGTATTAATGCACAAAGGTAGAGAAGCATATACGAGAAGAGTCCCGTAGATGTGTATAGCCAGATCACACAGTGAAGAGTGAATCCGTAGAGAATATATCCTTCATCAGCTCTTCAATACAAAAACTACTAACATCATATTGGATTAGATATTAGGGCAGGCTAATCAATATTTGAGTGTAGGGCTTTTCTCCTTTTGCCCTTCCTATGTAGGTTTGTATTCCAAACAACAAAACCAGAGGAAATGAAGGATAGTTGGTCACTGTATTTTCAATGTACGCATCGCATCTTCTTTCACATTTTATCCGATAAAAACATTATTACATCATGAATTGTATGAATAGACATCCCAAGTCAGAAATGTGTACATTTATTCCACACAACACTTGTTAGGAAGTTAGTGAGATGTCTTAAGTATCAGTTTTGGAACTTCACAGGGGAAAAGATGAGGTCTGAGAAGATGGGGTTTGCATGGTAATTGTTATTTCATTTTTTGTTAATATTTCAGATTGATATTTTTGTTGGTATTAAAATGAAGAATGTTGGGTATTATTAGAAAGTTGGTAAAAAAAAGGTATCTTTTTGAGCAGTTTGTCTGATTTTACATTTATATAAGTTTAGGTCCACATGAAAGGGTCATCACATGGGGGGTGGCTGACATTATATAAATTGGAAACAGGACATGTTTTCAGTTCATATAAATGTGTTTCTTTTTTGAGATTTTGTTTTATTTGGTGGAGCCATAGATTCTGTATGCTTTAAATCTTTGGTGATGCGGTTCAAATTCAAGCTCAGTCACCTTGTACTGCAAATTTTTTTGCCAGATATTTTAAAGTTAAGGAAATCTAAAAGTAAAGTGTTTGAAGAAAAAAAAAACTAGTTAAAAAGAAAGAAGATCTACTCACATCCAATGTAAATTGAATTTTGCATATATTTTTTTCTTGAAATCATTAGATCAAATTAAATAGGTTTAAATATTTATACATCTTCTCTCAAATTGGTACTTGCAAATTTTTGCTCCAAAATAAACACTTAAATTATAGTTGAGAACATCTTATATATTTATATATATATATATGTATATATATATAATAAAAATTATATTTAAGTCAACTTTAATTTTGTTGTTAATCTTATTTATTTCTATTTTCATTGTATTAACTTTAATTTAATTATTATATTTTTATTTTTAACAAAAATTTAATTTAATAAAAAATTAAAAATTATATTAAAAATTCATTTAACAAAACCAATCTGATCTTATGTTTAGAGTTATATTCGTGATTTCAAATCCTGCCTTGTCCTTATTATCTTGATTTTATTTTCTTCATCCAATAATATGGTACAACACGTGTCAACACCTAATTGAATGATTAATTTATTTAACTAAATTAAAATTACGATTAATTTGATATGTTAGGTAACTAACACGGATTAAATGTGTAGTTATACAAAGTTTCATTAACAGTCACGTCATCCTTCTGTTAGATTTTAACAGCTAGTGGTCAAGTTTTTAATTTTTTAGTTCGGTGGTTAAATTTTTAATTTTTTCAGTTCGGCGGTCAAAATAAGATAGACCCAATAATTAAGTGGTCGCTCCGGTAGTTTATTTTTTTTATTACATTGACAAATATTTTATAATATTTGAAAGTTGAATGATTAAAATTAATACTTTTAAATAGTTTAGTAACTATTTTTGAACTTTACCAAAATATTAAACACAAAGGAGATTACGTTAAGTAAACGGTTGGTTCCTTACATTACTCCATAATTGGCGGGTCAAACAAACATATGCTTGAGTTTGAAGCTCTCTAGTGCACAAATCCCCAATTCATAATCTTAATTATATTTGTATTATAACGCAATTAAGAAACTAAAACTTAGTTAGAAAACTATGATCTACGCAAGAATTCCATTTTGCTACAATTTAATTTCTATCTGCCTAATTCTACCAATAATAAAATGAATGGTCAGTATTGGCTACCTGTAAAGTTTTCTTTTTTGTGTATTTCAAAAATTAAAAAAAAAGTTAAATATACATTTAGGAGTTCAACTAAGCATACTTTTTAAGTCCATAACCGAAGAAATTTTCACAAGTTAACACTTGAACTCAAGGGCATAATTATGAAAAGACTAGTGGGGGTTACGACCCCACAAAATACTAAAAATTGAGGGAAATTATGATAAAATTGCTCTTTGACCCCTCAAAAAATATAAAATTCAGTATTGGCTCCTATGTTTATTTTTCTAGGTGTCCTTCTCAACAAATAATGTTAAGTTCCGCCATTACCTGAAATAAACATCTTTTCTCAAGTTGTTGTCAAACTTATATAATCTATCATTCTTGTTATAATTTGAAACATTTCAATGAATTTAACCCTCTATATTTAAAAAGTATATCTATTACTCTTTGTTCTTCTCATACAATGTTTGTTTTCCTTCAAGACATGTTCTAATATTTTTATGATATAATAAAAGTTTAATGGTTACTTGTTGTTGCTTTATAATAGAATACAATTATCAAATGTTGTCTAGATCCATTAGAATTGCTTGGTTTGTCAGTGTCGCCAGAATGACTAAATTGATGAGGTGCTTAAATATGAAAGGTTAAATTCGTTAAAAATTTTTAAATTTTGACAAAATTGATAAAATGTATAGTTTTTGGGACTAAAACTATTAAACATACCAAAATAGTGGATGTAATTATAGCATGGGTACTAACTTGAGAGTAAAAATTTTTTAGACATCAATTTAAGAGAGATTATGTAGTTCAAGTACCAAATCTATATTTAAGAAGAAAAAAAGACATTTGACATATTGAGCAACATTTGTGGAATATTAATTTTTATTTACTATTTCAAAAACTAAAATTTAGTTCATATATTTTATTTTTATGAAATCGAGTCTATATATTATTTTTTATTTGAAAATCTTGGCACACCTCCATTCGTTTTATTTTATTATAATTAAACTAGACACATTCTCTCAAGTCTGTATACTAAAATTTTTGCCCCAAATTGATACATATCCATTGTTTTGACATTTTTATTAAATGTGTTATTTTTTTATGACATGATAGCAAAAGATTATATTATGTGTCAATAATAATGTCATCACGCGCGTTTTTAAAAAAACCTTTAAAATTTGTTAAAGTTAATTAAAAATACAAAAAAAATAAAGTTCAAAAACTAACTTAAAAACAAATATTCTTTAAATATCAACTTAAAAAAATATTTAATAAGATATTTAATTCGAGTACTAAATGTGTAAGCCTCGAATTAATAAATCAATTGCAAAAATGTACATATTCTTTAAACAAATAGTTTGTCTAACCCATTGTTGAAATAGTAATTAATTTCACTCCATGGTACTAAAATGGAATTCCCAAATCTAGAGAAACTCAAATTTCAAGATTTAACTCATTTCAGATGAGGCATGGATTTCACATCCATTGTAATTTTCAGTTTTGCACTCAAATTCCAATGTCTTCTGCAACTCTATTTCCCCAAAAACTTCAATATCTTTCTCTTGGAGCTTCCT
Source organism: Hibiscus tridactylites (assembly GCA_958450335.1). Lineage (NCBI taxonomy): Eukaryota > Viridiplantae > Streptophyta > Magnoliopsida > Malvales > Malvaceae > Hibiscus > Hibiscus tridactylites. The sequence goes on along the minus strand of OY288278.1, from coordinate 90,816,582 downwards.
GCATATCAATAGCTATTTCAGCCATTTTGGTCTTGTTTTATACAATCTTGTACAGCCATGGTTGTACCCAAGTTTTTGGTCCATTTGATCCTATAGAACTCAATTGGCCAACTTCAACAAATGATGTCAATTTTGCCACAAATATTAGCCATATTAAGTTCATATTAGCCAGCTCCACCAAAACATTGAAATCCAGAAGACCTTACATAGAATCATGGTGGCAGCCAAATGGAACCAGAGGAAACATTTTCTTGGACTCACCTCCCCCAAATGACTTCTTTCCTTGGCCTTCATCTTACCCTCCGTTTCGAGTCAATGAAGACATCAAGAAATTGAGGGTTTACCCTAAACTCGTTGTTCCGGCTGCGGTCCGACTGTTCCGGTCGATCCTCGAGACGTTTAGGCTCGGGGACGATGGGAATGTGAGATGGTATGTCATGGGGGATGATGACACGGTCTTTTTTGTTGAGAATTTGGTTAGGGTACTAGGCAAGTATGATCATACTAAATACTATTACATCGGGATGACTTCCGAGGCGGTGAAGTCGAATTTCGACTTCTCGTTCGATATGGCGTATGGCGGAGGTGGTTTTGCTTTGAGCTTCTCCCTGGTGGAAAAACTGGTGCATGTTATTGATGATTGTATTGAGAGATACAGTTATTTGCGTGTTAGTGATCAGTTGGTGTCTTCATGTTTGGCTGACTTAGGCGTTGATCTCACCCTTGAAAAGGGTTTCCACCAGGTAAAATGAATGAATTTCGAGTCGAGTCGAATTGAATATATTATTTTTAAATAATTAAGAAAGTGTCACATTGATTCATCTTGGTAAGTGCAGATCGATCTTCTAGGTGACATATCAGGCCTGCTATCGTCTCATCGGCAGTCACCTCTGCTCTCGCTTCACCATCTCGACATCGTAAACCCGATATTCCCTTCGATGAATCGATACGAGTCGATCAACCATTTGATGAAAGCTTCGAAACTCGATCAATCTCGTCTGCTTCAACAAACAATCTGCTACCACAAGCCAAGCAACTGGTCTTTCACGGTGTCGTGGGGCTACTCGGTTTATGTTTATGAAACCGTGATCCCTCGGAGCCTTCTACGGAAACCGCTCGAGACGTTTCTGCCTTTCAAGAAATCCGCTAGGCCGCCCTTGTACATGTTCAACACGCGGTTGCCGACGGTGGATCCAAGCTGCCAAGCTCCCCATGCCTTCTTCTTGGAATCTGTGGAAACCAACGGCGGAGGTTTTGTTAATACTACGTATCGACGAACGTCACGGCGTAATCTGCCCCCGTGTTCGTCGAGTGGGAACCATTCGGCGGACCACATCGACTATGTTAGGGTTGTTTTGCAGGCGACGGGGCGGAAGCAGGTTAGTCCATCTTCTAAAAATGAAAGTTTAAGCATTTATTTTAACTGAAAAATAGTTTAGACATTTATTTCAGTCAAAATAAAAATTTAGATATTTATTTTAAACCAATGAACCACAAGCATGAAATACGATATAATTTTCATCAAATAGGTGGTAATTTAAATTAAATTATACAAATAATTCCCAATCTTCAATGTTGTCTTTATCACATTGAGTATAAACTTATTGATGAAACAACCTTAGTATAATAAATCAAAAATTTTAGAATTGATAACAACAAAAATTGTTATTTAGTTAATTGATTACAAGAATAGACTTAGAGTGATTGGAGGGGCGGTCGCTCCACTTAAAATTTTAAAATTTTTATAAATTTATTTTTTTATTATTTTCTATTAAATATTTATTTTCGTCTTTTAACATAAAATTTTGTGTCGTCCTGATTGATTAATGACAGGAAACAAATGTAGAGTGTTGCGATGTGGAGTACGTGGGTACTACAGATGTTGCACACATCAAGTTGAGGCCTTGTACCCCTGGTGAAGTTATTGCCTAGCAACTTCTTTTCCAATCATTTATTAAAATTTAGAAACAGAATTACAGACGGAGCCACATATAAGATGGGAGGGGCAATTCTTCTCACAATTCGATAGGTTAATTGTATTTTAAATTTTAATAATTTTAAAATCATTACAATTAAATTGTTGATATTTTTTTAACCTTTTCGAATTTTAGTGGCTAAGGTTTTTAATTAGATGTGACATACTAATGGTGCAATTTGAGTTAGATGGTTGATGGTTATAAAAAATAAGATAAATTATTCTAGTGACCACCGAATTATTTGGAGATATTTATTTTGATCACTGAACTAAGTAACTTGTCAATCAGACCATCAAATTTATTAAATTGACTTATTTTAACTACCACCATTAAAAAATAATAGATGGGTGATGTGACAGTTAACAAAATTTTTTAAAATTATACATTTGGTTCATTTTATTTACATATTATATCATTGAGTTTTTATTGCATACGCAAACAATTACAATTATTTGTACCTAACATTGAAAATAATACATTTTGGTTGAAAATCATAATCCATGTATCATAATACAAACTAATATATTGTTACAAATATAAAAAAAAATGCTAGTAAATCAACTCGACAGTAAAAATAAACACTATAATTTTACGTGAAAAAACTTTAAGATAAAAAAAATCCACTACTATGTCAAATAGTACAAGAGGATTATCAATATGCGACTTAAGGTTGAATTTTAACCTTTATCCATATTATCTATTTATAGGGATAATGACTTAAAAAGAGAAATCTTAAATTATAATAAGTTTTTTAGATTACATATCCTCATTTTTTTTTTTCATTTTTTTACCAATTAGATTACACCACGAACTTTTATGAATGAGCTAAATCGAAAATTGAATTGCAAACACTATAATATATAATTTTAAAATTCATCCAATTATAAATGTTTAAAGTTGAGATTTATTTATTGACAGAGTAGCCAAAGATATTCATGTTGTTTTATTTTATAAAGATTTGAATCGTAGTATTTACATTGAGAATGTAATATTTTCTTCTATGTATAGTAAGTTTAAGATACAATATTTTCTTCTATGTATAAGTTCAAATCATAATATTTAAAAAAAATAATAAAAGTTATGCTCAAAATGGCTCGCATTTAATAAATTAATTGACAATAATCTTCCATGCATGGTAGCTAGGACGATGCTACATGTTGAATGGGAGGGGTTGTGGCCCCCCGGTAGAGGCAATTTTTTTTTTACTCTTTGATTCCTTATGTTTTTCCTGAAAAAATTAGGATAATTATGAATTTGCTCCCCCTTTTAAAATTTATGTTTTGCCCCCTAAACTTCAAATCCTAGCTCCATCCATGCATGGTAGGTTTAGGATGCAGTATTTTATTCCTTTTTAATTATCATTTTTTTTCTAAATTAGAAAACTATTTTGATTTCTATGGTATGTTGAGATGCATGCACGGCACGCATATATTGCTTGCTTCACTTTTTATTATTTTTCTAATTAATTATTAAAATGTAACACATTAATCTCAGTCTAGTTCAAATGTACATTCACGTGAAGTATAAAACAAAAAAACATTTGAGAATGTAAAAAGTAAGAGAAAGAGTAAACATATATATATGTGAAAGCTTGTTAAGCTGGCATCAATTAAAAGAAATAAAAAAGAAAAGAGAAAAATTTATGTTACAGTCTGACTTATCACATCAGTTATGATTTTATCCAATAAAAATTACTCACTTAGCCATTATTTTCTTTTATTATATTTTTTTCAACTAATAAATATTCACTATTTTTTCCATGTCATTTAAAAAACATTTTTTTTAAATTTATTATATTATTAAATTAATAATATAAAAAATAGCGGTAAAATGAGTAGTTTTCATTGGATAGGACTATAACGGATATGGTAAACCGACCCGGGATATAATTTCTCAGAAAAGAGGGATTAGTTATAACTCATATTTCCGTTGGAACAAAGGTGGGTTATTCCCCGTGTCATCTAATCGATTCTCGTTTTCCATTCTTTAAAGACTAACCGACACTTACGATTTATCAAGACTTGAGAAAAGTGTGACTGCCCCCACTCGCCACTTCACGTTACAAAGAATTTGAATTTGGGTATTCTAACCATTGAATTATTTGACTTGTCAATCATACAACTAAAGTTATTAAGTTGATATATTTTAATTACCGCCGATATAAAATTAACGAATGGGTGAATGACAGTTCATGAAAATTTGTAACATTACACATTTGATTTCTGTTATTTACTTATTATATCAATTTAATTTTAATTTTAATTTAATTAAATAAAATTAATCAAATGATAACACATATCACTACCTGTTTAAAAAAAACTTGAAGAGAAAAGATAAGTTTGGTGTGGATTGAACTTGCAATCACCAGGTTAGACAACTCATGCCTTTTTTACTACTCCAATCCACCTTTAATGAAATGAATTGCACCATTCAATATATATTTATAATACAGTAAATGTTAGGAATAAATTATTTTTGGTTCATTATTTGATTTGATTTGGTGGTTTACGTGATTTTACGAATTTCAAGTAATCAAGATTTGAGTTCTCTTTCAACAATTTTTACTTCTTTATTTCTTAAAATTTACTGTCTTATAAGATATATATTAAATAGTGCAATTCATTTTACTAAAGATGGGTTGGAGCAGTGGTAAAGCCATGGTGTTTTCTAACCTAAAAGTTGCGAGTTTAATCCAAGCCAAACCCATCTTTCCTCTTCAAATTTCATTTAACGAAGTGGATAAATTGGGTCGTGACAAGTAGGGGTGTTCATATCCAAAAATTCGGGTACCCGAAATTTCGGATATCAATTCCTCGACTCGTTACCCGACTCGTATAAATTGGGTACCCAAATTTTTTTATTTTTAAATTACATTTTATATGAAATTAATTGATTCGTCGAAATCTTACTGTTTGGTTTTTTCTTGAGAATTGTCTAGTCCTATTACTTTCTTTTAACTCTAAGTTATGAAATTTGCATGGTTGAAATTAATTGAGTTTATAATATTACTATTAATTAAATATTTGTTGAATGAATTTTTCACGTAAATATAATTACATGGTTGAAACAAAAAATATAAACAATTACTTTAACGATGTGGACCTAGTAATAATGCTACCATTTACAAAATAGAAAAGTAAATTATATTGAACTTTACTTAAATTGACATGATCTTGGCGTTGGACTACTGTCACTAATCTTTGACATACAATAAAAAATACACCATATGACACGTACCATAATAATTTGGATATTAAAGTGAGATATAAAAAGTACTAAAATTTAAACTTAAGACTCAAATAATAAAAAAATAAAAAAATTATATACAAACCGATGGAGTAGTTGGGTATCCGGTTAAGGGACATTTTGTGACCCAAGCCCGACCCGGATACCCTAAAAATAGCGGACCGATCATTTGGGGTACCAGTAATTTTATTTCGGGTATACGGGTCGGCGGGCCGAGTAATTTTGAAAACCCTTAGTGACACGTGATATCATTTGATTAGTTGATTAATTTTATTTTAATTAAATTAAAATTAAGACCAAATTTATATAATAAGTAAATAATGACCAAATGTATAATTTTACAAATTTTCGTTAATTGACATATCATCCCTCTGTCACCCATTCGTTATTTTTTTAATGACGACAATTAAATTAATAGATTTGATGGTCTGATTAACAAGTTGCATAGTTCAATGGTCAAAATATGTATGCATAAATAGTTAAGTGGTCATCAGAATAGTATACCCTACAAAAATAAGAAGTTTTAAAGTGTTCAATTGAATAAGCATTTCAATGCTAATGAAGAACCAACTATACTTATTTTAATTGATAAAATTGCTTATTTATAAATCAATTCCTTTCTCATTTAACATTTGTTTCAAAAGGGAAAGAAAACCAAAAACTTTATAAGAAATTTATCCCAATACACATAAAAGAAATAATGTCGGGAAAAAGAAGAGCTTTCTTTTATAAGAAAATGTCTCCAACACATGTATTTGTTTCCCAGCAAACCAACCACCTTTGATGGGAACCATGTGGTGGCCAACACCACCACAACTGCTTGGTTCCGACCTCGAACTTACCTAAGCTGCAGTGTTCTCTTCGTGAGCCTTCTGGATGCCGACCAAGCGGGCGTAATCCACCCACCTATACAGAAGCAAATTCGAAATCATGAAAAATGATAACTCGACTATCGTATCATAACACGAAAAATGTTCAAGGTCGGTTGATATCGGATCTTACAATAGAGAACCCAAGAACGTGTTGCCTGTTCTAACAGCGAAGCACGTTGCACTCAACATAAGCTTGTGCTGGTGTAACAATGGCTCCAGAATCCGTTGTTCAATTACACCAGCCAGCAGTTGGTACCTGTTCCGACAAAAAAGAAAACGAATCCTAAGCAAAATGTTCCAACATCGTAACTACATGTCCGGTTTCGAAACAGAACATAGTAAAAGCAATTCCATGAACAATTGCAAAATCTACACACCTGAGGTTGCTCGAAACAGCCATGTATACACCGTAGGCAACACTGGTGGATAGTATGGGAACATTTTCAACTTCGACTGCCGCCGAGTTATCGACGACCTTCCTAGCATTAATAAAAGCATTTGTGACGGCTGTGCCAACCTACAAGAAACTAAACCCGTAAAAAGCCAGCAAATCCAGATATAGGTTTGCAGTTTGATACTCAATTCACAGAAAAGATAATACGATTCAACAAAAAGTCGAACTGCAGAATCGCTTTGTACTTAATAGTTTATACATTAGATAGAAACAGCTGCCAAAAACCTACCAGGGAAGAAGTGGTGCCCACTGCAAAAAGCTTTGCGCCGTTACGCTGCACATACAATTAAATTTAGAACACAAGGTGATGGTTTTATTCTTACCTCGGATATTCAGGAATCTTATTATTTACAAGTTTACGAAAAAACGAAGCTTCTCTCCTTACCATTACTGCACCTACTCGCTGCAGAAACGAATACGAAGTACCAGGAAGAGCAATCTGCAGGAAAGATTCTCTATCAGTGACCATAAATCACTCGAATTTTAGCAACTAGGAAAATCTTTGCAAAGTCTCCATGCAATTTTCTCAGCAAGATTAAAACATGAAACCTGAAAAGCATTATCGGGGCAGCTATAGAAGAACTTGGAAATAGCTCCAGCACTGACTGCAAGAGGTGGTCGGAGAGACACGGTAGGAGCAGGGAGATAAACAAGCATGAAATCTGCGATTACGGCCATTACCTATAAAAACCGAATAAGATATTTAAAACAATAGAAATAACAGAGTTGCACATGTAATTCACAGTAATATGTGTTATGCGGTTTGAGACAATGATAAGGCATAATCCACAACCCTGATTTAAGAAGCTAAAGACAACAATCCGTGACCGTGACCGTATGTATCTCTACGTCCTAGTCTAACAATGATAAGGCATTCTCCTTAAACAAAGACAATTTTGTTTCGGATTTTGAGACTGAAAAACAATAGATAATAGACTTATATTCGCACCAGAATCCAGCATCAGCGACGAAATCAATCCGATTGCACAAAGACATACTCAAATTTATTCTTTAAATTTGTCAAACAAGACATCCTTGTTATTCAAGCCAAAAGAAAGAACATTTTAAAGAACCAGTTATGAGGAAAACAAGCATACCACATCTGCAAAAACGATTTCGAGTTCATTGAAAAAGTTTTCTCTTCGGCGTTCGTATTCCGCAGCAGTCTGGAAAACACAAACAACATGAATAAAATAGTTGTTAAGCTGGAATCATAAACTAAACAGACCACAGCTACAGTAAAAAATTGAGATCAAAATCCGGATCATGCATAAATATAAATAACTCTTATAGGTTCAGATTCTTTTGCTAAAAAAGGACCAAATTTTTTACTAGCTAGATTCACAGATATGCTGAGTCGCTGACTCGCTGCGAGTCACAGTTGACACAGCTAGGATTTTGAACAAATCATGGTGATTAGTGAAGAGAGGGAAATAAACCTTGGTGAAGATGCCAACACCGCACTCCATGGCAACTTTAGCTAAGAAAAGATCATCAGCCAAAAGCCTTTCTTTAAACCCACCAAACTGCATCAACCACCGCATGAACCCCGATTTTTCGAGGCCCAAGAACCTCTCTATAACCGACCCGGGGATCCTCCCGGCCTGGATCGCCGCCGCCAAGTCCTTCGGCAGACTCTCCGTTGACCTCCCTGCCTCCGCCAGCACGATCATCGCCTCTTTCCTGTTCTTGTCACCCGCATTCTCATCGCCACCACTCCCGTGTTTCCCGTTGTCATCGTCCCCACCGCCACCACCCGAGTTGTTGTTGCTGATATCACCACCGTCACCGCCGGCGAACAAGGCTAAGAACGGGGAAGGTCGGGTGTGGCGGAGACTGGTGGAAGAGGAGGAAAGGCGGAGATGGAGGTGGAGAGGGATAGTGGTGGGGGATTTAGGGGTGATCGCAGGGAGAGGAGAGAAGGATGGCGGGGAAGGGGTGAAAAGGACGGCGGCGATGGACATGGGTGGCGGTTTGCTTGGGGCGGAGCAGAGGGGGTTGGTAATAGACTGATGTAGTATGGTCAATGGTGTATGGGGATCTGAATCTAAGCAATTTAGCAAACGCCAAAAGACTTTCCTAAGACAGATTTTGTCCGGAAATTAGCCTGGCTCATCAAAAATAAAAATTTAGGCGACCGAATTATCACTTATTTGTGATCTCAGTTAATTTATTTTATTTATTATATATAAAAATAAGAATAATAATTATTTAAAAGTTTTATTAATATGGATAGGCTTTATTAACGAGGTTGGTCTAAGTAGTAAGCAGTTTGATATCACTTAAGCAGGTTTCGAGTTCGAGGCGTTGTGTATGTAAAAAATTTCTGTTGAGAGACTCACCCACCAAAATTAAGTGTGCGACGCGAGTCGGTCTAAATTAATTAGAGCTAGACCTTAAAAACTACTCAGTGCTGGTCTTTTCTTACTTTAGGGTTTCACCCTTACCTACTCTCTTTCTCTATCGCTTGAAACTCACGCTCTTCCTACTGTACTCAGTACTCACCACTAGCACTAGGTTTGGGAATCAAAAAATTTCGCGTTAGTCAAATTAAAGAGTCATATTTTTTAAATTGATTTTTTAATTGAATTTATAAAATTTAAGTTAAGTTGTTCGAATTTTTGTTTAAATTTAAATGATCTTCATATTTTTTTTATATGTGATACATATGAGGTAGAATTGAGAGACTCGACTCGAACTTGAAAATGATTCACTAATTACTAAAAATTTCAAGATGTTTGAGTTATTCAGATTTTTATTTTACAACTCAAACTTTATTTAATTTTTTTTGAGTTGATTCGAGTTTATAAAATACCATTCGAATAAAAAATAATTAAGTATTTTTGCATCGAATCGAATAATTCACTTTTTTTAAATTAAGTTGAGTTTTGTCCACCCTTACTCGTCTGTCGTCACTCGATCTCATTATTAATGGTTAAATAAAAATAATATTATAATTGACTAAATATAAGTTTTAAATTTTGAAGTGTACTTCGCAATGTTTGTTGAATCAAATTTTATGAGGAGAGGATAAAAGTTATATATCTATCTATCTATCTATCTATCTATCTATCTATCTATCTATATATATATATATATATATATATATAATTAAAATATATAAAAAGACAATAAAAACAAAATTCAATTGAGCTATGATGTCAAAAAAAAAAACAATTGGTGGCGCTATTCGTGATGATACGAGGAATTGGATCTTTGGTTTTGGGCGGTATGTTGGCAGTTGTTCGATCCTCATGTGCGAACTTTGGGTGGCATACGAGGCCCTTAAACATACGTGGGATTATGGTTACCGACTAGTAGATTTTGAGACGGATAATTCTACGGTTGCGGATATGTTGGCAAAAAGGATGTGCTTAGTGGGCATAACTTATTTCACCGGATTACAGATCTTATGGGGCGTGATTGGGATTTGACTATACGATATGTTTCTCGGGTTACTAATATGGTTGCAGATAAGATGGCATTGCTTGCTTTTGATTGGTCCTTTAGTGGAAAGACTTGGCTCTGCCCCCCCCTCCCCCCTCCCCTCCCGGAAGTGGTGGATTTGGTGTTTGACGATAGAAATTTATCGGCCTAGTTTTCTTTGCTTTTGTTTCTTTGATGTTTTGTACGTAACAACACATGTACTCTTTCCTCCAACTAGATTTAGGGGAGTTTTTAACAAGACATGAGGTGTTACTCTCTTTTATTAATAAAAAAAACAATTGAGCCTTAATGTATCAGTATAAATCAATTGAGCTCGTTTCATTATATTGATCAATTGTCCATTAATTAAAAAAACACGTCAATTAAATAACTACACATAACAAGATGAAAAAAATCTATTGAGCCTAATGTAGCCTCAAAATTCAATTAAGACTATTTATTATGTTGATTAATATTGACCATTAATTAACTCGACAATCAGATAGTAACATGTAAATGTGAAATTATTGTTTTTTATATTTTAAGATAAATACAAAAATTTTGAATCCGTACAAGATAAGACAACATAAGCATTCTTGACCACTTGACGAATTAATGTATCTCATGTGAAATTATCACGTTAACAAACAGTGAAAATGTTAAAATTTTAACAATTAAAAGAAATATTTTTGAAAAATATAAAAAAACTTAATTTTTGTAAAATTATTTGAAGATCGTAAAACTAATATAAACTTATAAAAGATTATGAAAATCATAAAAATTATAAAAAACATAAAAGTTGTAATTAATCATATAAAATTACAAAATATAAAATTATAACCAAGTATATAATTTATAAAAAACATATAATATATCAACTTCATAGAATGTTAAAAGTTATAAAAATAAATATTCTCTCGAAATTTTACATAAGAAAAATATTTCATGCATTGGTTCTAAAAATATTATTTTCTACAAACGAGCCCACTTTAGAGTTAAATGTTTAATTTAGAGTTTAGAGTTTAAAATTATAGTATTTAAAATTTAAAATTTGTTGTTAAAATTTAGACTTTAAAGATCAAAGTTTAACCTTTAGGGTTTAAAGTTATAAATTTTAATTTTTAATTTTTAATTTTTCAAATAAAATTAAACATGCCTGTAAATTGTAGTTCACTATTAGTGTTGAGTATGCTACCAGAACATTCTAGATGTTTGAATCAGTCAATCGTTCACAATGTTTCTAATATTTGACCTTGTAATTCTCTTTTTCTTTATAAAATATAACCATTCAAGTAAAGGGTTAAAACCTAAACAAATATGATAAATACTACTATCATCGGTAAAGGATAAACGTCATCAACACTAATATAAAATTTATATAATAATAATACGTTGACAAAAGTGTTTTTACCACAATTTAACAACAATTTATATTTGATTTGCAAGCGCTTATCTATACAATAAAATGTCTAACGGTACAAACTAGGGATAGATCAAATTCAATAGGTTAATCAAATAATTACCAATTGAAAAAGCAGCGTCAAATTTAATCCCAACAAAGATAAAAGCATGCTACAAGAACAGAAAAAACGTACTATAAGAACATAAAAATGTAGTATTAAAGCAGAAAAAACATCCACAATTTTCGTTTAAAGATGAATACTTATTAGATCAAAACACAAAAAATTCAAATATACGAAAGTAAAATCTAAAAAAGGAGAAAGAAGATAAGATGAAAGAGAACACAACAAAAGTTATGAAAAAGTATGAATAACAACCGCTTAGCCATATACTGACGACGTTATCTTCTTAAATCATCGAGAATGAAAAAAAATCTATAGAAAACTAAGGCAACTAAAGTATCCAATATAATTTTAATTATTATTTTAAAGTATAATTACACAATTTATTGTTTTTTTAACATTACATAATTTATTGTTGATATATATATATGATATGATATTCTTATGGGTGGTTATTTGATACATTGGCTGTGGAAACGTACCTTAGTTTTAGGGTTTATGGACTTAGTTCAAGGTGCATGATTTATGGTTTAGGTGTATGGATTTTGAATTTAGGAATAATGGTTGAAATTTATACTTTATGGTTATAATTTAGGGTTTATAGATTAAAACCTAAATCATCACTATATTACTCTAAAAACTAAACTATAATCTTTAAACCTTAAATTCTAATCACTATCCCTAAATTATAAATCCCTACATCTAAACCCTTAAACTATACATCCTAAATTAAGCCCCTAAACCCTAAAACTAAGGCGATTGTAAAAACGTTTAGTTTTTACCGCTGATGTATAAGATAATAATAATTTTTTTTATAATATGTAAAAGTTGGAGCGTGTAAAACACCGTCTAAAACATCTGTGTAAAGTGCCATTGATTTGTGGCATGACGGGATTCTTGCTATTTGCTAAGTGCATAACATTACAGTGGCTCGATGCCCACATTGTGGGTTCCATTCTGGTCTTACACCTTTTTACTAAAAAAAAGAAGAGAAAAACTAAAGAAAAACAATGAATTGTTTTTTTTCTAAATGCAAGAATCTTTTTCTTTTTAATTATTGGGGTGTTATATTATTTTTTAAAGAATAAAAGAATCTCTTTTTCTTCTTTTGGCAACGAATCTTTTTTTCCTTTCTAGTAGAATACCTATTTATTGACTAAAAGTTAATTTATAATAAAAGAAGAAATTGTGACAAAATACACATACAAACTATGCTATTTTGTGTAAAATCAGAGAATGTTGTGATTCAAATTAATAAATCTAATTATATTATCGAAATCATTTTTAGTCTTGATAAATATTTTGGCCTAAAATATATGTGTTTAGACAATCGGAGTCGTCATTAGTCGTTTTATTTTAACCTAGATACGATTAAATACCCATAAATCACTTTTTTAAAAGATTTTAAAATTGAGCTTAAGAGTCGGTTATGCGTGAGGAAGGTTTCCCACCACTTTAAAATTTAAAACCTCAACTCCTAACCTTAACACCATAGATTCTAAACCTTAAATTCTAAACCTTGCAACCTAAAATCATAAACTCTAAATCCTAAACTAAATCCATAACCCCTAAATTTAACAAGCACATATAAACTTTAATTTTACACGGGCTGTTTATCAAAATTTTTCTCAAAATCAAATAATACAAGGATGTTACAAATAAACAAAAGAAAAATTCTGCCACGCTTGACGAGCACTACTAACGACGAGCACCGATAAACATCATTAATTCAATTTATAAAGATTAAAAATCTAAAGGACTCACTGTATAATTATAAATTATTTAAAAATTAAAAGGTAAATTAATTAAAATATATTATTTTATTTTTAATTTTCTTTTAAATATAGATCAAAATACTTATCTATCCTTAAATTAAAAAAAAACTCTAATTTATATTCATTTGAAATTCTAACCGCCGACGATATCCTACATACAATTAAAGTAAATCTAAATTCAAGGAGGCGACCCTCCTGCATTAATGGATATACAAAAGCTAGGGTGATTTATAACCTGATCCAATACATTGAAATCATGAGTGCAGCGGCGGCGGCGGTTTGAATTTTAAATAAATAAAAAAATAGAATTTTGTAATTTAGAAACAGATAGATATTTTGATTTATGTTTAAAAGAAAATTAAAAAAATAATATATTTTAATTAATTCACCTTTTGATTTTTAAATAATTTATAATTATACAGTGAATCTTTTAGATTTTTAATCATTATAAATCGAATTAATGATACTCGTCGTTATTGGTGCTCATCGGTGCTCGTCGAGCGTGGCAGACTCATCCTAAACAAAAATGTTAAGACTAAATTCAAAATAAAACTATCAGGCGTCAAAATATCATATAATCTGCAAAATAAAACTAAATCGAAAGACTTAAAAACATACGAGTCAAATGTATAATTTTACTAAAGTAAATATAAGTAAAATAAAATAAATAATTAGATAATAAAAGTTAACGCAAAAAATAATAATCAATTAAGTAGACATACAAGACTAAATTGAAATAAAATAAAATTAAAGGATTAAAATAAAATTAGTCATGCTAGAAAGGATTGAGTTAAAATATAAGAAAAGGCGAGAGGACCACAGAAAAATTACCCCAATAGCTACAAAACGCACGGATCCTAGGTCGGGCCATGCCAGAATAACGTAGTTTTGGGCTTAAAAAAATCTTCCCAAACCGACATTTTAAGTAATTACCTAAAACATTACAAATATAGTAATAATTTATGTAGTTTCGTAATAATTACGTAAGAAGTTTCTAAATTTTAGATTTTTGTGTCTCATGATTTTTCAGGGCTTTATTTTGGTTAATTCGAATCGACTCGTGTCGTATACCTAATTATAGCGGGTGAGTTTTTCAGCGGAGATATTTTTTGCATACACAATATCTCAAATTTGAGATCTGCTTATACGATACTAAGCTGATTACCACTTGGACTAACTCACAAAATAATATTTTGTGTAATTCCATAAATATTACAACAGTTATAATATTTTAATGCAAGTTTTTAAATTTTAGATTTTTGTGTCTCATGATTTTTCAGGCTTTGTTTTAGTTAATTCGAATCGACTCGTGTCGTATACCTAATTATGATGAGTGAATTTTTTAGCGGAGATATTTTTTTGCATACACAATATCTAGAATTCGAGACATGCTTAAACGATACTAAGCTAATTACCACTTGGACTAACTCACAAAATAATATTTTGTGTAATTCCATAAATATTACAACATTTATAATATTTTAATGTATTTGGACAATGTTTTATGTAATTTTATAACCTTTTAGGTAATTACCAAAAATATTAGAAATATCGTAATAATTTATGTAATCTTATAATGTTTGAAGTAATGCACAAAATGTTACCAATTTTGAGAATTTTTTTGTCTCTGAAATCTGGGTGATGTGTTTTGTAATTTTGTAAAACATTACAAGATTTTTAATATTTTCTATAATATGATACTATCTTGTGTAATTACGTAAAATATCACAACTTGTAACATTTTATGTAATGAATTACTGCATGATAAACATGTTTTCTCTTTCCTTAAATGGTAAATTGCACTAGAGGTCACTAAAGTTCAAGTAAGGTTTTGTTTTACTCATTAATGTTTGAAAAGCTATGTTGCAGCACTAGTGTTATTAATTTAACACATTATGGTCGGTTTATCATTAATTCGAGTTAAATTGAAGAAAAAAAGGTTCTATCAAATTAGTTAACGGTTGAGTGATCATAATGCGAGTAATAGAAAACATTAGTAACTGCAAGTAGTGATTTAAATTCCGTTTTCAGCCTGCATTGTATTTATCACGATTACATACATAAGATATACTATTGCAGTCATTACGAGTATCATGATCGTGATTTTTTTTCAAATTCGTACAACTTATTGTAAAACACAAAAATTATTCACTTTTAATGATTTTTAGAGTTCACTTTTGCAGTTTTATTAATACGAGAACACAATTTTTACAATCATAACTGGATTGTTTTTTAAACACAATTTTGCAGTTTTAGAGTACACAATTTTTAGACACAACATTTGCTTGCACTTGAAGGTGCTGAGAACAGGCTGAAGTTTTTTAAAGCAGACCTATTGGAAGAAGGTTCCTTTGATTCTGCTGTTCAAGGTTGTGAAGGTGTTTTTCACACGGCATCTCCGTTTTTCAACGACGTCGTAGATCCACAGGTTGATCTTTCTGTTCTGTGTCTAGCTAACCCTTTTCTGTTTCCTATTCGTGTATACCATCATCCATTTGGTAAGGTGTTCATTGTGCACATTCGAAGTCCGCTAGCAAAATAAAATTGTTTGGTGCTAAGAGATTTATCCGATCGAACCGGTTTTTTACTCTTTGTTTCTGATATCAGGCAGAATTAATTGATCCTGCTGTGAAGGGAACACTGAACGTTTTGAACTCATGTGCTAAGGCCCCTTCTGTCAAACGAGTCGTATTGACATCTTCTATAGCTGCAGTCGCATACGAAAGAAAACCTCGTACTCCGGATGTTGTCGTTGATGAAAATTGGTTTACTGATCCTGATTACTGTAAGGGCTTAAAGGTACTCAATTAATTTCCATTATTATGCTGTGGTTTGGCTTACAAATATCAATAGTTTAGTTGTTTTCTGCATATGTTTTCAATGCATGATGATTGGTCCATCTTGTACCAAATAGGACCTTTAGCCAGTTTATAAACACTTAAGCCTATATGCTTGCTCTATCATATTGCGAAACCCATAATTTCTGCAGATAGTGAGTGCACTAATAAGTCACGAAAATTCTTCGAACAACGCCTATGTATCATCTTGCAAGCTCGGTTTAAGATTTCATCGGATTCGAACAACCAATCTTGTGACCATCATTTTGTTGCCCTTTTAGCATGAAGGGGATTGACATGGTATTGTTCTGTTTGTGCACTGCATATATATATGACAAACTCTGCACCATTTTTGCATACTTAAACAGTGTCAAGTACAGATGGCAGGGTGACAAGCCTTATATGCCAACATATCATGTGTCAAAGGAGAAGGCAAAAACTTTGGGTGCAGAATTCATTCCTATGGACGTGAGCCTCAAGGAAACGGTTGAAAGCTTGAAGGAGAAGGGATTTGTCGAATTTTCGAGGTCTCGTTATTAGCTTCTTGTAGACTATGGTATAAGCTTAAGCTTGTTTGCTTGTTTCTGGTTTTGAAGGCTTATCTGAGCATGGAGAATTGTGTGATAAATCCTGTATTACTATTATTCAAGACTCTTATTGGATACATTCATTAAATAATGAAAACCAACGACTAGGTTGTTTAGTGAGATACTAAGAGTTCATCTCGTTTTAGAAAAATATTTTTTTTTATTTTTAAAAAAATTAGAAAACATGTTTGATTGATAGAGATGAAAATTTGTTTTTAGAAATGAAAATATGGTTGGTATATAGCTTTTTAAAATGGAAATAAAAAATAATTATTAAATAATTGAAATAAAATATAGTTAGAATAATAATAAATAAAATACGAATAAATAAACTAAAGTTTTATAAAATGACATTAGAAGGATTTAAACCTGAGTTACAATTAAAAAACCCTTATTTTCATTTTTTCTATTTTTAAAATATTTTTCATAAAAACAATGAAAGCATTTCTTTTATGTTTTCAAATTTTCATTATTTTTTATTTTTACAATCAAACATGTTTTCTTTATCGTTTTTCATTTTCTAAGAAAATAAAACGAACTTTATTCTTTAAAATAAAACGCACCTTAAATTCCTTAAGTAAGGTCAAATGTCAAATTTTGATCTTGTTAATAAACTAAATTGAGCAGAAAAAGCTGTCATTCCGAATTAATTAACCATTGAATAGGACATTAATAGTTATACTAAAAATTTCTTTTACCTCCCTATGAAGATCTTTTAAAATTCACTTACAATGATCACATGGAGTGATAAAAACTATATATATACTCTTAAACAAAGTTTCTACAAGTAAGGTTATTTAAGAGTTCAAGGTTCTAGTTTAAAGTTAAGAGATTAGGGGTATAGGTTATAGGGTTTAAAATTTAGGATTTATAATTATAATTTAGAGTTCAGGTTTGTGGTTAGATTTTTAGAATTTTAAATTTAAAAATTTAAAATTTTAATTTAGACTTGAAAATAAACATGCTTGTATATATTATTTTTACACCCTCAAATAAAAAATTAATTATTTTCTCTAAAGATTATATGAAAACCTAGGAATATAATTACGAGAATATTAATTATTATTTAAAAGAAATAATATGTGTTATTTTAACATATAACCCTAGCCCGCGCTCTACTGCAAAAATTCCTTTAACTCTAGTCGTTTTCTACTTTGATCAATCCCTTTGATTCGGTCGTCGACAATCAATTTTAGTATTGGTTATCGACTACTATATTTATTAGTTTTTTTGTTTTTTTATTTTAATAAGAATTCTTTTCTCTGTCCTTGTGACACGTTTTTTTTGTTCGTGTGACATATTTTTGTTTTGTGGTTTGGTTCATCTGTCTTTGTGGCATGTTTCAGCATCCCTAGCGATCGTTTGTTGTTCGCACAGAGGTTCAATCGGCACTAGTTTTTAATTTATGTTTTTGTCGGTGGTCACTTGGAAAGTTATATCCCCACTCGGTTGATGGTTGTTTGCCGATGAAATTAGTACCGCGTAGCGGTAGTTTTTGCTTGACAGTTTGGATCGCGCATCACTTTTTTCTTTCTTTCTTTATGCGTCTCGTTTGGTATGTTTATTTCCGTAAAAATTTTCATTTTTTTATTTTTGGGTTGTTTAATCCAAATATTTTCCATCTTGGATGTATTGTAATTGTGTTTTTCTCTTATAAATTTAATAAAAATTTAGTCGGTTTTATAAAAAAAAATATATGCGAGGGGAAAAATCCGATGCATTTGTTGGACAAATAATGCGTTAGTTTTTAATAATCCCAAGCGTCTTGCATCTGCTGACGCTTTGGCCGAGTGGTTAAGGCGTGTGCCTGCTAAGTACATGGGTTATACCCGCGAGAGTTCGAATCTCTCAGTCGTCGATTTTTTTTACGTGTAAACTTATACCCATAATTTGCAATTATTTTATCTAATAATTTCTGAAAAAAGTATATAATTACGTGTAAACTCATAATTTGTTCACAAAACATTTTCATTTTATCTTCTTAATAATATTTTCTTTTATTATTAATTGTTCATTGTTGACTTAATTGTATAATACTTTAAGTGCCATCTTTTTAAAATTTCTATAATGAATTATCATGTTATTTTTATATGTATTAAAAGATATTGAGATAATACTCAAATAAATATTCAAATTATATAAAATTTAGAGAGAAAAAAGCATTCAGTATTCTATTTAATGAAATTATTTTTTCAAAGCGCATACACCATGTAGACAAAATGATTTGAACTCGTATCTCCTAAAATAAACATTATCCGTTTTTTCAACGAGACACTACTTATTGGGTTCTTTTAAATAGTCGATTTGATGGTTACACTTATACACATAGATGATATTATACTCTTTGGCTTGGAAAGGAAGCATTAGATATAACGTAATGAAAATGTTTTATAATTAGTACCATAATTCTTCCTTGGAAATGAGATTTTAATCACTTGTATAGTTAGCCTAAGGTTGAAATGTCCACTTAGCTTGTAAAATAAATATCAATTTGGCTTCAAATGTCAATTGTGTCTTTAATTTCCCATTATCTCATTTGATAGTTAGTCTCAATGGTTGGTCTTTAGGTAGCTATAAGAGGAGTGATTACACATTTGTTGACTTCTTTCGATATAATTAATGTTTGTTTTACCGTTCATATTCAGAGTTTGAGATTGTCACATTCAACAATATCTTCTCTAAAGTTCGAACACGAGCCTCTTTTTAGGAGTGCAACGAGTCATGTCATCATCAGTTATATATTTTTTTATTTTTTTACTTGAAAATAATAAAAAGGGAGCATGATGAGGTCTTAAATGAAATGAGTCCATAGCATGAAGAATTGATGCAAGTGCTTTTGTAAATCATTTTCCCTTTAGATTTTAAACATCCCCATAACTAACTCGTGAATGTTTGTAATGATTATATTATGTGTGTGTTTAATTTGGAGAATAATTAATGGACGGTTGAAATCCTTTTTCCTAAAGATATTATGGTGAGTGAATAATTAATAGATGGAAGACGTCAATTTGTCATGCTATACGTTTGTATTCTTGCCGACAGTTACTGCTGAGCTCATTGGATTCAAGTCAAAAGTTTGTTTTTTTAACGGCATGTATCTAACTCATTACTATTAATTCGAATTAAGTACGGCAAAAGTTTATTAGGAAGTGATCTTTCCAACTCAATTTATTCCATTCACAATATTAAGATTTGAACTTCTAATCTTGCTTAAGAGATCTAATGTCTCATTCTGCTAGTTAAAAGTTTGTGTTTTCTATTCTAATTATGTGATAGTTCTCCATTGATGTTAGATTGAAAATATTTATTTAAAACACCAGCATATTATAAAAAAAATATTTGTTTAAAAAAGTGTTAAAGTAGGGTAAACTACACCAGCAGTTACAGAGCTATTGTTATTTTTCTATTTCGATCATCAAGCTAGTTTTTTAGTAAAATTGTCACTAATATTTTTATTTTATTTTAGTCGCCAATCGTTTATTTTGACCGTTGGCTTAATGAAAATGATGGTGTGGCATGGAACAATAGAAATTTTAGTCTCCAAAACTTTACATTCTATCATTCTGGTCCTAGTTCAAAATAATTTAATAAATCCTCAATATTTTAAAATTTTATCAATTTACCAGAAAAATTAAATTGTGTTAAAGACTAACAGTCGAATGACCTAAAAGAGTGAAATTCAAAAGTTCAGTTATAAAATTGAAAACTTTAAATTTTTAAGGTTAGGTTTTTAGTTAGGGTTTTAGGAATTTATGGTAGGATGTATTTTTAGGATATAGGGTTTAGGATTTAGAATTTAGGGTTATGGCTTGGAATTTAATTTTTAGTGTTTTTTAGTGTTGGGCATAGAAAGGGGCACCGAAAATGGGGCATAAGATTTTTATCCTAGAAATTCACCTTCATACAAACATCCAATAACTAAAGACTCGAAGAAATTCGAATAAAAATTCTCTGCCCCTTTTCGGTGCCCCTTTCTATGCCCCAACACTAAAAAACTAAATTTCAAGCACTAACATTAAATTCTAAATCCTAAATCCTACACCCTAAAAAATACACTATACCCTAAATTCCCTAAACCCTAAGCCCTAAACCTAATTTTTAGTTTGGAGGCATAAATAGGTGTCATGGCCCTGAGAGGTGAAGAAATGGGGAAATGGGAGGAATTGAGGGTTTCAGATAGATTTGGGGATTTTGACGATATGGTCAAAGTGAAACAGAAGGAGGTGACTTCTAAGATAAGTGAAACGGTGCCGTCCGGAGGAGTTGACTTGGTATTGGATCAGGCAGAGCCCAAAGAAAAAGGATCAGGAATAGAACAGGCCTCAGCCCAAGATGAGTGCAGCCCGGCAGAGAGTGCCCAAATTATCACTACTTGAGGAGCAAGTTTATAACAGAAATTACAGTTGGCCAAACAGAGTCATGACACGTGTTTAAAAATAATTTGTACTGTGTCCTAGCCTTACAAAAACCGTATGCTGGCAATGTTTGTTTTTTTATGCTAATTAATGAAAATACTCTGAAATTCCTGATCTTCATTCTCTTCTTGGTCCCCTATTCTTCTTCTTTCTATTCGATTTACAGTCACCGTTGTGACAAATTGGTATCTAGAGCAAGGTTTTACTGATCCAAAACAAGCTGGGAAGAGCAAAGAAAACGCAGACCATGGCGGAGATAGACGTTGCTGCAATGAAAAAACAGTTAGACACACTTCAGAGCAACGTGGAGCAGCAAATGGAGGGGACTGTAGTTCCCAAATGGTGGACAAAGGAAAAGCAAGACATGGAAAAGAGGTTTACCGTCCTGGAAAAAAGCTCCAAGGAAAGTCATGATTACTTGGAGAAGATTTTCAAACTGCTCTCCAAAAAGGACGAGGAAGAAGCTGAACAACAGGAAACAGGTAACACTTCTCCCGTTAGTAACAATGAAACAAAAGCCACTACTCCTAAAAGTGAAGGGAAAAAGCCTGTACATGTTATGATAGTGGATGAGCAAGGAAAATACATACCAAAACCAGAAGGGGAGGGGGTTTTAACTTCTAAACCAGGTATGAACAACTATGCTAGCTCTTCACAAAAGAAACTAAAACTGGGTAGTGATGTAAAGGAAGAAACAGAAGGAACAATAGAAAAAGACTCTTACCTGTTTGAGAAAAACACTCACTGTAACATGGGAGGTTTTACATTCAGACCCAGAATCGAACTGCAATTTTTTGAAGGGGATAACCCAAGAAGTTGGGTAAAGAAATGTCAAAAGTATTTCTCCCTTTTTGCCGTACCCGAAAACCAGAAATTGGAGGTAACTGCGATGTACCTGATAGGGAAGGCTGAATCTTGGTTTGATGGATATATCATGCAGAAGAACAAGGCAACCTGGCATGAGTTTGCTGCAGACCTGTGTCACAGGTTTTGTGATAGGACAGTCAGTGATGTTATAGAGGAGTTTAACAAACTGAATCAGAGGTATACAGTGGAGGAATACCAAGAGAAATTTGAAGAGCTCAAACCCTTCATGATTCAGCAAAATGCAACTCTAGACGAGAGTTACTTTGTCTCCAGCTTTATAAGTGGTCTAAAAGATGAACTCAAGCATAGAGTTAAAGCTCGTAGACCCAGAACAGTGGACGAGGCCTACAGGTTAGCTAAATTGAATGAGCTAGCTCTAGAGTATGATGCAAAAAGGCAGAGAACTTTCAACAAGCCTACCTCTTACTCAAATACTAGTACAACCACAAGAAGTTACAATGCTCCAAACCCTGTTGTGCAGAAGAATGCTAGTTCCAACCCAACTCAGAACAAACAAGCCTTATTGGATTACAGGAGGGCACACAATCTGTGTTTCAGATGTGGTGAAAAATTTAATCCAGGGCATAAGTGTGATGCCAAACAGCTAAACCTAATGGAGGAGGAGGAACCAGTCAAGGAGATGGAGGACATGGCAGAATTGACTGAACCTGAAGTACTCACCACCAAAGACCTGGAAGACAACAACTTGGAGATTTCCATGAATGCTCTTACTGGGAATACAGGGTATAGCACATTGAGGATTCAGGGATCTATTAAAGGGAGGCCCTTAAGTATCCTAGTAGACAGTGGGAGCACTCACAGTTTCATCACTACCATGTGGGCAAGGGAAGGGTTGGAGGTGGAGAAAACTGACCCTTTGACCATCACAGTAGCTAATGGAGAGAAGCTTCTCAGCTCAGCAAAAAGTAACAACTTAGCTTGGAAAATGCAGAGTCATCAATTCGAACATGATTTCAGGGTACTACACCTTGGAGGGAGTGACATGGTTCTAGGGGTGGATTGGATGAAAAAATATAGTCCAGTGACGATGGACTTCAATGACATGACCTTAAGCTTCCAGTATGGCCCTCAACACATCACCTTACAAGGAGGAAAAAAGATGCCCTATGTGAAACTGATTTCAGGGGACAAACTACAAAAGCTGGCTGAAAAAGATAGTGAGATTGTGGGAGAAATTTTTCTAATGACTGCAGAAATAAACAACTCTACAGTTCCAGCACAAGTACAACCTATTCTGCAGAAATACCAACAAGTGTTTGAAGAACCTAAGCGTATGCCACCCCAAAGAATTCATGACCATGCTATACTGTTAAAGCCTGGAACCCAACCTGTGAATCTAAGACCATACAGGTTTTCCCATCACCAGAAAGAAGAGGTTGAAAAACAAGTCAGGGAGATGTTATCTTCAGGGATAATACAAACTAGCAGGAGCCCCTTTGCATCCCCATGTCTGTTGGTCAAAAAGAAAGATGGCAGTTGGAGACTATGTGTAGACTACAGACAGCTGAATGCTGACACTGTTAAAAACAAGTTCCCTATTCCAGTAGTGGAGGACTTGTTAGATGAGTTAAATGGGGCAAATTTTTTTTCCAAGATTGACCTTCGGTCAGGCTACTGGCAGATCCGAATCAAACCTGAAGATGTGCACAAAACTGCCTTTCGAACTCACCAAGGCCACTATGAATTTAAGGTTATGCCCTTTGGCTTAACCAATGCACCTGCAACCTTCCAGGCACTTATGAATGAAGTTTTCAGCCCCTTCCTCCGAAGATTTGTTTTGGTTTTCTTCGATGACATACTTATTTACAGCAAAACCTTGGATCAGCATCTGCTTCATCTCCAACAGGTTTTGGAAGTCCTACATCAACACAGACTCTTTGCAAAGAAATCTAAATGCTTTTTCGCACAGCAACAAGTTGAATATTTGGGCCATTTAATTTCTTTCAATGGGGTAGCAACAGACCCAACAAAGGTTGAAGCAATGCACAAGTGGCCTTTACCTAAGAACCTTAAGTCCTTGAGAGGATTCTTGGGTCTCACTGGGTATTACAGGAAGTTTATTAAAGATTATGGTGCCCTTAGTCGGCCTCTCACTAATATGCTACGCAAGGATAGTTTTCATTGGTCAGATGAGTCAAAAGCTGCTTTTGAGAACCTTAAGACTGTCATGTGTCAAGCCCCTGTTCTTGCTTTGCCGGATTTTACTAAACCTTTTTGCTTAGAGACTGATGCGAGCTCTAAAGGTATTGGGGCAGTCTTATCCCAAGAAGGCAGGCCTATTGCTTATCTCAGCAAGCACTTGGGGCCAAAACACTCCGACCTGCCTATCTACGAGAGGGAATACCTAGCTATATTGATGGCAGTCTCCAAGTGGAGACACTACCTCGAAGGCCGATCATTTGTGATAAAAACAGACCATGAGGCATTGAAGCACCTATTGGACCAGAAGCTTACTACAACCATCCAAAAGAAGGGTCTCACTAAACTCTTAGGCCTTGATTATCTCATTCAATACAGGAAGGGCAGACTGAATGTAGCTGCTGATGCTTTGTCTAGACGTTTGGAGGATGATTCTGAATTCAATGCCCTACACTCAACAACCATTATTCCTGAATGGGTACTAGATGTTGAAAACAGTTACCTAACAGATTCATTTGCTCAAGACCTAATCACTGCCTTGTCAGTTAAGTCAGACTCTCAGCCCCCTTGGTCATTCATTAAAGGCATCCTAAGGTACAAAGGCAGGGTTTATGTGGGCTCTAATGGTGACTTGAGACAGAAGATTCTACCTATGCTCCATGACTCTCCCCAAGGTGGCCACTCAGGTATGCAAGCTACTTATAAAAAGATTCAGTCCTGTTTCTATTGGCCTGGATTAAAAGCTGCTGTTTACAAGTATGTTCGAGAGTGTGATGTCTGCCAGAGAATTAAAACAGAGCATATACATCCACCGGGACTTCTACAGCCTATTCCTATTCCACAGCAGGCTTGGGAGGTGATTTCTATGGATTTCATAGAAGGGCTACCCCCCTCCATGAAACATAACTGCATCATGGTGATAATTGACAGGTTTACAAAGTATGCTCATTTTATTCCTATTACTCACCCATACACTGCCTTGGAAATTGCAAATGCCTATCTGAATCAGGTATACAAGCTACATGGCCAACCAAGAGTAGCCATATCTGACAGGGACAAAACATTTACTAGCCTATTCTGGAGGGAATTCATGAAACAACTGGGCACTTCTACTCTCTTCAGTACTGCCTACCACCCCCAAACAGATGGTCAAACTGAACGTTTGAACCAGTGCTTGGAACAGTACCTTCGAAGCATGTGTTTCCTAAGGCCCCAGAACTGGGCAAAATGGTTACCCCAAGCTGAGTGGTGGTACAACACAGCATACCACACAGCTTTAGGCATTACACCATTTGAGGCTCTATACGGCTACAAACCACCTATACTACAAGAATTTCAGCCCTCTACAGTTAATTCAGTGGAAGAAATTTTTCAGTTCAGATCACACCTCAACAGAGTGCTACAGGACCAACTCTTAAAAGCTCAAAACAGAATGAAGCAATATGCCGATAAAAACCGCAGTGAAAGGGAATTCTAGATTGGTGATGAGGTTTACCTGAAGCTCCAGCCCTATCGACAGACTTCCTTGGCCCTCCGGCGAAACCTCAAGCTGTCCGCACGTTACTTCGGCCCCTACAAAGTCCTTGCTCGAATTGGATCCGTGGCCTACAAGTTACAACTGCCAGAAACGTCAAAAGTGCATCCAGTTTTTCACGTCAGTCTGTTAAAGAAGAAACTGGGCAACAGTCAACTCACCTCTCGTGATCCTCCTGAACTCACCGCAGATGGTCAACTCAAGGTCTACCCAGCGCTCGTTCTGGACAAACGCATGGTCAAACGCAACAATATCGCCGTCACCCAACTGCTAATCCAGTGGTCTAACCTCGCCCCCGAAGACGCCACTTGGGAAGACTATCAAGTCTTGAAAGCTCAGTTCCCCGAATTCGATCCTTGGGGACAAGGATCATCTCGTGCGGAGGGTATTGTCATGGCCCTGAGAGGTGAAGAAATGGGGAAATGGGAGGAATTGAGGGTTTCAGATAGATTTGGGGATTTTGACGATATGGTCAAAGTGAAACAGAAGGAGGTGACTTCTAAGATAAGTGAAACGGTGCCGTCCGGAGGAGTTGACTTGGTATTGGATCAGGCAGAGCCCAAAGAAAAAGGATCAGGAATAGAACAGGCCTCAGCCCAAGATGAGTGCAGCCCGGCAGAGAGTGCCCAAATTATCACTACTTGAGGAGCAAGTTTATAACAGAAATTACAGTTGGCCAAACAGAGTCATGACACGTGTTTAAAAATAATTTGTACTGTATCCTAGCCTTACAAAAACCGTATGCTGGCAATGTTTGTTTTTTTATGCTAATTAATGAAAATACTCTGAAATTCCTGATCTTCATTCTCTTCTTGGTCCCCTATTCTTCTTCTTTCTATTCGATTTACAGTCACCGTTGTGACAATAGGAGCATTGAAAAGGGGAGAAGATTTCTATTCAAGAAATTCACCTTCATACAAACATTAATTCAAAATTTTATATTAACAAAAAATATGATGAAATACACTTTTATCTTATTTCTATTATATCAACCATCAACTATTAATTAATGTAATCCACTATTCACTATCAGCTATTCGTTAATTGGAAAACAATACCAATATAATTTAATAACATCATAGTGTAGCACGTGTCGTCGAAACCATAAAAGACATTGAGATCAAGATTTTCTTTTATTTTTTCATCATAATATAACCATAACACAATACAAATGATGATTATTTTTTCTTCAAGATTTTCTTTGTACACCAAATCTCAACCTCAAGTACCTAACACTTATGCATGGCAGCTATATATATATACTTCTCCATACGCTCCTTTCTAACCTTGTTTACGACAATTCACATTATGTAATTAATTATTTAATTTTCATGTACTTCTTCACCAGTCAATCAAAGCATTTTTTTTACATCAAGCTTTCAAATCAACCGGAAAATGATTAATCTCTACTTAAATAGTTAAAACAGATAGACAACTCAGTTATTTCCTACAACTTACACAAATGGTTAAAACATGCTCTTTTTGTGTTATTTTCCCCCCATAAAGAGGTGGATTATATATA
Source organism: Hibiscus tridactylites (assembly GCA_958450335.1). Classification (NCBI taxonomy): domain Eukaryota; kingdom Viridiplantae; phylum Streptophyta; class Magnoliopsida; order Malvales; family Malvaceae; genus Hibiscus; species Hibiscus tridactylites. The sequence goes on along the minus strand of OY288278.1, from coordinate 90,789,388 downwards.
TATATATGTATATATATATCAGCTTTGGAAATCAAGAAAAGGAAAGGAAGAAACATCTTTCATCAGATCTTCAAAGTCCCATTCTCCAACTTTGAGCTCTTCTCCAATCCAAAAATTCCCAACAGCCGCGTTGCCTATGTTTTCTGATTTGATATTCTTGTTTTTACTATTACCACTGTTTACGAGGTTGTTGATGTTCCAAACATCAACTGTATTTTCGGTTTTAAGGTTTTTTTCTCCAATGTTTTGTAAAGGAGGGACATAGTCAACACTGCCCAACATCTCATTTTCACCACAAAAGTTGTCGCCATTTGCACGTGAGGCTGGATCGATGTATCCGGTCGGCCCGAACACGTTGAGTCCGTGTTCGAGCATCGGTAAGGAGTTGCCGGGGGTGTGGTTCGGGACCATGGATTGCAAGGAAGAATCGGAGGAAGTAGATGGTAAATCCATGTACATAGGCCAAATGCCTTGTTCTTGCATGGCATCGTTATTAGGCTTTGGCGAGGAATTCTTTAGCCTTTTCTTTACTGTTGAATTCCAAAAGTTCTTTATCTCATTGTCTGTACGACCAGGTAGACGAGCCGCTATTTGGGACCACCTTTGAGGGAAACAAAAGAGTCAATAAGTATAGGGTTAGGATCCGGTTACACGTATAAAATTCAATTATTTTTATACATTTTTTAATTATTGGATGCAGTGGCGGAACTTGGTAATAAAGTTTGAGGGGACAACTTATATTAAAAAAATATTAAAGGTGTAAACTGATTTTTTTTCTCAAAAACTTTAAATGATTTAATTTGTATTTTTTTCTTTCTAAAACTTGAAGTTTAACTAGATTAATTTTTGAAAATTTGAGAGGATTAATGAGAACTTTTAAAAATTATGTGACATAATTAATTAAAAATATTCAAAAACTTTAAAAATTTAAGGGGTTAATTTTTAAGTTTTCAAAATTTGAGAGGGGCTACGACGAGCACGTTCCTCCACTGGTTAAATAAAGGTAAATAAATGATTAAGATTGTTTCTTTAATTTTTTCTTGTGATAATCTTCTCATTTCTTACTGTTAATTTCAGTCATTCATTTACTTTCGTCTAACTGTCCAAATAAGATTTAGAACACAGAAACAAAAATGTACTACACAAATGTTGGGCGTTGAATTCACTCCATCTTCCATGTTACTTTCAACTTAATTCACTATAATCTCAATGAACAAACTTGCCTTATTCATGTTGTTACTTTCTCCTCACACTTTAATAATTGATGCCAACTACTCTAAGCACCCCATTGATTCGAGGCTTTATGGTTTGCATGTGCAAAGCAACCAAACGACCAAAGGGTAGATTTAGGTTAAGAATTCAAATCTTGATAATAACATCTTTCTCATTACATAAAAAGAAAGGGCGTTTATGGAAGAATGTACCTTGCAAGCATCGTAAATGCAATTTTTGGTATAAAATTTTAGGATAGATTGTAATAGTGTTACATAATTCATATTTTTTGTATGACTAATATTTTAACGATTGATGGTTATATTTTAAGTTTATGCTTGTCAAATCTTGCATAACGTCTTTCTATTTTGTTGATGTAAAAAACTTTTTGACCATTAAATATGTATTAGAAAAGGTAGTATACCCGGTCTGTATACTAGAGATATCGAATCGATTTAAAGTTTTATGTGCCTAAAAAGTACAAATATATCGACAAATTCAATATTCTGATTGCTGGATTAATTTATTAATTGTATTAAAAAAGTTGTGAAAGTGTATAAAATTACTATAGTTTTACACTAGTGTAGTATAAGTGAACCCCTTTCTATGTATAATATATATATATATATATTTAAAAAAATTAATAAATGAGTATTAATGGAGTAGTAAAGAATTTGTATATAACTCTATTAATTTTGATTTAATCGTGATTTTATTAATATACCGGTGTTATTATATATTAGTATCATCATCATCTTTTTCACTATAATCGGTCATTAAGTTCTTGAATAGTGATTTTTAGATATTTTATTAGAAGATTATCAAAAAATATAGTTATAATAATTATTATCATCTCGTCCAGAATCATGTAGGGTCGGGAAGGGGTCTCAATTTTTTTTGGTATAATTGCATTTTTAGTTACTTTTATTTTAAATGTTAATCAAATAAGTCTTTTACCCCCTCACAAATTTTAAATTTAAAGGCTTAATAGACTCTTGCCCCTCCCAACATTGAATCTTGGCTCCTTCCTTGATTTCGTCGGTTCTCGATTGAGTTAGTTAATAAAAAACTAATAATATATGTACATGCATAAATGACTTGACAAGTAAGAATGCATGAGAGATAGAAAAGCAGACCTGTTACCAAGAATGGAATGTAAATGGACGATGAGGTCTTCTTCCTGGGGAGAAAAGGCTCCTCGTTTAAGATCAGGCCTCAAATAATTGATCCACCGCAGGCGGCAGCTCTTCCCACACCTTTGCAGGCCAGCATTCCGAGCCACATCACTCCAACACCCCTGCCCATTGGTTAACATGTAGTTGACCAGCTTCTCGTCTTCCTCCGGTGACCACAACCCTTTCCTCAGCTTACTAGCACCACCACTATTGCCGGATGGATCAGGCCTCCTCATCATGGTTTCAGTCTCCTGATCCGACCAGAATAACAACGTTGGTGGGTTGATTTTGTTGGTCCTAAATCCTAAGTGATGTAGATTAGTGGATGATTTATAGAGTGAGAAGAGAGGGGGAGGCTTCTTGAAGTGGAAATATTGGTGGTGGTGGTGATGATGGTGATGGTTGTGGGGTTTGCTTAGAATATAGGGAAGAAATAAGGAGAGATAGAGTTGGTTGATGGGTCCAAGTAGACAACGGTTTGGATGGTAACGTTAGAGAGAGAGATATTTAAAGATAATAGGAGAGGAATAGAATTCTTTTATCTCGTTCTAGTGTTTTTATTTATACTTTACGTTATAAATTTAAGTTTAAGAGTAGAGTTCAGGAAATTAGGTGTATGATGTATTTTTAAGTTTACACTTTATGGTTTAGGGTTTAGAATTTAGAGTCAGGGCTTAAAATTAATTTTTTAGTGTTGAGCATAGAAATGGTTACCGAAAAGGAACAAGATTTTTGTCCAAGGAGAAGGTTGTCATCTTGTCTTTGACTCTACACTAAGATATAATTTTTTGGATTATTATCCTATACACTGGCGGTAGAAACTGAAACTTTCCACAAATGTCTTAGTTTTAGGGTTTAGAGTCTTAATTTATAGTTTAAGGTTTAGGGGTTTAGGTGTAGGGTTTAAAATTTAGGGATAGTTGTTAGAATTCAGTGTTTAGGTTTAAAATTTAGGGTTTAGAGGTTGGAGTTTTGTTTTTAGGTTAATATGATTAGGATTTAGGGTTTAACTTATAAACCCTAAATTATATCTCAAAATCTAAATTCTTATCACTATTCTTAAATTCTAAACCCCTACCCCCTAAATCCTAAAACCTAAAATAAGACCGTAAATCTTAAAATTAAGGCGCTTGTGGAAACTGAAAGTTTCCACCGCCGGTGTATGGGATATAAATCCTAAATTTTTTTCTGAGTAAAATACACAAGCAATCATTAAACTAAGTGAAAATGACCTCTTTAGTAATTGAACTTTTAAAAATTGTAAAACGGTCACTAAACTAAACTTGTGAAATTGTTACAAGAGGGTCATTAATTATCAAACTCTGAACATAGAAAATTAAATTTATTAAATTGTTTTGAATTGTAACTAAATTAATAGAATATATAAATTTTGTGGACAAAACTATTATTATATCAAGCCTTCATTCACAGTCATCATCATAAATGAATCATAGAAAAAAGTGAAATGAAAATAAATATAGGATTTGTTTTGTTACCAAGCCAAGATATTTGCTTCAAATTCACATAATCTTTTTTAAATACGCTACACGTGTATTTTAAGCTATGGATTGTATTGTGGGAATGGGTGACAAAATAATGGAAAATAATTTAATAATTGATACACACTTGGCACATGTTTATTAAGCTATATATTAATTATCCAAGTGTTTCAAGTGGTGAATCTTGGACTCTGATATTGCCACTTAAGAGTGGAAAAGTAGAGAAGACTTCTTTTTGGTTGCATAATGTGAAAATTGAACAGTGTCGACCATAAACAGCTTAAAATTTCGTGATAAATTTATATAACAATGTATTTTATGATAACAGTTTCATATAAATAAATATGCTGACTATACATAATGACGCATCAGTCGAAAATAGTTTTATAAAATTTTATAAAATATGAAATATTTTTCTTCTGGAGCGTCATTCTATTAAGTCATTTCAAGTTGTTTATTGTTAGTTGACTAACAGTTTTCATTTGCAGAAGGGCCATTTTGATCTAAAATGAAACGTTGGGAGGATACATTAGTTCAAAAAAAGGGGCCAAAATGACTATTTAGTCAAACGTTAATGACGTTTTTTTGCCATTATGCATTTTTTTTCATTTGATATACAAGAACAGAACTAGAATTAAGGATTGAAGGTAAAACATAAATATCTAAAAGTGAAGGGACAAATTCATAATTAATCCATTATGATATCAAGCCTAGCTTATACTCTGCATCTTCATTCATTGTTTTTTTTTCTCGACAAATAAAATTTTATTAAAGAGAGAATCATACAATCCCTTAGCTTACATTGTCTGCCTCGTTCAAAACATTTCCAATTCTTCCAATACACTGTTATGGTAGGAAAAAGGTGGTTTAAAGAGGATTCAACATTGCAGCAGTTGGGCCTTGAAACATAATTTTTACAGACAGTAACATCATTTCATGCACCAAGCTTCGATATCATGGTTCATGTTGCATCCTTTTTCTAATGAGAATACTACTTTATTAAGGATTATTATCCTATGCATTGATGGTGTAAATTAAAAATTTTCACAAGCGCTTTAGTTTTAGGGTTTAAGGTCTTAGTTTAGGGTGTATGGTCTAGGGGTAGGGTTTTAGAATTTGAGGATAGTGATTTTAGAGTTTAGGGTTATAATTCAAGGTTTACAGGTTAAAATCTAAATCCTAAATCCTAAAAACAAAACTCCAACCTCTAAACCCTAAATTCTAAACCTAAACCTTAAGTTTTAACCACTATCCCTACATACTAAACCCCTACACCTAAACCCCTAAACCCTACACTCTAAACTAAAACCCTAAACCCTAAAATTAAGACGCTTGTAAAAACTTTCAGTTTTTACCGCTAGTGTATAGGATATAACTTCATTTATTAATTAGTGCTAAAACATAGCATCATTCAATACATCCTCATGAATATCGTCCGGATAGTCTAATTCAAAAGCTAAAGAAACATAATTACCCAAGTCTAAGCACGCAAGTTTATGTGCGTTAAATTGCCTGAACCACTAAGGACTGCTGTTAAAATGTATCTCTAAGACGATAAATGATTATTTTAGAGTTGATGTTGTAAGCTAAAATGTATATAATTTTTTTTTATCTTTTTTTACTTTTACTTGTTTTCCAACACTAAATTAAGTTTAGAGTTTAAGATGTAGGTTTTATAATTGTGGTTTAGTGAATTTAGGGTAGGTGTAGGGTTTAGAATTTAGAATTAGTACTTGAAATTTAATTTTTAGTATTTTTTAATCTTGGCCATAAAAAGAGACAGAAAATGACGGATAATTTTTACCCAACTAAAATCATATATTCAAATGATGATTAGGTTTCTTTTAATATTATAATATATAAAACATATCAATTTAGATTATAATAAAAAAAAATTCGTTATGACAAATAATTTACAATGATTGTATATGTTCATGAAAATATATAAAATTTAAATTTAGGGTAAACTACATTAGTAGTCCTTAAACTTTTAAGACAATTTTAATATGATCATCAAATTTTTAAAACTTTCGTTACAATCAATAAATTTTTAATTCAATCGCTTTCTCGTTAGAAAAAGCTGACTTGGCACGTTAATTTTTTTCTCAATAAAATATATTCTCTTTGTCTCTTCTATCACGTCTCCTTTTTCTTATATTTCCCCTTCCAGCAGCCATCACAACAACTTGCAGAGCTACAATTCTTTTTCATACCGCCATCACTCTCATTCTGTGTCGGCGCCATCAAGCCCTTCCCCTCCGGCCAACGGCGCTTCCAATAACTCGTCGCTTGTGTAAAATCATTGATCAAACACATCAAAGCATATCTTCCATCAACTTCTAAATGCATAAACATGTAAATATTCTTCTAACATGTAAGTTTACAGAATAATATAATTACGTTCAAAAGTAAAGCACAACCCAAAAAATATTCGAGATGGCCCTAAACACAACCAAATTATCAACTACTTAAAATATTAATTAAACACTTATATGCACATACACAAATTAAACTAATTCACACACATATATATAAAAGGACAACACATATATGGTGAATAGACTTATTCTCATGTCATTATTTTAGAAGTTTTCAAACAAAAAAAACTTTTTTACACAAATGAGGATGCGAGTGACTTATGACTTCTTCTACTCAATCTCGATGGGCGTAAAATTATCAAAATTCAACAAAAACATTAAAACAAATAAAATAAACTTATATAACTGAGGGGAGTAATCAAGATGTAAATGAAACACATAATAAGATATGGAATTGATCAATAAGTTACAACACAAGCATAATCTATTCATATCTTTCACATTTTTTTTGACAAATCCTAAATTTAATCTTAATTCTACGTAGAAAGGTAAGAAAGAGGAGACTCTAAAGGAAAAAAAAAAGAGTGTTTCTAGTAAGTTTAGAACCTATAACCTAAAAGAATGCGATGGAACAAAAATGAACAGCTTAACCAACCAACCAAATGTGTTTGCTCATATTTTTTGCTTATATTTTCTTTTGGTGTTTGTTCGTTTTCTATTACCATGTGTACTTTTTTCTTCGATTAGAAATTTTTTCACGGGACACTTTGTAGTTTTCTTGTATGATTCTTCTTCCAACCAATTAAAATTATACTCTATTGATAAAAAAAATGATATTTTGGGAGAATTGCAAAATTGGTGGAAGATGAAGATAATGACTAAACTTAACTAAAATGAAATTAAAAGATATAATACAAATAGTTTTTGTTGGAAGTGTGTAGAGAATTTCACTAACAACATAATTAATCTAATTTTAATTCAAGGACTCCTAACTTTTCTTCCCTTTCATTTTAACCAATTTCATTATCTTCTATAATGAACTTTAAGGTCAATTTACAACTTAAGGAGTCCTAACTCTTTATTTTTTGTCCTTGTCTTTCCATCAAATTCCACTAACTTATAAGCGGTCAAATTTCCAAGCAAGTTTTTTCTTATATTCAAAATTTTTAAATTAGTCCCTAAATTAATTCACAACTTCAATAATTTATAAAGTGTTAATCTTATAAGTTAGTGGTTATCTCTCACTGTTTTAGACTTTTAATTATATTTAAGATGTTTTCTAAACTGAACAATAAAAATACTAGTTTAGGATAAAATTCGTCTGTCCCTTTTCGGTGCCCCTACTTATGCCCAACACTAAAAAACACTACAAAATTAAATTCCAAGCCCTAACCCTAAATTCTAAATCCTAAACTCTACACCCTATACCCTAAAAAATACATTATACCCTAAATTCCCTAAACCCTGACCACAGCCCCTAACATAAAACCCTAAACCCTAAACTTAATTTTGAGCGTGGGGGCATATGTAGGGGCATCGAAAAGGGGTAGAAGATTTCCATCTCACTAATTTATTAATGAAATATGCTTTCGTTCAACGGGGCCTATTATTATGTTTTTGTTCAGGCCCCGAAAATGTTAGAGACGACTCTGATTTTATCTACATATTAAGAACGTCCAATTATTTTTTTCAATACATTCATCATTATCCTTAACAGAACTAGGTGCAAACCATATATAAACTACACAAAAAAGGTTTCAACTTTCACTCATCTCCATTTTGCTTGTTCATACAACATGAGGAGCAAGAATTTTTACATGCATAATCTACACATTACAACCACTCATCAAAGAAGAAATGGGAAAACAATTCTCTGTTGGTTTCAGCAGTTGATGCCACATTTTGTGGTGTCTGGACCCTTGGTTTTCAACACGAATGGATCGATTCGGACCCAAAGCAAGGAGAAGATTGAAGCCAACAGCACTGACCATATAACAACAATGGTAGGTGTCCTGTTTTGCCTCCCCATTAGACCTTTAAGGAATGGATAGAGATGGACAATGACCCAGAAGGAGAAGAAAAGCTTCCCGAAAAGAGGTCCCCATGATTGGTATCCATTGTTTATGGCATCTGAGATGCCTGCAACAACTCCAACCAAGTTAATTATTAGGACAGTTGTTGGAGGAATTAGGAGGGTTGTCCATTTGAAGGCGTACAATTCGCCGAACTCCTCATCGTCTGTCGTCTTTGATGTGACAGTGAAATTAGTGTCAATCCCTGCTAGGACCTTCAGCAGACCTTGAACAACTGCAAATAGATGTGCTGAAATACCACCAATGACCCAAAATTGCTCATTTCTCCACCATTCCTCAATGCTCACTCCACTCCACCTTAGCTCGAGAATACCGGTTGTAAAGATCGAAAGAAACAAGGCAATGAAGAATAGACTTGCAAATGTGCTTATCTGTCACGGGAGACGGTCCATGACATGTTACAGATTAGTAGAAAAGCTATTTAAATCTTGAGTTAGAGATTGACATTAGTTTAGTTACTTACTGGTGGCATGATGAATTTATCTGTAAGCAGACAGATTGCTGGGAGGGTACAATAGGCCAGCAGCGGTAACGATGTGAACGGATATATGGTAGTGTTGACATATGCAAATCGCTCGAGCCACCTTAGCTTTGCTCCCTTGAAGCCATACCATGCAGGGCAGTGACGACTGAAGAAAATCTCGACCGAACCAAGTGCCCATCGGAGGACTTGGTTGAGACGGTCCGATAGATTGATGGGAGCTGAACCTTTAAATGCAGGCAACTTGGGCATGCAATATATGGACCTCCATCCACGGCAGTGCATCTTGAAACCTGTTAGGATATCCTCAGTGATTGAGCCATAAATCCAACCGAGCTGCACATACACAAGGCGTACAAAGGTTTCGATTGTTAATGCTTAAACTTGAGAAAACAGAATCAGTAAGAGATAAAAATTCAAGCTTGTCGGATGTACCTCGCTACCCCATTCGGTTTTGTCCTCGTAACCACAACTGATGACATGAATTGCTTCCTTTAGCAGTGCTGCAGGGCTTGAGGAAGGAGGCACACCACCTTGGTCCATCAGGGTTGAAGTTACAAAAATGGCTGACTGTCCAAATTTCTTTTCAAAGTTCATCTGGGACATTAGCAACTCCTTATCATCAGAACCACCTTCTAGGCTTGGACCGTTTTCGTTTCCACCATTATTCGAATACTTTTTATCCTTCTTGCGGCGTCCAAAACAAGGGCAGCAACCACAACTTCCCATCTTTGGGCGCTTAGGACCCTTGGGGGGATCATAGCCATAGAGAGCTTGCCTTCTGAAAACACATCCCGTGCCGACATATACAGGTCCCTGAATACCATCTAGACCTTTCATGTTAATCTGCAGAAACCAGAGAAAAAGAATTAAAAGTTCTAATCATTTAATGTGCCACTGTATAATCTAAATGTATATTATAAGCATAAAGCCCTATTGGGACATAGTTGGGAATGGAACTTACATCAAAGAAAACTGTGTTTCTGTTGGCATATCGATCGTGCCTATCAATACCATCGAATCTTTGAGGGAATTGAACATAGCAGACCTTTCTTCCAATTTGAGGGTCCATCAAGAAACACATTGCCTCTCTTACAGCCTTGCTGTTGTTTATATAATGATCACAATCCAAGTTCAGCATAAAAGGAGCATTCGTAAGCACCCCCGAGACGCGAACCTGAAATGTTTTCCATACAATTAGCATAATCATGAAGTGAACTTGAATGAACCAGAAGTTATATAGTGCTTTGTTTAGTTATTTACAAGGGAATTCATGGCACCGGCTTTCTTGTGATGCAAGAAACCAGGTCTTTTCTCTCGAGACACATAAACAAGGCGAGGAAGCTCGTTTCCTTCAGTATCATGGCCTCCACTTTGACCAAGAAACACTTGAATCATACCAGGGTGATCCTTTGTATTGTTTCCCGGCCATGGCGTACCATCTTGCATGATCCACCCCTCTGGCGGAACCTTTTGGGCTTTTGCTACAAGTGCATTTACCCTCACCTTGAATTCTCCATATTCTCTCTGTTACTCACCAAAGAAGATCAACTTTAACATAAAATTAGCTCACTGCATCTTAAAATTAAAATTATGAATCCGGGAGTTCATACCGACCTTCATAGCTCGACGCTCCTTAACAAATGTGGGTTGGACTTTGTCCTTGAGATAATCAATCTTTAAACTAAAGTACATCTCAGGAGCTCGAGGCTCTATAGCGAATTTCTTACAGAATGGCACCCATTTTCGAGCAAATTCAGCTGTTTCCGACAATGCTTCGAAGGTAAGCATGGAAGCACCATCATCAGAAATGTAGCAAGAGATCTTATCCACGGGATAGTCCATGGCTAAGATCGAAAGAACCGTATTAGATGTAACCAGAGGGGGTTCCTTCATGGGATCCACTGTACTGACAAAGATATCTACCGTAGCAAGCATGTTGGGCTCACCTTCCCTCTCATACCTGCAAGCATGTTGACCAATTGATGATTTTAGTCATGGTAAATTGATTCGATTCATTAGATGTTTCACAAGAATATCTGCAAAATCAGTGTACCTGAGGGAAAGACGATCGAGATACGTCTCACGATCAATAGGGAACCACTTAGGGAACTGATCAAGGATCCACGAAAAGGCAAACCAGATTTCACATATCACAGAAGTTAGCCACAGTCCAATCGCATCATGCACCGGGTTCATAAGTCGATAGCGGAGAAAGAATGCTAGGATAACTAAACGAGCCACAATCACCATACGGTAAGGATTGATCTTACTAGATGCTATGGGCACCTTCCTTGACAGTGGTTGCCTAGCTTCATCAAGCCTGTAAGGAAGTTAGCATGAGAAAAAAAATACATTACTGGTTAACAAAATTTTCACATATGCGATGCGACACACTAAAAAAGTACTTACATGGACATGTCGGGGTCGTAAGCATCGTCACCTTCAGGACCCAGATTCCCTTGCTGCATTTTCCAATCATCCATTCTGTCTTTCCATCCTCCCTCTTTCTTTTCATCCCATCTTGCAGTTCCATCTGTTTGCAAGTTCATATGCAAAAGTTATGGCCATATAGAGAAGTTCATTTAAATAAGAGAATATTAAGAAGCATACCAGGTTCAGACGTGGGATATGGATGCACTCGTTTATGAAGAGACGAATTCGACATATGTTCGGCATAAGAAAGAGCACCTCCTATAGGGAATTCCCCACTCACCTGCAACAACAGAAAGAAAAAGATTGTATTATCAAAGGATTTTCCACATCTTGTACTGATTACTGAACCTTAAAGACCAAGAAAGAAGTCTTTCCAACCGGTCGAGATCGGGCACCAGTTATAACAGGTGGAATTTGAGGACTTTCATCATCTTCAGGGCCTCTTCCATAGCTCATCTTCCCATGAAGAATTGATTCCACTACATTCCTATGCTTGTTCTGTTCGTCGTCGATGTTGAATTCGTGTTCGATATCGTCCACATCCTCCTCATCTTCATCTCCTTCCACCCTAGGACTCCCTTTGAGACGCTTGTACCTAGTTTTGCACTGAGGACACTGTTGAGTGCCTTCTCTCCTTTCATACTCATAGCAAGGCCTACAAACAGGAAAACCACACTCATTGCAAGCCACAAAGAGATCTCCATCTACTGTCAGCCCGATCTCATCACCGCAAATCTCGCAAACTTGACCGTCAAGGTTCTTCAAAGGCTTAGGCTGCAGGCACCAAAAGCAAACACGTTTTCTCAAATGTTTGATAAAATATAACATCTTCTGTTTTTGGTTGCATGTATTTTACCTCTTCATGGCCATGAATGACAACAAGTTCGTTGCGGTTGTGAGAGCCGGCCACAAGTCCAGCACTGGCTTCCATTGGGGCAGTGAATTGGGACTGAAAGAATGAAGAGTGGGTAATGCTTTATGAATGAAAAGTGTTGAGATTTGGGAGCTCAACACTGTAACTCACTTACGTAAAGTGTCCACATAAGGGATGGTGTCGTTAGTTGCAGTGTCTCCATTGCCTTGAAGTTAAGCTTTCATCTCTCTCTTTTTTTTGCCACCTACTCTGCCAGTAGGGATGCCATGATGGGTCGAGTTTTTGCTCGATCCGCATCCAACCCGAAAATGTAACACCTCTACCCAAACCCGACATTGTACGATATTTCACCTGATCTTATAAGGTCAATTCGGATCGAAACTCATCGAGTTTAGGTCAAATGACCATCCTTGTATACCGGCTTTTCAAGCTTCAACGACCTTCCTATCTATCCTCAATGTAACTTAGTATTTTACTTGCATAAGTAATCATGCTTGTTTTGTAAATTAAAATTTCTCAATTCCTTTTTGAACCTCGTGTATGTAAATTAATTGGATAAGTTTTTAAGTTTGAGTTCATCAATTCTTCGTGATATATGTAGAGCATAAATGAAAATTATGAAATGGGTTAGGATCAACTTACACGGTGTAATTTTACACTTTTTTGGATGATTGGAGGAAGGAAATGGATGGCTGAAATTAACTCCTTAGTATTTTTTTTCCCAAGTGATAATCTTCACATATTCTACTGTTAATCTCATCCATCCGTTTCGCCCATCCAACGATCCAAAAAACGTGTAAAACTTAAAGAATTTTACACTGTGTAATTGGATCATATCCCTTATGAAATATATATATATATATATATATTATCCTATACATTGGCGGCAGAAATTAAAAGTTTCTACAAGCGCTTTAGTTTTAGGGTTTAGGGGTTTAATTTAGGGTGTAGGTTTAGGTGTAGGGATTTAAAATTTAGGGATAATGGTTAGAATTTAGGCTTTATGGTTAGAATTTAAGGTTTAGTTTTTAGGATAATATGGTAAAGATTTAAGTTTTAATCTATAAACCTTAAATGGTAAATTTTAACCACTATCTCTAAATTCAAAACTCATACACCTAAACCCCAAATCATACACCCTAAACTAAGTTCCTAAACCCTAAAACTATGGCGCTTGTGAAAACTAAAAATTTCCAATCATACACTAGACTTGAATTTCATAAACTTAACTCAAATTTTATAAACTAGACTCAGAAAATATCAAATAAAGTTTTTGTTATAAAAAATGACACGTCAACTTGACTCACTCGAAATTTTTTACTCGACTCCATCAAATGTTCACCCCTAATTAACCGCATTGAAAACTTAAATCAAAGTTAGTCCATAGTGTTTGATATATTTTATCCCTTGACTAACATGTTAAATATAATAAGATTCAACCATGCATAGTATGACAATACTTGTAATCTATGAGGAATGGAAGGTGATAGCAAATCTCAGGCAGCAGCATTTCATGTAGGTGTAAAGAGAATTAGAATGCAAGAAAAAACTGGACAGCGAAACAATACAACCAAAAGCTAAAATCTGTTGCTTTATTTGGTGGTGTGAATGGTAGCACAGAGTATGCTTGGTTTGGAAGAACTTAAGACCAAAGTTAAAGTTCCAATCATTAGGTGGATATGCTGAAATCTCTCCATCTACTACACAGCCTTACTCCTCTCTTCCTTTATATCCCTCGTGAAAATTCTATACGCACGACGCACCCTACCGACTGTTATGTGCACATCAGATTTCAACACTTCAGCACCAACATAGCATTGGGATTGACCGGCAGGATGCGGCACTTCAACGCCAACATAAGGACACCGGTACACCAGAACTCTCATATCAGTAGTGTGCCTGCAGAGATTAGCGTTGTATCGAGTCCCAAATAGCATAAAATAGAATTATCAACCAAATCGTATTAAACGAAGAGGAAGATAAAAGAGGATTCATTTCTGTTCCTATAAAATGTTGCAAATTTTTGATGTAGAAAAGGTTGCATCTGTTATTAGAATATAATAAAATATCCAACACATGTGACAGACTAATTTGCTATACAAAGACTATATGAGGACAAGGACACCACATGGTTGAAGAACATAATCTACCTGCCTGATTGTTATGCCACCAAAAACATACTCTTCGAGCTTCGATACTCAGACACTAGCTGAGACTTCGTTTTTGGCCGGCTTATCTTTTTTCTTTCCAGGATCTTGTTGAGCTTTTTGTACAACAGCCTTGTTCGGAACCAAGACTATGAATATATTCCTGTCTTTGAAGTTCTTGCTTTCCTCAGTTGCAAGCTGCATATGAAACCCGAACAAATGCATAAACAGCAGAAAATGGATGAAGGGGACAAACACTATTGGAAGCCAAGACAAAACAACAAAAGCAAGAGAGTTGCTAATTATTTTGTTGTTCACAAATCAGATTTTGGTTTCCTTCTTAATTCATGATTTTACCTAAAAACAAATTACAACTGTTGGAAATTTGAGAGCTTTATATAATGATTTTTACTTTTTTCCCCTTTAACATTGCATATTTGTTATTGATGAAAAAAGAAAATAATAACACTACATGAATGTACCTCCCCAACATCATTCTGGAAACGCCTGATGAGTTCCATTGCCATATTTCTAAATTCGTTTTCTCGACCTTTCAAGTTCACTATGACCTTAACCTGAAAGCATAGATCAAAATATTTCACTGTTATTTAACTCCAAAACATTTTATGGCCTATATGTATCATGCCACGCATGACTATTATACAAAAACCTTTAGAAAAAACACCTTATCACCATCGTTCAGAAACTTCCTTGCAGCTTTCAAACGGACAGCATAATCATGTTGATCAATGTTATAACTGTTCAAAACAAACAAAAGAATTTAGCCAAAAAAATAAATAAAGTGCTAAAAATTGCTATTTACTGCAGCTTTGGAATAAGATTCTTGATAAAAGACACGGTCAAACGAGTTACTTTCATAAACTTTTACCCCCAACTGTCAATGAAGAAGATAGCTTTGATTGAACAATGGCACTTGCATACCAAGAAAGATACTAGGGAAATAAGATTCAATACCAAGTATGATCACTTCATTACAATGGCACTAATATTTTTACAGCTTATTTATACTAGGGTTACAAAGATAATTTTAATCTTAGCCATAGATTTAACACATAGAGAAGCTTATAATCTTAACCATCCAAAATATCTCTAATATTTAATAAAACTTAAATAAATAAATATTATAATAAAGCTCCTACGTCAATAATAAAAGTCAAAAAGTTATGAGATTAAAGACAAAGAACTATGTTCCGAAACTTTTTTACAAGTTCCAAAACATGTCCGGCATTGTCCCCGGAAGAGTTTTGTTTCATTTATGCTCAAGGACACGGGTTCAAATATCATCACCCATGCCACATGATCAGGAACCCAAGGCGTTCCTCCGGGTACATTACCGAACACGTTTCAAAACTCGTAAAAAAGTTCCGAAACAAACTACATAGAAGTATAATGCAAAATACTTACCCCATTTTCAACTCCTTAAGATCCACGCGAATGGCTAGCAGTTAAAATAATAGTTTAGTCAGCATCAATCCGAAAAAGGAAAGTTTAGTTATGAACCAAAGAGAAATGAACAGGGAAGTGCTAAATCCACAGTCAATCTGGCTGGGTCCACAAGATCATATCATAAAGATGTTAAAGTAGAACAGAGCTACTTTCCACCAGCCAGATGTTATATGACTTTAGCAGTTCCCATTGAGAAAACTCTAACAAAGAGGGTTATATGATTTACACGCACTTTTTTTCTGCTGTAATTTCTTCTTCTTTTGCTGTTCATATCTATACTTACTGAGGAAAAGGTAAAAGCAAGTATATTAATACTCTTCAAAGAGAATATCACAATTTAGCAGTCACTTTTATCTCACAAATATTTCATCTAAATTAATAGGATAAAAATTCCATAAATGTTTGAATGATAATATACTAATACTATTTATCTCAAGTTATCATAAAGCATATTTTGAACAAAAAAAAATCATAAAGCATATCATACTTATAATCCATTATTCTGACAACAGGAGGATCTGCATCGGGGGATAATATCACCTGCAAAAGTGTTATGAAAACAAATTTCAGAATCACCACTACACACACACAAGAAGTTCAAAGAAGCTTTGCTTTCTACAAGAGAAAAAAAATATAAATTCTGATGAAATTTACATTGCCTACTTAAGTAAATTCAAGAAGAAGACAAAACACAGAGACAACAAACGGATGAGAGTATAATGAAATACTAACTTGAATGTCCCTACAAACCTTAACTTTTTATTGTATTTGCTTAGAGCAAAGCAGATTGTAGGTTCATAGTGCCCTTTAACTAATGAATACTATATTGAAAAATGAAAATGCCCAAACTAAACTGACACTGATACCTTCCATCATATTCATACTCTAGCATGCAACAAATGTCTTCTAGCAAACAGATGCAAGGTATTAAACAAGCACTTTGCTTAACCTTCATGTTGCCAAAAAGGGAGAAGAACTTAAATTACACTGATACCTAAAGCATGGAAATTAAATTATAATCATAAGCTTCCCATCCCCAGTAAGCAAGTTTGTGGATTTAAATACACTCTCATCATAATATCACATAACATACATATGTTTTAAAACCAATAGTACAACATGAAGTGTCAAAGGCTCGATTGGATTATTACCTTTAGTACTTGGTTTTTTCCATCCAAAAGTAATAGAAAAATGTTGTGTTTGTATGAAGAAAATAAGTTTCTGAAACTGATACAAAATTAAAAAAATATATATATCAACTGTTGTGAAGAACAATGCACACTCGTGAGAATATCATGCTATGAATACAGAATATATTCACAAAACAAGTGCAAATTGAAGTGTTCCGTACAAGCAAAAAAAAATTACAAATTCTCCCGTTTGTACAAACGGATAAGTTCTAGTTACTAACATAATGAGGAAAACCACTCAGTCACAAACGAGTAAAAATCTTCTGCCCCTAACCATGCCTCCTTATATGCCCCCTACTAAAAAACAACTAAAAATTAAATTCTAAGCCCTAACCCTAATTTCCATATCCTAAACCCTAAAAATACACCCTACCCCTAATTCCCTACACACTAACCCTAAGCCCCAACCTTAAACCCCAAACCCTAAACATGCTATTTTAAAATGGAGGCACCAATGGGGCATAGTTAGGGGTAGACGATTTCCATCCGTCACAAACACAGAGTCATGAAACAAACAGAAATTTAATAGAAACCGAGAAAAGCATACCAAATCAAGCTCTGCATCTTCAGCCATTTGAATGGCTTGACTTTTAGACACTACCCCAACCTACACATTGACAAAGCAAATCAATTTGACAATTTGATAAAGAAAGAAATCAATACAATGCAGAAATTCTCATCTTAGCAGTAAACACCAAAAAAAAAAGAGATAAAAGGAAACTGCCACTAACCATATTTTGCTGCTCGTCAATAAGCCTAACAGAATCAGACCTAAAACCAAAGCAACACAAAAGCAAACATACTTCAAATTAAAAAAGGAAAACTGAAAGAAACAAAGCTACCCAAAGTTGCAAATGAATCAAATAACACAAGTGAAAACCTGATGGTAGATAAATCAAGCGCCTGGTCATCATCATTCTTCTTGGAACGACCGGGAGCGGAGGATCGAGAATCCCCACCACCGTAACGGGCGGTTATAGAAGCAGAGCAGTGAAGAGAATCAGAGGAGACAGTATCTGGAACGCGGAAACGGATGCCATGGAGCTTGGATTCGAGGGAAGAGAGAAGTAAAGGTGTGGCCTTTGTGGGTCTAGTCGGGATGATCTTGAAAGGGAAGCTGCTGGTAATCCCAGCCATGGCTATGGGGGTTTTGGCACACGCGAGAACTGGAGGAATATGCTTATCCTCAAAATTCAACATCCAAGTTGTAAAATAGACATCGTGCTGTTAGCTGCTGCTAGCTCCTAAACTGTAACTAAAACTTTATTTTTGTTATAAATAAAGTAAAAGAAGAATAAGAATGAGAGATAAAGATAAAAACTTGTATTATATGTAAGCATAAAACGAACATAAACATATCGGAAGTAGGGTTGTAAACTAACTGAACGTTTAACTAACCGTTCGTGAATTGTTCGGCGGAAAATTGGTTTATGTTCGTTTATTTATTAAACAAACGAACATGAACAAGATTTTTTGTTCGTTTAATTAAATGAACGAACACGAACAAATAGTTGTTCGTTCATTTATGTTCGTTGAACGTTCGGTAATCTGTTTGTTTATGTTCGTTCGTTTATGTTCGTTCGTTTATGTTTATTCATATACGTCTAGGGGTGTTCATTATTTAGTTAACCCGAATTAACTCACCGAACCAAAACAAAATTGGTTAATATATTAGATAATTTTAGGTTTCGGCTAACGAGTTTTTTCAAACCGGTTAATTAACTGAATTAATCGAAGTAACCAAAAATATTAAATATTTAACAAATTATATATGTTCGTTTATGCTCGTTTGTGTTCGTTTACCATTTAAACGAACGAATATGAACGAACACGAACAAGAAATTTTGTGTTCGTTTATGTCCGTGTTCGTTCATTTGTTCGGTTAAAGTTAAACGAACAAATATGAACACACTCTCGTTCGTGTTCGTTCGGTTCATTTACAAGTCTAAGCGGAAGGATCATAATTTAATACCTCCGACCATTGTCTAAATCGTATGTTGAATTCAAAGCACGTTGAACTATCGTCGAACACGTCAAATTACCATGGAACGCCTCGAACCAACATCGAGTATATCGAACTCAGCTACACGAAAAATTAGAAACGTCAACGATCTTCTAAGCACTTAAATCTCACTTAAATGGAATATGAAATGCTTGTGATTTTGATGCTTAAGGACCTTAGGCTAAGGGGTATTTATAGTTCACTTTTATTTATTATTTGTTTGAATTTTTTAAAATTACATTGATGCTATGAATAAAATTTAAGGGTTAATTTTTTAAACTTATGACTATATTAACTTGTTTGTAAACATTAGGGGCAATATTTATCATCTATATCAATTTTAAAAGTTTTCATACCATCATTTCGTTAGTGGTTTAAAGAGGGGACCAAAAAGATAAATTCAAAATATCAGTGACAATTTTTAAAATTTTTATAATTGGATGGCCAGAAGAAAAACTTACTTATAGTGAGGTGACCACGGGAATAAATTACCTTAATAGCAACCGAAGAAGGAAGAAAATGGATAAACTTTATTTAGTCATGCTATTTTCCCACATTATTATTTTTTTTTTTTGAAAAAACATAAGGGCCTCGTTAAAAACCCCCTCTACGCCTAGTTAGGGGGAAAAGAGTGCCCGGTTTATTTATTGAAAATAAGAAGTTACAAGGGACAAACAACAAAACGTTCTCCAACTTACCCTATCCCCTCCCTAGCTAGCGAATCCGCCTTCGTATTACAACTCCTAGGGATCCATCTTAGAACAAGACCATTACAATTAATTAATCTTCTAACTTTATTAATCATATGCACCCATACTCGAGGGGCACTTTCATTCCCGGCAACCCAATTCACCATCTTCAAGCAATCAGATTCAATTATTAACCTTCCGCGACATCTCCATGCAGACTCTAAGAACACATCGATTCCTCTGTTGCACGCTAGCAGTTCTGCGACAGCAGGGGGATAGGAGGCACAAGCTTCTGAGAAATGGGCAAGCGATGTCCCAAGATGGTCTCGTAGTACTCCCCCGATCCCGCACTTACCAGTTCCGGTGCTTACAGCCGCGTCCACGTTCATTTTCAGAAAACCCACCGGAGGAGGTTCCCAACTTTGCTTTACTGTGCTTCTTTTTTTGCCGAGGCCTGCTCTAGACGCGCGACTCATATCCGCCATTAAGTTTTCCACCGATATATCGTCAAGCTTCAATTTCGATTTAATCCACCATGCCAATCGAAACCTGACCAGGAAAAGGAGCTGGTTTCCATCAAATACTTTCTCCTTAAAAATGATCTCGTTCCGCATCAACCAAACCGTCCAAAGTATCGCGAAGGGAACAACCTTCCACCAACAATCAATTTCGGCTGAGCCCAGCTCACCCCACACTATGAACAGGGCCTCCACGCTATTGGGCACCACCGTCAATACTCCCCTGAGCCTGCAAAAATAAGACCAGACTATCCACACAGATTTGCAAAAAATGAATAATTAGCTTGTTGTTTCAACCTCTTTTTGACAGAAGGGGCACTCGGAACCACCGCTCAGCACCATCCCTCTCCTTAATAATTTTGATTTAACCGAAAGTCTCCCCCATAGAGCTCGCCAAACAAGTATTTCAACCTTTGGTGGGGCAATCCCAAGCCAAATTGACCTCTCCCAAACGATGTTGCGAGGTTCATTTTTCGATAAAAACTCCCTTATTGACTTTATAGAAAAGCTCCCATCACTCGCACCACACTACTTAACCCAATCTTCATCCACCGTGCTAGACTTGAAATTGTTGAGTTTAGTCATAAGGTTCTCCCATTGCACCACTTCCCATTCAAACAATGGTCTCCGTAGCGTGATCGACCACACCCAGCTGCCCCCAGCCTTTGTTCCGAAATCAGCCACCACACCATCTTTGTTCACTGCTGCAGCAAAAATTCGGGGATATACACTAGTTGTAACACCCACAAAGAGGTATAATTATATAAAAAAAAGGGGAGACGTGTTGCCATGGGGTTTTGAACCCATGGCCTATGGTTGGTAAACTCAAACCTTAGCCATCTCAGCCAAGGTTCTTTTCTGATATTTGTCCTCACCGTTTTAATTTTAATCTTTGTTTTATTTTGTATGAACCAATATAATTCAAGTCTGACTCTTCACCTGCCATTTTTTTTTGAAAATGGAAAACAAATCAGAGAGATTCTAGAGTTCTCTCATACCGTCACCTCAGCCACCACCGTTCGACCTCTCCAATCTCACTCACCGGGTTGTTGTGGACACCACCGCCACCATTGGCGTGTGCGCCGTCCCACCCTGTTCTGTTCGCCGTCGGTCACGCGCGCTCCCGTGCCGTCGTTCGCAGTTAAACTGAGCCAAAAGTTCGGCGAGTTTGGCCTCTGTTCTCCCTCTTTTCCGGCCGTGCCGTCGCCGTTTCGCCTCACCGTCGGTACGGCCGAGCTTCCCACACCGAGTAGAGCAAAACCCAGGCGCTCCCTTGTTTGATCGACGCCGGCAAAGCCACCATCGGAGCTACGTAAGTTCCGGTGAACCTTTTTATTTCGCAAGGATTTTCGGTTCATTTCCGGCTTGTTTTGCGTTGATAAGGTATGGGTTAAAACCATGGTTGACTGATCTACTTTTTTCTGGCAGAAATGGTGCATTTCGGGACTCCGGCGACCACTCCGGCGACCGTCCGGTGACCGGAATATTTGGGTAAGTAAACCGGGTTCAACCCGGTCTATATTGGTCCGAACCGGTTTGGCCCAAAGCCCAAACCTAGTTAACTCGTCCGACCCGACCCGAATCGCCCGACCCGTCCCGTCCGACCTGACCCGTCAACCCGAGTCAACTCAGTCCGAGTCAGCTCAATGAGTCAGCCGAGTCAACTCAGTGAGTTGACTCACCGAGTCAACACAGTTGACCCTGTTGGTTGCTAACGTCATCATGACGTCATCGGTTGACCTGGCCCCGTTGACTTTGACCTGCTGACGTTAGCGTTGACTTGCTGACGTCAGCGTTGACTTTGACCAAAAAGTCAAATTTTCCGAAAACTCCTATTTTATGTTTTTCGACGTTCTGAGTCCGTTTTTGAAGCCCGTTTTGCAAAATTCCAACCCGAAAGCCTCCGAATCTGACCTTGAATCCGAGTTTGCTTATATGTATTTAATTTTGGTTATGAGCTCTGAATAAGGACTGAAATGTGAATCTATGTCGTTGAAGGTATCAAGGTACCCTTATACCTTGGTGTTCGTGATGTCGTGGGACGTCCATTTTGGGATTCGAGTGCGGTTGAATAAAGTTTCATGAGTCGGCCGATGTAGCTCGGAGTTAAGGTAATACATTACTACCCCTTGTATGCTTTATGTACATGTTGATATCTGGTTATAGCATGCATGCTTATGATGAGTGTTTGTGAACTCTGCTTAAGGTGAATTCGATACGGAAAATAAGTATGAGAGTCAGTAAGAGTAAAATACTCGGATAAGAATATTAATAGACCAGGAGTGTCGAAAGTGCTAATGATAATAATAATACAGTTAATTCTGAATCTCTATCAATGGTGTCTAAGAACCAATGTTCAGAATGCGGAGTATGAGATGTTGGATATGAAATTACGAAAATACCCTTAGAGCATAAGTATGACTAAACTACCCCTCCGATAAAGGAAATGACCTAAAATCTGCATTCGTCCTAATTATGCAATTTACACTACCCAAGATGTATGTTTTAATGGAAAGACTTCGGCATTATTATGCAATACGTACGATACAAACTTGGATAATCTCTCAAACTCTGTATAACACATGAATGAGAATTTTCTGAAAATATTGTTGAAATCCTAAGTCGATCCTTATGACAGTAGTGCGTGAATTAAATGAGAATGATCGTAATGACGATATACCCTCAAGTTCTGTAATGAATGAATCGTCTGTAAAGGGTCGGAGAGTTAGGACGCCTTAATCTCGTTTGAGTACGTGAATGATAAAGGTCCAAATGGTAATTCAGAAAGAAATGGTAGATTTTATCTCAGTCTAAAATAACCGAAATACCCTCATGAGTTAATCGGTAGCTATGTATTTGACGAAATTCTAGATTTGTTAATAAGACTTAAATAGCTAAGGCTTCCTTAAGTGTTGAGAAATACGACACGTGTATGCTCATCGCTCACCATATCGATGTAAGGTAAGAAGATCCGCTTAGATTGCATGTTCGATTACTCAAAATTAAACCGTATAGTAAAGTATGAGGGCGACTTTTCAGACATATAATACAGTCAGTGTTAAGTTCTGATGCACGCTAATTACTCATATCTGAACGTTGGTAAGTATTGTCAAGTTGGATTACGCCGCATTAAACAAATTCTGGAGATATAATAAATTGTTAGAGCCCCTGAGAATTATAATTTTCGTTCTGATATGATTGTGCCATAGTATAAAATTTGTCATGACAGTCAAATAACTAAAAGGTCATGATAGCCTAAATAATCGGAACATCACTGAAAATATCTGATAACTTAAAAGACTTTAATTTAGAAATTCTTGAATGTCCGATTAGAAAACTAATGAGCAAATAGGATACCTGGGTTCTGTGAACCATTGCTTATTCAATGTTGGTATAATTATCAGATTGTTCAGGAATGTCGAAATGACCATAATGCCCTTGTATGCTTAAATGACTAAAGTACTCATAAAATATCTGAACCTTCTAAGATCTTGATGCATCAATTCTTGAATACATGATATGAATTGTTTTACGAACCCCCTTTGTAATAGGGACCTCATTTCAGAAATCTGTTCAAATTGTCAAAAGTTTAAT
The DNA here is from genome assembly GCA_958450335.1 of Hibiscus tridactylites. Classification (NCBI taxonomy): domain Eukaryota; kingdom Viridiplantae; phylum Streptophyta; class Magnoliopsida; order Malvales; family Malvaceae; genus Hibiscus; species Hibiscus tridactylites. Next base: position 90,765,693 of record OY288278.1, on the reverse strand, counting down.
GTGTCCCCTTTCTGTAAATGCCAAGTATCTTCAGGAAATAAAATATTTCATCTAGTGTGTTCCGTGTGTGATATATTCTGTTTAATAGATTGTATAATTGTTTAATCGTGAATAATATTATGTTTGATAAACTTGATATATGATGACATTCTCTGCCTACCTGATATATGTCTGCTCAATATGTATACTTGGTATGTGATCGTTTGATCCGTGATGGTATTGTCTGACTGTTTGATGAATTTGTTAGTATGATCTGTTAGTTTGACCTATGATGGTACAATCTGTGTGCATGATGAATGCTGAAAATGTTTGCTCTGTTCAATAGTATGCCCATTTATCTGTCAAAAGCATGAATTCTTCCGTTTCTGATGTTCTGAATAAAATATATCTGTCACATGTATTCTGTTACCCATGTCTGGAATCTGAACACTGATTACTATCTGGGGTATACTGTTGGGTTATGTTATGAAGTCTCTGTTGGTACAGCCCTGATCAAGCTGGTAAATCCTTATGGACTCAAGGTCTCCCCTTGAGTGGCACCTACGCCCATCGGGCCTAGGGTAAGTCCTTATGGACTCAAGGTCTCCCCTTGAGTGGCACCTATGCCCATCGGGCCTAGGGTAAGTCCTTATGGACCTAAGGCAGCCCCTTAGGTGGCACCTATGCCCATCGGGCCTAGGGTAAGTCCTTATGGATGCAGTTCTGGGGGACTGCATATTGGTGTAAGGTTGGAGGGTAGTTCTTGTAAATTTTTGTATGAACATTGAACATTTGCATTTAATATGTTAGGTGCTCATATGATATGATGTTAAGTACTTATGTATGTTGATCTACACTTATTGGAACACACTAGACGTCACATCTCTGATTCCTACCTCGTATGTTACCAGCCTATATAATTTCTGTCTAATTTCTCAAGGTATGATTAGAGAACAAATACCATTATTCTTAGGGATGATGTAACCTCGAAATAGTAGAACATAAATAGAGGTCTATCACTGCTTGAAACATCATGAAAATGTCATGCCTACCATATGTCTGCATGAGCTTATAGCATCTTTTGGTAGTTCTGTATTACTGAGCTTTCCCAAGCTCACGTTGTTTTTTTACCATCGCAGGTTAAAAAGAAAATATCATGACCTAATGTTTGACATCAGTGTTCGGAGTTCTCTCGGTGTTGCCTCTGGAGTACGGTATTGTATAGTTAGTGGGCATGTATGTCGTGTATGTCATGTATGGTTCTGTGATAGAGTCTGTAAAGCATTTTCTGAAAATTTTTGTTATGCGTTTAAATGTTTTCCTGAATTGTATTTTAAACAGAAGTTAATTTTACAGTTTAATAAGTGTTTTGAGAAAGAAAAATCTTTTCATGTGTATTTTCATTGTGGGTCGCTCTTGTGACCCTAATGTGGCTTCCTAGGACCCGTTGTAACGCATAGGCGGGTCTAGGGGGTTACAACTGAGGGGGCTACTTTCAAGCCAAATGTCAGTCCAAAACTTAATGTGATTGTCGTTGCCAACTTGCATCTTCAAATTCTGCCTCATCCACTGTCCGAGATCATCCTCTTTCAACACCGCCTTATTGATATCATTCTACACCCATGAAAAGCAACGTGGGGCAGCGGTGGGTAGCAAATCAACAGAGGGAACATTCGAATATAAGCACGATATGAACCTTCTCCACAAACAATTCGTTTTGTTCCCGAACCTCCAGTGCCACTTGCCTAGTAGAGCTCTATTTGTAACAGCAAGATTATTTATTCCCAAACCACCAAGATATTTTGCGCAACATACCTTGTTCCAACTCATCCAATGTATACAGGATTTATTTGCGTCGCCGCCCCACAAAAATCTAGCCATAAGGCCGTTGAGGTGATTGGACACCGAAATAGGAATTCGGAATAGCGACATAAAATATATTGGCAAGCTCGACAGAACTGATTTAATTAAAACTAACCTCCCCCCAATAGAGAGCATCCTCGACTTCCATCCCTCAAGCCATTTAGTGAAATTACTCAAAATCGGCTCCCATAATGCAATGCAATTCCTCCTAGCTCCGAGGGGTAAGCCAAGGTAGTTTGTTGGAAAAGACTCGGCTGAACAACCGATTTTCATCGCCCACTCCTTTAAGCTCTCATTATCAACATTTATCCCGAATAAGTTACATTTCTTGAGGTTGAGTTTTAGGCCGGCAGCAAGCTCAAACACTCTTAATACCCTCTTGACGTTGCGAACTTGTCTTTCTTCAGCTCCACAAAAAATCAACAGGTCGTCAGCGAATTGAAGATGGGAAATCAGCATGCTTTCACCATTCTTCCCCACATCAATTCCTTCAAAGAGACCCAGGTTCGCAGCTTTCTTGAGCGCCAAATTAAGCGCCTCGCCTACTAAGTTGAAAAGCAGCGGGGATAGGGAGCATCCCTGGCGTAGGCCTCTCGAGATGGAAAAGGGTTCGGTTGGTGAACCATTGACAAGCACCGCAATTGATGCTGTGGAAATGCATCTCCTAATCCAATTCCTCCATTTTTTCCGGAACCCGCATTTCTTCAATACCAACAGTAGAAAATCCCATGAAACCGTGTCATATGCCTTCTGAAAGTCAATTTTAAAGGTGACACATTTCCTTCCATTCCTTCTCGCATAATCGATCGTCTCATTGGCAATCAAGGAGCAGTCCAAAATCTGTCTCCCCGGGACAAAGGCGAACTGACTCTCCCCCACGATTTGGTCCAAAATCGCTCTTAACCTCCGCGCTAAAACCTTCGAGAATAGCTTGTACATTCCCCCTACCAGGCTAATAGGCCTATAGTCATCAAGGGATTCCGGATTAGAAGTTTTGGGGATCAACGTAATGTAAGATAAATTTGTACCTTCCTCCCAGCCTTTCCCTGTAAAAACATCGTCAAAAAACTTCATAATGTCTGACTTCAGCTCCTTCTAGAATTTTAAAAAAAAATTCATATTGAACCCGTCGGGGCCCGGGGCCTTGTTCCCATCCGACGAATTAAGGGCATGCCACACCTCTTCCTCAGTAAAAGCAAGTTCTAACTCATGAGCTTGGGCTCTGCTGATACGATTAAAATCCAGTTTTACATCCAATAATTCCAGGGTGGTGCGAGAATTATAGGCTGTATTAAAATGGCTAGCAATCCTAGCTCTAACCACAAGTGGATCTTCAGACCACACCCTATCCACTTTCATTCCAGGAATGAAGTTCCTTCTATTTCGGCTCGATGCAGCAGCGTGGAAAAAACGCGTGTTTTTGTCCCCATCAAGTTGCCACTTTAGACGAGATTTTTGGAGTCAGCAACTCTCTTCAAACCGGTACTCTTTCCATAACCTTTCTCTCCATTTGCACAAAACGCCCCATAAGCCATCTTCCATACCAAATTCTTGGATATGATTTTCAGTTTCAGAAATAAGTTTTTCCAGAGCTTCAACTGAGCACGTATCACTTTTTCTCTTTGCAATAGACCAACCCTTTGCTGAATTTTTGGCCACTCTCAACAATGCCCCAATCTTGACATTACGGTTGATAGCTTTCGCCTTCCTCCATGATTCCGAAATAGCCACAATAAAGTCCTCTTCCTCCAACCATGCGTTGAAACATTTGAACGGTCTTGGTCCCCATTCCGTTCGAGACTCCTCAAGAGACACAACATTATGGTCCGACAACGACTTCCCCAACAGCTTTTGAACAAGATTCGGAAAAATGCGGCCAAAGCTCTCTGTTATAAGGAAGCGGTCGAGTCTTACAAAGGTTGGCACTTCTCTATTGTTACACCACGTATACTTCCCCCCCAACATTGGCAAATCCATTAGGCCGGCATCGAAGATGAAGGTATTGAAAACTTCAATAGCCGCTACGTTGATGGACAGTCCCATCTTCTCATCCGTGTTCAAAATGGAGTTGAAATCCCCCCCGATGCACCAAGGGATCTCCCATCATTTTAAGAAATCAAGCACCTCACCGAAGAACAGTTTCTTATCCGCAACCGTGCTTGGGCCATATATATTCAGAAAACCACATCGTACATTCCCCTTCACAACATTACCAATTAGGGCGATGAACCTCTGAGTTACCAATGTATTACATACCTGGAACCAGTCCCCCTTCCACATGCACAGTAAACCACCAGCCGAGCCGCTTGCTGGAGCAAAAGTCGATTCTACACCGTCTTCATTCCAAAGTCTCTTGAGCATTTTCGGCTCACAATTCTCAAGCTTAGTTTCCTGGATAAAAAGCAAAGACGGCTTTGACTTCCTTATCAAATCTTTAACTGCCTTTCTCTTTTCCATCCTCCTTATCCCCCTTATATTCCATGTAATGGCTGTCAAATGCATAACACATGTATCCCAATACCTCTCAGAAAAGGGCTCAATTCCCCTTCCTTACGTCCTGTTCTAATTCTATAATTTTCCTGGAAATTGCCTCTTTCCCCCCTTTAAAGGAGAACTCGAGCATGTTGCTTACCATCCACACTCCTTCAGCCTCATCCGACAAGTGATTTTCACTTCCATCAACCTCCCTTTGGTTCCCCGCATCCGCAGAATTATCCCTATTTTCTTCCAACGAATCCCTGATTTTCCTTCTCAAAAGGAATCTTGTCTTCGCTCTTGATCGGGAGGATAGTGAAGAATGCCTTTCTACTCTGTACTGGCTTTCTTGGAACTTAAAAGAAGATGATCCTTCATTACTCACCGGACAAATCCCATCAAGGCTGTCAGGAACAATCTCCTCCGCATCATTGCCTGGCAGACGTTGAGAAGAGAAAATAAAGGGGGTTGTTGTCTTAGGATTTTCCGTCAGATCCACCTCTAAAGACCCCAATTCGGGTAATGCCATATTTTGGGCTTCATTTTGGATTTCAATATTAATCACCGGACTAGAACTTGGGTCCACTTCACAATCAAGGCCCACTCCAGCTACCCCTTCCACATCCCCATTTTGATTGGAACCCAAGTTGTTGGAAATATGTAAATCCGGCATCCCCATATTATTATGTGGGTCCCTCAGAATGTTTGAAACATTCTCCCCATTTGTCTCTATCCTCGTGGGGTTGACATTAAGTTCCCCTCGGGAACAATCACCATGAAAGCTAGTATCTGCATGACCCGAGGCGTCAGACGGAGACGAAGCGACGCAATCAGCTCCCATCTCAGGTCGACCCTCGACATCACCGGCCGCCATGACCGGCGAAGCCACGCCAGGGGACTGTTCCTCATTCTCCATGAACGACGCATCTTCATCTTCATCGCCCAGGCTATCGGAGCACGTCTCGATTTCACCAGGTTCACCAACGGCCACTTTAACATAGTAGGGAAATCCCATAACCGACACTCTAATTGCATTCAGAATGATCCCAGGACATGCCGCTCTGATCCAAAGTCTTGCCACGTCGAACCTCTCTCTGTTCTTGGTAGCTTTGTCAGTCCCAACATAGATTCCCCATTGCTTACCCAAAGATTTGAAAAAATCATCGTTCCAAACCGCCAGAGGAACACCTGATAATAATACCGAAATATACTGGCATGGAATTCCATCTTCCAGCAGTGGAGCAAGGTGATCAAACCAATACCAGATTGCTTCATTCTTCGAGTCCCACACCTTCTTCAGTATCTCCATTGTTTTGAATTTAATAATGTATACTTCACTCTCAGGGCTCCATCTAGTTACCTTGGTCTGGAAACCTTCGTGTGACATTGCTTGGTGAACGAAACCAATTTCAAAGTTTGGTTTCAATACCCCAACCAAACATGCCTTCATCCATTCGATATCAGATGGCTGTATGTTGAGGTCCATGTTCTTCATTTCTGTTCTCAAAGCATGTTTGTCGTCATGCTTGCGATGACATCTATCATTGCTAAAACCGTCTCCCTTATTAAGTAACACATCTCTGTAGGACGTGCCCGGAACCCTCTCCGACCATTGTTTCCTTCTGAAGACCGGAGCCACCTTTGGCCTGTTCTGAGATTCATAGTTTGCTCCCTCAGTTGCCCCTCTCGGCTGTTGCTTCTTTGAAAAACCCTCCCTAGGTTTCGGAAACCTAGCTTCTGATATCTTCACTTTGTAGCCATCAATGGTCGTGTTGTCTAGCACTCTAATAATACGATCAAGGTCCTTCTTCTCCCAAACCGATACAAAAGCGAAAGTGGTTTTCTTATATTTCGGTCTATTGTTGGTGCCCGGAATGAAAACCCGCGTCACCCTACCATAATGCCCAAACAGTTCCTTCACCGTCGATCGCTGCACTCTCTTGCTCAGGTTATCAACGAAGATGGTCCACCTTCCATCTTGACTCCTGCGGGGGAAAACTTCCGACGTCGCACCACCCTTCTTCACCGGACACCAAACGCTCCTAGCTGCTCCATTTTACGCTTATTTTCCCACATTATTTTTTGAGTTTTTTTACCACATTAGTCCCAGAACTTATTTTTTTGTCTATATTAACTATGAATTAAGATCTAGATAAAAATAACTTAATTTAATTAATTAATAAATATATATCATCTAACTAAAATAACCTAATCGATTAATAATTTCAGCAAAAAACACAAAATCTATAACAACCAACAATGTCAGTCGTAGGAATCAATTATCACATAAAGTGAAATAGTAGAGAGGGACTAATGTGTACAAATGAAATAAATTCGGGGATTAATATGGATAAAATAAATTAAGCGGTTAATATGAGAAAATAGCCAAACTCAAAGACTAAGGCACATTCGGCAATGCTTTTTCAACGAGCGTTGATTGTCTAACGGAGAAGAAATATCAAAATACCACTTCAAGCGTTTTTCGTCTGATTTGGTCTCAAACAAGTATTTCGCAAATATTAAATTTTTTAACTTCTTCCTAAACGGGCGTTGTAACATCCATCTAAGGTGGACAAAGAAAACAAATTCAAAGACTAATGTGGACCTAAAAAACTCAAGGAGTCAACGCCAAGTGTTCAATAGGATTAAATTGGCTGATGTGTAAATATAGTAGGCTAAAATTATTATTAATCAAATTTTTGTTTAGTGACCAAAATAGAAACACAATCATAGTTCAATAGTCAAACTAAAAATCAACTCTTTTGTTAATGTGCCACGTCATCAATGTAATAGGAATCAACGCCAAGCGTTCATTTTTAGACCTGACAAACTTGACCCGAAACCCGAACCGAATTACTCGAACGGAGACTGAAAATCAACATGAAACTCGAAATAAACCGAACCGAAACTGAACCGAATTTAGTGGAACCAAATGGACCCGAACCGAATAGCCCCGAACTGAATAGACCCGGACCGAATGGACCCGATTAATAGAAATAAAGAAAGATAAAATATGAACAGCCGCACAAGTCACTAAAATGTCAAATATATTGACTTTATAAAGTCATATATAGGGTGTAAAAATTTGACCAACCTAAAAATTTGATTAAAATCGACTGATCTCTTATTGAACTGAAAATAACCGAACTGAAATTAACCGACCTGAAATGACCCGAAACACAATAGACCCGAACTAAAACCGAACCGAACCGAAACTGAACCGAAAATATCAGACCTGAAATAACTGAAACTGAAATGACCCGAACCAAACCCGAACCGATTGACCCGTTTGCCACCTCTAATCATTTTATTATAAATCGAAAACATAAATGATTAAGATGTATCTTTTGAAAGTTGAGTGGTCAAAATCAGAATAAAATGAAACTAGTGATCACCAGTGTAGTTTATCCTTTATAATATATCTTCATTTAAAGCAATGGAATGGAAGAACTTCAGTGCTGATTCTCATTTTCCTTGTTGTATTTGAAATACAATAGAAACCAAACACCCAAATCTACGCAATTGCAAACCCTAGTTTAATATATATGTATATATATATAATACTCCGTGTGCCCTTTCAGTTTTTTTGACAGACAACAGTCATTTGACACCTACACGCCCCCTTTTTCATTTTAAGGATTCTTAATTAATTTTCCATTTGTTCTATCAAAAATTCATTTTTTTCTTGTTTTCGTCGCCTTTTCTCTTTAGATTGATATAAAATATCGTTTTTCTCTGGTATCCTTTCGTCAAGATTTAATTTTTTAAGCACCCATTTGTCTGGAAACAAATCTTTGCTTCACAAGCACTCTCAATTCTCCTGAAAGAATGAGAAAACGGTTTCCTGTATTCAATCAACCCTAGATAAAGAACACATTTTTAGCTTTTTCCCGAAGATTTTTCAACCATGGGCAAGAGAGGAATCCTGTTGTTTGATGATAAAAAAGATGATTTTTTCACTTTATCTGGTTCTGGGTCTCAATGGAGTCTCGAGCAAAACAACTGTTATCCAGGCGGCTTGTTTGCAAGCGTTGGACAAATGGGAATGGGATTTGGCGTCTCACCAAGCTCCCCGGATCCCCGTGACAATGGCGGAATTAAAGCCCCGTTTTCCGATTTGTTTCTGAAATATTTACCTTTTCAAGAGGAAATTCGAGTTGTTGGAGTACCTGAAGAGGAAGCGTCTTTGAAGAGGAGGAAGAAGAAAGTTGGGTTAAAACTGAAAATCAAGGTTTCTAATCCTTCATTAAGGAGGTTAATAAGCGGTGGCATAGCTGGGGCTGTTTCAAGGACCTGTGTTGCGCCATTGGAGACAATAAGGACACATTTGATGGTTGGAAGCAGTGGGAACTCTACAACTGATGTGTTCCATAATATAATGCAGACTGATGGGTGGAAAGGGTTGTTTAGGGGTAATTTTGTTAATGTCATTCGAGTTGCACCTAGCAAGGCAATAGAGGTTTTGAATCCCTGAACTCTTATTGCCATTTTTATGAATGTTATTGGCCCTGTTTATGGTTTTGTGCTGCTGGATATAACCAATTGCTTGTTTTTAAGATTTGTGGGTGTTCATTTTTTCTGTCAAATGGTGTTTCCATGTCTTTGTTTCTTAGCTATCTTTCTGGTGTTCTTAGAAAACAAGAACATGTTATTGGCTAAGGTTATGGTTCTAATCTTACCAAATGATGATGAAATAATTATAAGGAGATCGGCTAAACCGGTTAAGCTGCAAGCTTTTGTGTTTGTTGTGTAATGGTGTTTGGCATCAGTTCTAGAATTCCTATTATATTGTTTTTGTTGGTTATTAAATCTTCTTTTAGCATAATACATTTTCCACTTATTCAGTAATCTAGTGGATGCATGTAGTATGATTGATATTAGGTTGTAAGTAAGGCCTTTATATCCTTTTTTTCCTCTGCAATTTTCTTTCCGGCCCTTATCTTCTCCGAGGTTGAACTTCTATACTTATGAAAGAGGTGGAAAAGACAATTGTTGGTGAACATTGCTCTCATTAGTTCTGTGCTTTGTCGTCGTTATGCTTTTGCAGTTTAATTCCTCATTTCAATTAATGGTGTATAACCTGTTGCATGTTATTTTTGTTACTGACCACACGGTTTTTCGGTTGTTGGATTGTTTCGGAGAATAGTTGTATGTATTACACGAATGCTTATATCTAGTCCTCACTATTGTAGCAATAAAATTGAACTATATTTCTAGTCTTTGCAGCCTTGTTATGGTTGTCATACAGAACTAACAGAAGGCCTTGACAGTAAACATGATTTGAACCAATGCTAATGAAATTTTTTTCTGTTTAAATTCAGTAGACCGACGGTATGATTGTGGAAATGCTCAGATGCATTGTTTTAGGATTCTGTGTTGCATTTGGTCTAAAGATGATAGTTGCAGTTATTCCTAACATATTCAAGTACTAATCCCCCGTCCCATGTACTGCAGCTGTTTGCTTTTGATACTGTGAATAAGCGGTTGTCACCCAAGCCTGGAGAAGAACCAAAAATTCCGGTTCCTGCCTCATTAGTTGCTGGGGCTTGTGCTGGAGTGAGCTCAACTTTGGTGACATATCCACTTGAGTTAGTCAAGACTCGATTAACCATTGAGGTAATCACGACCTAAAATTTGTAATTCACCGAGTAAAGTGTGATTTCACTTTTACACGAGATCTCTTATTTTTGCAGAAAAACATGTATGATGGTATAGTTGATGCGTTTATAAAAATAGTGCAAAAGGAGGGTCCTGCTGAACTATATAGAGGCCTTGCTCCTAGTCTCATCGGAGTAATTCCATATGCTGCCTCTAATTATTTTGCATATGATACCCTGCGGAAAGTATATCGTAAAGTTTTTAAGGAGGAGAAAATTGGCAATATCGAAACCCTTTTAATTGGATCACTAGCTGGGGCTATTTCAAGTAGTGCAACCTTCCCGCTCGAGGTGGCTCGCAAGCAGATGCAGGTCGGAGCTCTCAACGGAAGGCAGGTCTATAAGAATGTGCTCCATGCACTTGCCAGCATTCTCGAACAAGAAGGGATTCAAGGACTATATAAAGGGTTGGGCCCTAGTTGCCTGAAGCTGGTCCCTGCTGCTGGGATTTCTTTCATGTGCTATGAAGCATGCAAAAGGATATTGGTAGAGGAAGACGAGGATGCTTAGAATTTTCTCATTAAAGGGAAGCGAACTCTTGTCGTTTCGAACACAAGAATGAACTGCATACATTTTTGGTTCCATCTTTTTTCATTTTGTTTTGGTCCGAGGGCGGCCTTTGCAGGGAAAGAAATGATGTTGGAAGTAAACTAAAGAGCATACAGTTTCCTTTGGCCATTAAAACGAGACAGATAGAAGAATGAAAAGCCTTGGTATTTCTGTTTTATAATTTGTTGTTAAACTGGGTTACTCTTTTAAGCTTTTTAAGCTAGAACATAATTAATCTTTTTAACAATCATACAATGCAATTCTCTTTCTTAATCTTAGGTTTCTCGACCTCCTTTCCAAAGCCCCCTGCCAAATTTTCAGTTAGAACCAAGACTATTTTATTGTACAAACCTATATACTGTTGTCACACTTGTTTCGGGGCTAGTAACTTAAAGACTACTACCTTCGAAATTATCCTCGTCATCAAGGACGGAGTAATAATTTGGGTTAGTTGGGACTTTGGATGACGTGGTAAGCTGAGTTCATCAAATTTTTTTCTTCTAAAGTTTATATGTACATATTGTCTAACCAGACAACATATCTTTTATTGATTCGAGAATGTAATTTTATTTCAGGGATTGTTATAACATGATCAAACCTCACATTCGGATACAATCTGATACAGTGACACACACATATGCTCTTATCAATGACGATAAAAGAACCCGATCATCGAAGCAGCAAATGTAGACTTTCAACGTACTAATATATCAAAAGAAGTTTGAGCCAACTATTTTAGTAAATTTGATAAAACAAAATTTCAGTAAGTCAGGATGGCCGAGTGGTCTAAGGCGCCAGACTCAAGTTCTGATCCTCGTGAGAGGGCGTGGGTTCAAATCCCACTAATGACATTCAATTCAATTTCTATTTGTTTTGAGCAATTATCCATGGGTTTGGCATGGTAATAAACAATGACAATTAGGTTTCTTTTAGATCAGAAAAATAGAGTTTTTTCTTGTTATCGAAATGAATTTAAAATATTTAAAAAAAAGTAAATTTAGGGTTAAATTGATATTTTATCTAAAAATTTAAGAGCTAAATTAAAAATTGATTAATTTTAAGTTGGTATGTCATCAACTAACATAAATTAACATGACCAAAACATAATAAACTGATAACGTAAATGATCAAAATAAGACCGAATAAAAACCAAAGCGACTTTAGATCTAATTTCACATATTCTTTACTGCGAAGCAAATCAATTAAGAATAACAAAAAGAGCACGAATCAACTTACCTTAGTGGTTAAGGGAATGATTGATCTTCCTAGAGGTCACAAGTTCTAACACTAGCAGTTATAGTAGGGTGATTGAGCATATATTATGAAGAAAAATTTTTGACCGACCAAATCTCGACCTAAAAATTAAACATTCCAAACTAACTCCGACCTGAGCCTAATATATTTTGTTCTCGACCCAACATAAATTCAACCCACTCCCAAACCTTATTTTTTAATATAAAAAATCCATCCCTATCGGATCTGACCCGGCCGGAATGAGTTAGTTTACCTTTACCATCCCTAAAACCAGTCCGGAACTTTAAATTTTAAACAGAAATCGTCGCCTCTCTGTCTCTACGCCGCCTCACACCCCCACAAGAATCTATCAAGGTTCCAGCCTTTTTCTCAAACTCTCTCAGTTCTTGCTCTCTTACTTTTACTCGTATAACCATTCTTTTTAATCAATGAATTTGAACTGAAAGAATCAAAACCAACATCTCCTTTCAGTATTATTCGGGCTACAACAAATGGTTTTCGCTACAAACGGAGCAGACCCGATCCCCGCAGAAACGGAGACAGTTGAGGAACTCCTTGAGGTCGTAAAAATCATCAATCTTTTCTTATTGTTTTTGCCATTTTGTTATTGGGTTTTTTTTTTTCTTATGAATATATAGGCTTTTCTTGGTCAGAAAAATTGAAAGTTAGGATCTTTATAACATTGCAAGGAATGGAAATTAGGGTTTCCTTCATTAGCATACTTTGTAGGAATTGTATATTTATATATAGTTTCTGTTTGTTGTCTGGTAGGATTGGAAATGGAGAGGGAAGAGAATGAAAATGAAAATGAAAATCATGTCTATGATACTTATTAGTACTAGTTTTATGCTCCAGCTTATAACTCTTCAGTGTTTACATTCACTTAGCAATTCAATTCAAACTCAATTTAAGTTGTTATATATTCTATGATTCACAGGCTGCCCGCTATGATGATATAGATGATCTTATAAGATTAGCATCTACAGGTGTCTCGCTTGATTCTAAGGATTCACAAGGCCGAACAGGTTTCCTATTATTTTCATGGTTTCGATGCTCTCTCAAAATTATTTATGGATCATCTCTCGCTCACATCTTATTTGTTGCACGGTAGACTTAATTGTCCTGAATTCGGTTTTCTATGTTTATCATGATAGGGAAAAAGAGCTATGTTTGGTAGTTTTATTGGGTCATGTTGTCTCATCCCTAGACGTTTATTAATTTCTTTGAAATAATTTGCATGTGGAGTCTTGTTGAGGAGATCAGAATAATTTAGCTAGGAACTATTTTACACTAGGCAAAAAGGATGTTGTAGCCTGTATTCAAGATATTGGATGGCCGTTATCGTGCGGTCTTTTGATTCTGGCTGGTGGTGTAAGGGCCTAACTGACCTGACTATACTATTGTATGAGCTACGCTTTCTATAGTTTAATGTTGAAAACAAGGAAGAGCTGCTGGGGTCATCAAAGTAGAAAAATGAAACCAACTGATAGGACTTCTTTTCTCTCTTGGAAACTGGCATATTTGTTCTCTATTTATCATGGAGTTAAAATTGCTAAAATTTTGGGAATCGACCAGCTTGAAATTGGACTCGACAGTCGACTCTTTAAGATGCATCACAATGATAAAGCAAAGGATCACAAAACATCATCCTTTAGCACCAGTGATGAGAGCCCTAAAAGTTCTTGATAATTGTTAGACCTGGTAATTGAGGCATGCATTCAGACGAGAATATGTGACTGATTGGCTAGCTGGAAAAAGTCTTGACTCTTTAATATGCATCACAATGATAAAGCAAAGGATCACAAAACACCATCCTTTAGCACCAGTGATGAGAGCCCTTAAAGTTCTTGATAATCGTTAGACCCGGTAATTGAGGCATGCATTCAGATGAGAATATGCGACTGATTGGCTAGCTGGAAAAAGTCTTGAATATCCACGAGTCCTCGTGGGGTTTGGCTATTGTTCCTAATGAGCTTGTAGAATTGTCTTTATTGTTGCATGCAGATGAACTGTTACATTGTTTGTCTAATTTTAGGGGTTTGGCCCTCCATTGTCTATGTACCAAAAGGGAGAACAAAAGAGATCCGGTATTTGGCCTAGTGGCTAAGGATGCTCATATTGCCCCATCTTATATGGGTTCGAATCCCGATATGGGAATGTAATATCTCTTATTTAATAAAAAAAGGGAGAACAAAAGGAGGAGACATGGATTTTTTTAAAGACCAATTGAATATCCTACTCCTTTAATGGCAGCTTTAGAGATCGATTGTGGTTGGGCAATGAACAGATGAGAAAAGATTGAAAAAAGAGCAACCTATAGTGGGAATAAAAATTTCTGAATACCTTTTGAGAAAAACTCTCTGCCCCTCTAAACACACACACATGCATGCATATATTGCATAATTATATCACCCCTGTGTATCCTGCACAAGATTCCAATCATAACATCAGTACAAGATTAAGATGACATTAACATTAGATTTTGGGATGCTATAATGTTTTTCTGAAGGAACACTATATTTGTTATAACCCCACTCAGGAAAGCTCAAGTCAATTTCATGTCTTGTTACATTTCAGTTGGACTTTTAAATCCCATCATTTTGTCAATGTTTAGGAAAGTGGTGTTTTTAATCCAACATGTAGTGTTTGAATTCTGTTTCCCCCTGGCAGTCAACAATTGTGCTAATTTATAGGGATTTCTTTTGGTTTTCATTTGTGCTTGTTAGTTGTCTTCTGTTTACTATCTTTTGAAAAGAAAATTTATTTGTTTATATTTCATTAAAAACCATTGTGATTTTCTATTGTAGCACTTCATATGGCTGCGGCTAATGGACATCTTGATATTGTGGAGTATCTCATCAGTAGAGGAGTGGTGAGAAAACTGCCCTATGAATATTTATGTCTGGTTGTTTTAATATGTACCAATACCACTCTATTTACCGAGTTTTCTGAATGACTGGAATTATGACTGAATACTTGAAAAAAAGAAGAGGCATGTACTATGTTTTTGAGGTTTAATTTTAATTGAAAGTAAGGGGAAAACAGAGTGTCTATATTATTCAATTAATTTAGAAATATAATAAACTATCTTGATGTTTGTAATTGAGGCAACATCGATGTTGTACATAAACTTGGAATAAACAAGTCATTTAATTTCCACCCCATGTGTGTGGTTGGGTTTGGTGATCGTGCAAATGACAGCTTTGATCTCTTTTAAAACTCTAGGGCTACACTTACACCATAACAACTGGATGTTACTTTTCCCTTTTGGGTTGAGGGTCTAAAGATCAAGCAGGGTAAGGAATTGAAGAGCTTAGTGCAAAATTTGATATGACGAGGAAATAATGCATATAGGAACCCTAAACTTGTTGATCTAGAGATTTTGTTTTCATTTTCACACCAACTTTCACGGACCTTACTTTTAAAACTTAAAAAGGAAAAGAAAAATACTTGAATAGCAAGCAAAGGAAAAATACATTCAGTTTTGAGGTAAAATAGGGTAATTGATACACTATCCATACAAATAGGTATCTTTCCCACAAGTTCCCCTATGTGCAAGTTACATTGGTGAGGAGGGGGTTGGTAGTGAAGCAATTACTTCCTCCATCCACACAGAACTAGAGTCTAGACAAACATGTTACTGGATAACCTTTTTAAGACACTTTTGGCATAGGAGGTTAAAATTAGGATGTAATTGATGACTTGCTTTTAGTATGGTCTTTCTTTCCAGGAAGTTGGATGATTTAAATTCCTTTGCTAGAGGTTAAATGGGATTTATTTAATATAGTTGGGTCATTTCTTGTGGGGATTTGATAAGCCTAAATTGCATGTTTGATTTTGACCTCAAGGTCCCGATTGTAAAATTGCTTTTAATTTCTGGTTGCTTCGTTGTGCCCTTCCAGTTTTGACATCTCCATAATTTCTGGTCCTATCTTTTCCTCTTCCTCTTCACACTTTTTAAGAAATTATGTTTCTTTCTCCTTTTCTGCTGGCAGTGAGAGGGAGCTCTCAATTTTTTTTTTCTAAAGATCTTGTCTGCCATGATAGGTTTCTTCTTGGATGTTTCCTTCCATGACCGTTGCTCAGTCTGCCTGATCGATAATAAAACCCAGCAATGTAGTTGCTCCTTTTGGTTTCCTTTACCCCCGTTTCACTTAAATTGTGTTTGGCTACATGTTCAGTTCCTTTAGTCACAGATACATAAGCCTAAATATAGAACGGATATGAATGGATTAGTGTTCACTTCAATTGTGTTTGGCTACAATGTGTTCAGTTCCTTTAGTCACAGATACATAAACGTAAATATATGATGGATATGAATGGATTAGTGTTGATCCCGCAGTTGTCTTGAAATCATTTTGCTACATTACTCTGGTTCTTTACCCTGCCCAAATTGCTGCAACGATTTTATATTGGTCAAAGAATTATATAGGGCGTGTTATTTATATTTGGCGAATGCTAATATACACATGAGCATATTATTAGGGTATAATTTGTCTATAAAGATTTATGAATTTCCTGACAAGCATGAGTGTATAAACATGTGTTTTATTTACTTTCATGGTTGGACTAGTTTTCCTTGTTATGTAGTTTGTTGGTTGCTGCAGTTTTATGTTTTGGTTTGATTTATCTTTTCGCTAGTAGAATCTTACTTTGAAAAGAATGGTCCAAGAGTGAAGTTGAAAGTTCTGCAGCCTGAATGTCAGTATCAAATCAGTTTACTTAATTTTCATATATCTTACCCAAGCTCATTTTATGTCAAAAAGAAAAACTCCAAGCTTAATTTAAGGGGCTTTCAAGGTTATACACATCAAAATTTATTATGAATAGAAGCTCAAGCCAGGTTTGTTGAGAAGAATTATAAGTTAATAGTGTAAAATTCATTGGGAGATTTAAAGATGTGATCTGTTTAGTAGTTTTACGTTCGAAAAATGCATTTCTAGGGGCTGATAAGGTTTTAGATTCTGATAGCAGGTTTATAAACTGCACTAGAGATTGTACTCTTGGATTTAGTGCTTTGGAAACTGGATAAAGGAATTGGCCAATGATCAATTGCCATATGAGTAATCGTATGGATCGTAAATCATTCAAATAGGTATTACTTGCTCAAGAGATTTGCACGTGTATCATAAATATATCATAAGTGCTGTGATAAGAGAACAAAATTCTCCTAGGACGTGCTTGTAAAATGGAAAAGAATAGGAGGAATGAGAAACATAAGGAGCTTTGAACCACTAATAAAAGGGGTAGGATAAATTGAATAGAATCATAGATAGAAAATGGGATCACGGGGATTGGGAATAGAGGGACTCGAACCCTCAATTATTAGAATTGACCGATTTTCCACTTGAAAAGAACAAAAGCAAATAATTCTGCACTTCAGTGGAGATTGTGCAGGCTTTGGAGCAAGGTATTTAAGAAACCGTGACTTCTAGTTGATGTTGAGGGTTTGATAGCATTTCTCCAAAAAGGATCTTTCTTGCTAAGAGCATTGTAGCTAACTAGCTATCTAACCAATAACATTTGTCTCTTTAAATTCGATATGAAAAGATATCAATGAAGATAAAAGACCTTTTGGTTAATTGGATTGAAGATTGTCATCCGATTCATGTAGTTGGAATATAAGTGAACTTGTGCAAGCCCAGTTAGTGGAATCATATTTGCTGCTGGTAGAATTCTACCATTGATTCTCAGTTGTAATCCATCCATAATTTTGGTACCATTTAGATACTTATGGAACTCTCTATATAGACGGTCAATGCTCTGTAGAAGAGGATCTGGAAGATCATTCTCTACTAGAATTTCTTGTTGGCTTGGATGGAAAAAGGTTCTTTCTCTGTATTTATTTGAGCTTAGGTCGAGTTTTTTTGCTTCTACATTTCTTGATAATAGTCACAAAGGATTATCTTAATTCTTACATTAAAATCTGCCTTTAGCGTATCATTGGCATTTATTGTTACCTTTTCCCAGAGCATCTTGTTTACCATTTTGAAGTTTTTACACGAGCAGGATGTTAATGCTTCTAATGTGGAGAATAATACCCCTCTTCATTGGGCTTGTCTCAACGGTCATGTTGAGGTAACTTATCGCTGCTCATGCTTTCTATAGTCTTTCGCTTTAGCCGGTCTTACACAAGTTTCGGGTTCATCTGTTAATGCTGGTGACAGGTAGTTAAGAAATTAGTTCGATCAGGTGCAAATGTAAGCCTTTTAAATAGGTGAGTTATTTGTTATGTCAATATTGAGTTTGCTAGTTCCTTGTTTGCGCCTCTTTTTCAACCATCGAATACATGATTATATATGGAATTGGATATGAACAGCCATGAACGAACTCCGATTGATGAGGCTGTGAGCATGGGAAAGATGGATGTTATAGATGCAATTAACGCCACAATGGCAGAATTGGAGCTTACTGGTGTCAATGTTTCCTGATTCCGAGCCTCCTAAGAGAAGCGTCGATTTATATTCCGAAAAGTATGCTTCTTTTCTTATACAAACTAACGAGTAAGGTTATAAATATACTTGTCTTTCTCTCTTGGTCCCTGATGCTACACAATTGTGTTGATTGCCATATTGACCCTTTAGTGACTTTTGCCTAAATACTTGATTCTCTAGCAGTGATTAGATTGTATGTTTTAACAAGAACTTTGATCTCGCACTTTGCGACCAGAATCATCCGATTTATGCTTGCCTAAAGCGAGCGACGCTAATGGAAGCTATGAAGCACAGGGACGGCCCTAAGGTGGCGTCCCGCGTCCCCAACTTTATCGGGTACGGTCAAACCTATATCGGGTACGGTCAACACTTATTGGGGACGTACCCGGGGACGTATCCGAATATATTTACTTAAAAAAATGGAAAATAAAACCTCCATCTTCTTTGTGAGCAAGGTTTTAAAAACCATTAAACTTATCCGAACTTAAAAAGCTCAAGGATAATTAAACTAAAAAATTATCCTTAAAATACTACTAAATTAAAAACTCCACCTAAAAATTATAAACTTAACACTTAATCTCAGTCGAAAGTCTAAGACTAGATTGCTTCCTTGTTTTATCTGATAAATGCCTGCTTTCTCTCCTTGCTTTATGTATCTTAAGGATGTGAGATATTAGGGGTGTATTGTATTTGTAACCTGTTTAAACGTTTAATCACCCAAGCTTTAAATAGGAATGGATAAATATATATTTCAGTCATATCATCTTTTAATTTTATTATTTTAGTCATTCATTTTCTTTTTATTTAGAATGTAAAGTTAAATTTTCGTTCAATTTAGTCATTTAGTTTTAGTAATCTCTTAATCTAAGTGTTAAAAAGTAATTTAAAATTATTAGAAGTGGATTTAAATAACTACAATTATAATTATTGTTTAATACAATTATAATTTTAGTCCTTATTGTATTATAAATTTTAATATTTTTTATTATATATATTAAATTTTATTTTATATTTGCCGTACCTTCGCCGTACTCGTACCCTCTAATTTTGAAATTGCAATTTTCTGTCCCCGTCTCCGTATCTGTCCCCGTATCTGTATCTGTGCAACTTAGAATGGAAGAATAAAGGATACAAAAGATCCTTAGTTCTCCCTCTTTCCAAGCTTTAAGATTCTCCCCCCTGTTCTCACTTTATGGTGACATGCTTCTCTTGTTTTGTACTAGAAATATAGAATTATGCTGCTGCAGACCTTTCTCTATGATGTATATATGTTTTCCTTTGTTGAGTGCTTTCAGTAATTAATTATTATATGCTACAAAGACGCAATGTGAAAGAAAATTTTATGCTAAAAAATTCTTGCTAAAATTTACTCCATAATGATTATAGGTGGTAGGGATGGAGTTTAGATCAAATATTAGGAGAGACTAAAATATTGAATTTTAAAAATACAAGGGTTTATTAGCCATTTGAACTCAAAAATTAAGTGTGCAATGTTTAATTTGTCTAATATTTAAATTTATAGTGACCTAAATTGTTATTAGATCAAAAAATTGAGAGGTGTGAACCCATCATTAGTTTAACTTATATTTATTAAATATTTAATTAATTCTTATATTTTTAATTTAAATACTTATTTTTATAGAGACCAAATTATTATAAAACTAATATATATTGTGTAAATATGTTTGAGAGATTAGAATTAAGGTTGTTTATGGTAGATTAACTGTATTATTTAGCATATATGGTTGGTTAATTATTATGACAGTTATTAAACTGTAATTTAACTATTAAAAGACTGTTAACAGTTAAAATTTTAAATTGTTAACGGTTAATGGTTCACAGGTTAACATGTACTTATTATAATTTTTTTACATATTCACTTTCCTTTGAGAATAAGAAAATTATCTTTAAGCTCTATTAATTGGCCTAGTGGTTAAAGATATTCATTTTGCTCTATCTTGTATGAGTTTAAATCTTGGTATAGGAATGTAATATCTCCATTTAATAGAAAAATGAAATTATTTTTTTGACAAATATTATATTAATTTTTTAAAATATATATTGAATTAGAGAAATTGTAATCACAAACTTTATTTTGTGTCTAAATAATTTTATAACGGTTAACTATTAATTATAATTTTTAATAGTTGGTTACCCAAAATTGTTTAACTTTAATGGTAGGTTAATTAACCTGTAAAATTTAACTATTATACTAATTAACAGTTACGGTTTATTTTGCATACCTCTAATTGAAATTACCTTACACCCTTATTATAGTGAAATTAAGTATTGATAGCGGTAGTTGTTGCACAAACAAGCATAAAATTTATATTTTAAAATTAATTTGGAGTTTTAATATTTTCTAAAAAAATTACGAAATTAAAATTATTTTAGGTTTTAAGAATTTAAATCGACTACAATTTTCAAAAAAAAAAAGAAAAATTTTGGTTTCAAAATAATTTTAACGAGAAGAGCTTCTCTAAATGAAGAGGGTTACATTATAAAAAAATGTTTTTTTAGATAAATGTGCTTATTTGAAAACTTAAAAAAATTACTAGTTTTTAATTCTATTTAAATTAAATTGTAGTTATATTTAAAATTTTAAATTAAAATTTTAGTTAAATTATTTGACATGAGTGTCAATATATTTAACCAAGGTATTTTTTATGAGACTAGCAAATATACTTAAAATAATTATATAATGTTAAATTGAATATTTATTTTGACCAAAATAGTGTAGGACGCTTTCGCTTTGGTCACTAAAATCGAAAATCTTTTATTATAGCCAATAAACTTTTAATTTGATTTTATTACAACCACAAATGTTAAAAAATGCTGACATTGTACATTGCAGTCTTTCACCCAAAAAGAACTATAATTTTTTAAATTACAACCGTCATAAATGTTAAAGTTCTGATGAACGGTGACATCACCGATTAATCCTAACAATGAGAAAGATTCGTTTGACCAAAATGTTAATATAGTTTGGTTTTCAAGTTAATTTAATGATTAACAATTAAAGGGCAGGTCGAAAGTTTTAAATTTTAGCTTCAATTGAGATTTTTAATTCTGATTCACCAATGTTAACCATTAGATCAACTTGAAACTAAACTATATTAAAATTTTGGTAATACAAATCTTTCCCATCATTGAAATTGGTCAACGATTGCCCAGTTAATCAAAATTTTAGAATCAGCAATAGTTATAAATTTAAAATTTAAAGTTCTTTTTGGGAAGAATACTTTAACGTGCTATGTTAGTATTTCTTAACGGGCCTACCGGCAATGATCATAATGAAAGTAAATTAAAAGTTTAGTAATTGTAATAAAAAATTTAATTTAATTGAACAAGGTGAAAGCATCCTAAATATTCAATGGTTACCAATGTAGTTTATCCTAATTTTTGAATAAAATTCATTTTGATGACCATATATATTGAATATTTTATAAATTTTAAAGATTTTTTTAAACAAAATTATCATATCATTAAAAATTAACACGTATGAAACAAAAAATAAAATTAAAATTTGAGCACCAACTAAGAAACAATTGTTTTAAGACACCCATTTGAAAAACATGTTTAATTCATAATAAAGACAAAATGATTTGAACAAAACATACAGAGCCCATCGTGTTTTATGTGGTTGGACGAATTCTGAGAGATATAAACGTGGCATTAATCATTATCTATGTGTACATATTACATTATTTAATTAGATTAATAAATTTCAAAGTCAGCGACCCAACAAACAGATGAATCCTGGATTTTCTATTGGAACTTTGAACCATATTCCTATAGAATGAGCAATAATCAGGGACGGAGCCAGAATTTAGAGTTTAGAAGAGCAAAATATAAATATTTGAAACTGAAGGGTAAATTTATAAATAAATTATTTTAAAAAATTATATAAGGAAATAAATAGAAAAAAAAATTCGGAGTAGGGCGCACCCTACATAGTTCCGTTCCTGACAATAATCAAATATTTTTCTTTATAAAATCTATATTTTTTGAAGGTAGGGCGTACCTTATATAGTTCCGTCCCGATAATGACCAAACATTTTTTTTATATAAAATCTATATATTTCTACAATATTTATCAACTTTGCACAAATTAACCACATCTACCACATGCTTCATTTGTTGTTTGCTCGATTAATTAGTTAATGTGCAGGCAGCCGGGCCACTTGGCTTAATTAAGTAATTGTTTATGTTCACACTTAATCATTAACCGCTTTGAATGCAAGAACATCACACAATCCTAGTTTGCTAATAAGTTATTATCAATGTTTCTTGTTTGGATTTCATTACTATCTTTATATTTGTATGCTGCTCAGCGCGCATATATCGAGTTAGGATCAACTTACATTATGTAAAACTCAATTACTTTTACACAGTTTTTGAACTGTTAGATGATGGTAATTAATGGGATTAACAGTAAAATATGTGAAGATTATCACTTGGAAAAAAATAAGGATTTAATCTCAGTCATCTATTTCTCCCATCCAACGATCCAAAAACGTGTAAAACTTTAAAACTTTTACAATGTGTAAATGGATCCTAACCATATATATGATCCGATTACACATGCAAAAGTTTTTAAGTTTTACACGTTTTTTGAATCGTTGGATGGGCGAAACAGATGACTGAGATTAACAGTAAAATATGTGCAAATTATCACTTGAAAAAAAATAAGAAGTTAATCTTAGTCATCTATTTCTCACGTCCAACAATAAAAAAAACGGGTAAAAACTAATTTTTTTTTACATTGTTTAAGTGTATCATAACTCAAGATGATTGGCGAGGCATTATTGAATAGAACTTGCTAACTAACACAAAGATATAGCTTAGATCTGGATTGCATGGCTAATTCAATAATTCTATACCCACAAGTTTCTCATTTGCTTAAATTTGACAAATTCTTTGTTATGAATGTTTGATTTTGGCTAACAATGTACATATATTTTGTAGACAAAGTGATTAAACTCGCGTCTCTTATATTTAACATCATCTACTTTTCTATTAAAACACTTACTAGGTTCGATTTAGCTCATTTTACTTTAGCTATTATACGACTGAACACATGAGTAGAACTCGCTAAATACCTTGGTAATCAAAGACATCAAGTTTTCTATCTCGCTAAAAAGTAGTGAATGAACAATCAGTTTGTCTAGCGGGATGAGGTGCTAGGTCCTTTAAGTAAGGTCAAATGTTTGAATTTTAGCTTTGTGAATGTAGAAAATTGAGTTACGAGGATCGTCCCATAATAAAACTCTGTAAAACCCATTCTGAATTTTTCAGTTGGTGAGTCTGAAACCACAGCTCCAACTCTCCCAAAGCTTAGGGGTTTTCTTAAACATGTTCTGATTCAGAACTTGAAGAGCAAGACCATACACCCCAAAGTACAATCTTTTGTTTTGAAAACAATAAACAAAGAATTGAACAAACAGATGTATATTGATCATGGAAAATGAAGAAACAAGCAAATTAAATTAAGATCAATGTTAACTCCAAGTAACAATCTCTAATTTCAATAACATTTCCTTATATTAACAGTTAAAAGGTCACAAATTAAAAGCTACACCAATGTAATTTTGTACAACAATTGGAATCCATGATGTTAAAAGCAAACATTATACTCACATGGAAACATCTATATATATATCTATAGGCAATGATATACATAAAGAACTTATAACAACAAATTACTATATTTGCCTCTCCTTTTGTTTCCACTCCAACCCTATGAACCTGCAAGGCGAAAACCTAATCTTATACTCCGAAATCGTCTCGAGTTTAGGCGACCAAACTTGTTCTTTAGACCCGACAAGCATCTCGTAATGCTTCTTCAACTCCGGTGTGCTGCAAAGGAAGCTGTCCCCAGCCCCTTCTTCTTTGCTTCCATGGATCAATCTTGTTATAAACTCCGGCAAAACCTTAATCAAAACCCTACCATCGGTGCCTTTGACGTACTCGAAAGGGCACTCCCCGAATTTAATCGGACTGGGTTTAGGGCTAGAATTTAAGGCCGCGAGAGAAGATGTAGACAATACATTGCATGAGAAGTGATCAAGGGGAAGCACAGAATACGTTTCCCCGGGCATGAGGTCGTCGTCGATGGCTAAAACCGGTAGCGGGTGACCGATGAAGAAAGAGTTTGCATGGCAAACCATCTTGTCTGGGAACTCGAACATGACCTCACCGGCGACGTGTTTTCCGGTGAGAATCCTCGTGTTTCCTTCCCAGAAGATCAGCTTCACTGAAGACCTTGGATTTAGTTGAAAACATGGAGATATTGAATTGCCCATATTATTTCTATACTACTATGAATCAAAAGAGAAATGGATGAGATTATATTTGGATGATACACAAGAGAAAACAAACTAGAGGGAAGGGCTATGTTTATATAAAGGAAGAAAGGGAAGGTTTTGACTTAGATAAAGTCAATATTTGTTTGTTTTTACGTATAGAGTTTGATGAGGTCGGTGGTCAGCAATGTCGGCCTTTAAAAAAACTTTATGTATCTCTCAAATATCAAGTGGAAAATTATCGAGTTTGGTCTAGGTGGTGAACAGTTTGATATTGGGTAAATAGGTTTTGAATTCAAGCTCTATGCAGAAAATTTTCGTTGAAAAATTCACTCATAAAATTTAAGTGTACTACGTGTATCGGTTCGAATTAGTTAAGACAAAATCTTAAAATATCGAGAGGGTAAAAAAATATCAAGTGGGAAGAAGAAGAACCAAGTGGGATGTGCTCTTAAAACATTTATGATTGCTTAACTATTTTCAACCAATCAAAATGTCAAGTTTATCTTGGTTACCTTTTAAATCTATTGTTCAAGTATATATAAGAAAGTATGACTATATATATATTGTCATGTTATATTCCTTTGTGCGCTACTATTTCGTTTCATCTCTCCTTATAATATAAGGTTTAAATAATATAAAATTAAGGGTAAACATTTGATTTAGACGAGTCAAAAAAAATTTGAGTTGACAGATTTTATTTTATAATTAAATTTATTTAAAATTTTTTAAGTCGAGTCAAATTTTGAAAGTTCGAGTTGAGTTGATTTGTTCGAGGTTCTTTTGTCAAATTTAATTGTAAATATTTATAAAAATATGGTACTTATTGGTTCCAATTTAAACGACTTTCTATGCTCATATATGATACACATATATATTTCTTCATATTTTTCATATGTGGTAATGGTATACATATATCACACAAAGTTGAGGAAGTCGACTCGAACTTGAAAATCGATCTATTAATTACTAAAAAATTCAAGTTATTCGAAGTCTCATTTCATAACTCAAACTTCTTTTTAAATTTTTTCGAGTTGAGTCCAGTTTTACTGACCTAAAATTAAAATACATATAAAGATGTTGAAAATAGTGTTTAGGGTCCAGAGTCCAACATTTTCTAATTTATTAATGAGGCCGGACTACTTATTTATAAAATTTATTAAAATGATAAAGTAAATTGTTGTTATAAATTAACAAAACACATACAAACACAGTTGACAAATTTATCAAAAAACTAAACTGAATATTATAATATAAAATGCAATTAGAGGTGTTTAGACATTTTGTAACTTACATTTTTAAAAAGACTTCATCAAATTACGCTCTCATGTTTTTTTAAAAAGTCTTCGTTGTACAAATACTTAAAATATTTATTTTAAATATATTTTTTAACTCACCATTTAGTTAAAAGATATACTAAAAATATTTAAAAGCATTAGTTGATGTAATGTTTATAATTAATTAAATGTTTTTAACTCTTCTATTTTCTAAATTACTTCCTTTGAATGTCTATGATTCTGCTTGCCTCTAATTTTTGTTATTTACGGAAATAGTTTAAGAATGGTAAGATTTAAATATATTTTGATGTCGACCAAACTTACAATTATTTTCGCAAAGTAAATATATTAGTGAAAAAGCCAAATAACGACCAAATAAGACAAAATGGCATTACATGAGACACCAATCACTAAAAACAAAACTCTGTAAACTTTTCATCTCGTTAAGAATTCGAGTCGAGTTTGAGCTTGATTTGAGTTTGAGTGTGTTGAGTTCAAATCGACTCATTAAGAACTCGAATCGAGTCCAATCGATTTGAGTGTTGGCCGAGCTTTAACCGAGTCGGACTCGAGTAGCTCGCGATCTGTCTCGTTTCATTTACAACTCTAATAATTATTATTATTATTATTATTATTATTATTATTATTATTATTGCATGATTTTCATTATAGGTAGAACCATACAAAAGAAATATTTTTTATGTGTCTCATTAGAAATTTCCTAATTTTTGTCGGAGGAAAAAAAATACATATGAAAATATACAGAAAGTTAAACTAAAAATTAAAGTAATATAACATAACAACTAAAACCACCCAACCTACATTTTAGTTCACTTCATTTTATTAAATTAAAATAGTATATTATATTTTTGAGTAGCTGACGAGCTTTTCAAGTCGTGAATCAAGTAGCTCGGTTTGTTAAGAACTCGAGCCAAGTTCGAGCTTGAATCGAGTCGAGTGTTGATTGAGTAAGGCTCGAGTAGCTCACGATCTGTCTTATCTCATTTACAACCCTAAGTACTATAGAACGAAAGTATATTCTATTACTTTAAATAATTAATTTAATATTTCATTAACATACTATTATTTTGTTTAGAAAACAACTTAAACACAACTGAAAAAAAATAAAGAACAACCACTAATTCATTAGATTATCATTTGAAAAATTATTGAATTGTAATGGTAGAAAATAGGCTCTAAATAAGAGTTCATGTAGCTCCCCTTCGAGACGGCCCTGCTTTTATTGTACCGACAATAAATATTGTTTTAGTTTTAATTGATATTAAATATTGGGTTTGATATCCTCTTTATAATTTTTTTAATTTATCACGTAAGAAATAATTATATTTTCTTTCGACTTATAAGACCATTCAATTAAATTAATACATATTTAAGTGTATGAATTTTATTATTTTCACTGTAACTTTTATATAACTATAAAAAAAACATTTGATATACATATGTAAACTTTAATTTGTATTTGTACGTCTGTTTTAAAGGTTTATGAGTTTAGTTTAGGAATTAAAGTTTAGGGATTTAGGTTTTATAGTTTAAAATTTGACTTTATATTTTAGGATTTAAGAGTTTTGGATTTAGGGTTAGTGATTTAATTCTAGATTTTATAGTTTCAGGATTTTCAGAGCTTTGCCCTGACTAATTTGGATCAACCCGCGTCGCACACTTGACTTTGATGGGTGAGTCTCCCGGAGGTAAATTTTTGCATACACAAGACCTCAAACTCGAGACATGCTTAAAAGATACTAAATTGCTAACCCTTGGACCAACCTCATTGGTTTTAAACATACATCTTTAATTAGATGTAATATCAGATAATTCAACGATACTTTATAAAACCATATATCATTAATACATAAAATACTAGTCAACGAGATTGATCTAAGTGGTAAGCAGCTTGATATTGGATCTCGAATTTGAGGTCTTGTTATAAAAAGAATTTATGTCGGAAGACTCACCCACCAAAACTTAATGTATAACGCAGGTCTATCCGAATTAATTGAGATAAAACCTGAAAATCAAGAGGTAAACTAAAAAAATTACATAAAATACTATTGAAAACAAAAGATCATTCAAAATATCCAACAGTAATTAATGTGTTTCGCGGTAATTGACTTTTTGATATGAAATACCCAGAAACAATAAACCTTAAGTTTCCCTAAACGAAAGACGACCATTACTTATATATCTACTTGTACCATATTCTATTTGACTCCTGTTTTTTTTTTTTTTTAATTTAGACCAAACCAAGCTTACTAATTAATAGGCTTGCTTGAGCCTTTATCATTTAATTCATTTAAGAATAAACTACACGGCTCAATTCGATTATTAAAATTAAAAAACTCACACTACAATCACTAAACTTTTAATTTATTTTTATTACGGTTATTGTCGTTAACTCTATTAAAAAATGCTGACGTGGTCAAACTCTTCTTCCTCTGAAAGAACCTAAATTTTCTATATTCATATCTATTGCCAATGCCAAAATTCCGATGAACGAAGCGGTCGATGATCAATTCTAACGGTGAGAAAGATTCGTTTTGTCAAAAGCCTAACATAGTTTAGTTTTGAGTTGATCTGACATTTTAACATTAGTGAATCATAACTAAAAATCTCAATTAAAACTAAAAATTAAACTCTTTTATCTGTCATTGCTAACCATCATACAATACCGAAAAGTCGAAAATCAAACTATATTAACCTTTTGGTCAAGTGAATCCTTCCCATCGTTTGAATTGCTCGACGACGTCTCTGTTCAACGAAATTTCAGCCTGAGTAGCGGTTTTAAATTTGAGAAATTAGGATTGTTTTGGAAAGAAGATTTTAGCGTGACACATTAGCATTGTTTTAACATCAATGACTGTATGAAAGCATATTAAAAGTTTAATGACGGTAATGAATGATTTTCGAATTCGATGACTAAAGTGAAAATATCTTGAAAGTTCAGCGACCGCCCGTGTAGTTTAACCTTCGAAATTCCGGTGGTTGAAAATTTGAACGATCAACATTCAATCATCGTTAAAGTCTTCGCCCTATCATGTGAATCACGATATCATAAAGGTTTAAAAGTCCTTGACTAACTTAAAAAGGCACCTCTTTTTATATGAACTCCTTGCAAACTTTAATTTATTTAAATAAATTAAAAGTCAAAATGTGAAACCCTTTGAATATTCCAATTACAATATTCAAATGTTGCTGTAAGTAGTGAAATGTTTGTTTTTCTTTCCTCTCTCTAAGTCTCAAGAACCCTAATTTTTTTACCTTTTTCGCGGCCAGCTGCTTTAATGAAATTAGAAATATGTTATGATTACGACATCTTTATATATCAAATATCCAAATATCACTGTTACTGGACATCAATGCAGAAACCAACAGTTAATTAGTTTAGTAAATTATTTATTTTTCGCGTTCATCGAATTAAGCAAGACTAAACCATGTTAAATTTTGCTTATGAATTCTTAACAAATGGTGTATTGAAATATGATCTGAGTTGCAGGGTTTTGAAGGAACTTGTCGTTGCAGATTTTGTTAACGATACTAGAGACATGAAAAATAATTTGTTGTAATGAGTTTTCAGTTGTAGAGAGAGTAATTCTCAAACGATCCAGTGTTGCTTCAACGAATATTATGTAAAAATTGAAGTTCTTGAACACTCGAAAAAGGTACTTCGATTGATATTTGTCTTACATAAGAATTAAATTTGTTGAAAACTTAAAGATAAATGCTCAGAAGGAATTTATGTCAATGGAAGATTGCTACATATCGACTCAAATTGTAATTGGTTATTAAGTTTGATTTTATTATAATTTCAGTTGTTTGAGATTAATTGATAATTAAGTTTATTTAGTTAAAAATTCTTATAGAATAAGGATTCTTGTTGACCAATTTTTTTCTATAAATACAGAATATGTCTTAACCTTTAGCATTATGAAAGATGATTATTTTCGGGGAGATGTAATTTATTTTGAAATCTTTGTATTTTAGATGAATTTTGAAGAGACATTGTGTGTGTGAGTTGTGGAGATGATTTTTTTTTTTTATAAATATCATTATCATAAATTCAACATAAATAAATAAAAATAAATTTATTTTTTAAAATGAAATCACTATCGAAGTAGTTTTCTGACATTTACTACTTTCTCTTTCATCGAAATTCGCCTAAATGATGAGTATAGCAATTGCGGTCCAAATTGTGCAACTTAAATTGCAACGTGATATATAAATATACACTCCACATGTTTATTTTGAATTTGTCCCATTTTTTCATCTTTGTCATGTTTCTTTATTCATATGGTTTTGTAAACAACTAAACAAATACAAGGGCTTGAAATAGTCGCCAAAAGTTAGTCGTAATTATGTAAGAGAGAAAAAGATGGCTTCCAAAATCCAACGGATTTAGTTAAGCTTTCTTCACCGGTGGTGTCATTTTGAATGCAACGTAATTGTGGCAAATACTTTTTTGGGTAATCTTTACCAGTGGTCCCTTTCATTTAGGGTGTGTTCTATTTTAGTCACCAAAATTCAAAAACGATTATTCTGATCACTTACGTTTAGAATCGTTTCTGTTTTGGTCCCTTGGCCGTTAGTCTTCGTTACTTAAAAAAATTAATTTCTAATTTAACCCCCAAACTTTCAAAATTTTATTTTTCACCATCTTCCCCAAAAGTTATAAAACTAAAACCTCAGAAAATTAATTCAAAACCCTAACGATGAATACAACTAGGTCACTTTTGGGATTTACATTGAGGGTAAGAGATTAGATAATCTTTTTTTAATGTACTTGTGGTCTTCCTTAAATTTTACTGAATTTTGTAAAATATGAATTTCCTCTGCAGCTAAAGTAAGATTGAGGAGCTTATTAACTCAGGCTGATAACCGCACTTGTGCTGATTGTGGTGCTCCAGATCCAAAGTGGGCGCAAATTTTACTGTTACAGCATATTTAGAGTCTGCGCCTATTCATTTCTTATCCTATGAATAGGATAAGCTTACCTGATGAATACACGCCTCTTTGGCAAATTGAAGTATGCACTTTATGAAAAGTTTATAACCTAACCATAAATCATAGTTACAAACATGACCAAGCATGTATTTGTTTGTAGCACAAGAAAAGATTAAGAAAATCATTTGGGAATTGTATTTTCAGATCAGCAAATATTGGAGTTTTTTATGCTTGAAATATTGCGGTGTGCACAGAAGCCTCGGTACACACATCTCCAAGGTGATTCATTGTATTCATTGTTAATTGGTTGTATAATTTCTCACAGGCGATCTATTTATCCGAGGTTTAGCATTGAAGGTGCAATAAATTTGATAATTCTGTAAAAGTAGATGATCCAAGTATGGGGT